>BDMB01000025.1:991704-1059474 GCA_016859785.1 Macrotyloma uniflorum
CTGTTAGGTAAGAGGTTGTAAAACTTTTGAGTATCTCACCAGAAGATGGAAATTAATATGGGGTCTGAGGAGAAGAGAGAATCTGAAAAGGTTATGTTGAGAAAGAAGTTGCAATTGAAGGCTAATTGTGCAAATATGACCAGTTTGAGAGAATTGGGGCGCAAACTGAAGACTATACGAGGGGATGCTTTTAGAAAGAAATATGGGAACTTGTTAAATATGATAGAAGTGGAGGTACAAGAATCTGCAATCACTGCCTTTGCTCAATACTATGACCCATAATTGAGATGTTTTACATTTCAAGATTTCCAATTAGCCCCGACAGTGGAGGAATTTGAGCAAATTCTGGATTTTCCTCTAGAAGAAAAGACTCCTTATCGGCATATAGAACAACATGCTTCCATCTTGACGATTGCTAATATAACAAAGATACATCCAAAGGAATTGAAGGAGTGCCAGGTGAATAAAAATCAAGTCAAAGGCTTCACAAGAGCATACTTGGAGCAGTATTTGCATCATTTAGCCGATAAAAGAGACTGGGAAACATTCATGGATGTTTTGGCTCTCACTATTTATGGAATCGTGTTATTTCCTAGTACCAAAGATTTTATAGATAGTGCTGCAATTGATGTATTTGTCGCTAGCAGAAACAGATTAGAAAACCCAGTCACAGCTTTATTGGCCGACGTTTATGCTACTATGCATTTCTGTCACGAGAGAAAAGGGAAAAAGATTCTTTGTTGTTTGTCAGTGCTATTTGTGTGGTTCATCATGCGTGTCTTCAAGAGACCGGTCGATTTAAAATGCCCTGTAGAGGAGTTGCTACGGTGTAAACCTGATGTGATGGGTGGAAGGGAATGGGCTCAACACTTTGCTAGTTTGAGTGAAGAGAAGATTAGATGGCATCCATCCTGGCAAGTAGAACTAGCCTCATTTTTCGTATTGGAAGTTATCCCAATGTGCCTCTCATAGGCACCAGAGCTTGCATAAGTTACAATCCTGTTCTATCTCAGAGGCAATTTGGTATCCCATAAGAAGATCACCCACCCCAGAGTCGCTTGCTTCTCTAGTTTTCTTTTATGAGGATGGCCATTTTACCAAGGTGCTTCAACAAGTTCGAAGCGCTTGGGAAAATGTGGTGCATATGGATAAGAACTTAAGACCAAGGGATGTCGAAGGAAGACTTAGTTATCGACAATGGATTGCACAGAGAGTTGAGGAAATCAAGCTACCCTTTAAGCCGATTTCCTCCCATCCAAAAGATGACGAGCTACCCGAGAAGATAGAAGCTGAAGAAGTAAGCCAACTAAAAGCCGAGCTGGAGAAGATGAAAGTAAGAAATGAAAAACTATCTTAAGACCTCCGTAGGGCCAATAATGATTATGTCGATATGAAAAAAGCAAAATTGGAAAAGGAGAAGGCTTACGAAGAAATCCTCAAAAATCAAAGGTCTGAGAGAGATTATACTTTCAGAATTAAGCAAGACCTTGCTACTGCCAGTACAGAGCTAGCAATGAGGATTCAAGAGCGAGATGCAGCGTTGTCAGCGGAACACCAGTGGAAGCATCTCTTTGATGAGGCCAAAAGAGATAAACAAGCAGCTTTGAGGAGATTTCGTGACATGCAAATTAAAAATAATGGGCTAGAGCAACAATTGAAGGAGGTGGTTACAGCTTGCGAGCAGAAGATAAACAAGGAGCACTGGCAGTTGATAGATGCTGAAGAAAGGCATCAGAACATGATAGCACAACTGGAGGGTTATATCAAGGAGCAAGAAAATGTTGTAGAACATTGGATGAGATGTTTCTCCCAACTAGCTTCTCTAGCTAATGGGGCAATAGACGAGGTCCCTAGAATGCTGTCTGATGCAGAATCAATGATGTTAGTCTTTAACCCACCCGAGGAGATCAAGATTTTCATCAATCATTGCAAATGGCTGGTGGGAGAGATGAAGAACTTGATCATCAAATCTAGGAATCTTTGATGATTAATTTGTACTTCTTTAATATTTCTTGAACTAGTGAAGAAGAAATGTATTGGATTTGAAACCCCTCGCATTGTATGAACTTATTGGAGGAATGGAATTATGTTACACGACTTTGACCCTATATTAATTCTCATCTTCAACCCAATCAAGTTGGGAAGTGATACTCATTTAGCTTTATGATTTCTTTATAATTGAAACTTTTTTTATAAACACATGCATTCTTTTCTATTTATTTCTTCTAATTTCGTTAATAAAAATAAAATAGTGTGTGTAAGATAACGGCAAAACCACCGCATCACCGTTATATGACTCGTGCTAACCGAAAAGCAATGGAAGAGTGGGAAGAAGCTTAGGGAGCTATGAAGGCTGATATCAACCAATTGAAGGATCAAATGAGCCAGATATTAGAGGCACTGAAGAGTTTTGAAGAGCAATGAGGAAACCTCAGCCACAATAGAGGGAGATGGGACACCCCTCTACCCCCCAGGTTTTGCTAGTGGCCCCATGAAAGTTTAGAGGATCAATGCCCAAGGGAATGTGATGACTGGCACAACATATCCTCCCCATAACCTGCAACCTCAGGGCACAAATGAGGTTCAATAGCAACCATTCCCTCTATACGGTCTCCCTCCTGGTTACACTCCACCAGTGGGTGATCAGCCTGAGGAAGACCGAGTTATACCTCGAACAAGTACTCTTGAACCCATTCAAGTACCAATATATCCCCATGTTATGCCAAACCATATGAATCCAACCTATACGATGGGAGGTAATGTGTCTAGAATGGCTGCTTTCCCGAATCCTCATGTCCTTGCTCAACCAAAGGCCTTACATTTTACTATGGGAGAGGAATCTCAGTCAAAACCCGCAACCCATCTTACTACTCCAAGGGGGATAGTTGGAAATGTTGAAGCAAAAAACAAACTGGAAGTTTTAGAAGAAAGATTGCGGGTTATAGAGGGAGGAGGAAGTTNAGGATTATGCTTGGTCCCTGACGTTTTGGTGCCTCCTAAATTCAAGGTGCCGGAATTTGAAAAGTATAGAGGAATCACTTGTCCAAAAAGTCATCTGACTATGTATTGTCGAAAGATGGCGGCTCACGCCTATGATGATAAACTGTTAATCCATTTCTTTCAAGATAGTTTGGCTGGCGCGGCCTTAAACTAGTACATGAATCTAGAACCTGCCCGCATTCGATCCTGGAAGGATTTGGTGGATGCTTTCCTTAAACAATACAAATATAATGTGGATATGGCCCCTGATAGGTTGCAACTACAAAGCATGACTAAGAGGGAAGCTGAGACATTCAAAGAGTATGCTCAACGTTGGAGAGAAGTAGCTGCTCAAGTTGAACCGTCTCTTTATGATAGAGAGATGACAGCTATGTTTATTGACACTTTACAGTCTCCTTTTTATGAGCACATGATAGGAAGTGTTTCATCGAACTTTGCAGACATTGTCATCATTGGGGAAAGAGTGGAGATTGGTTTGAAGAGTAGAAAGATTGCACATAATCCTTCAAGTTCATTAAATACAAAAAAGGTGACATTTAATGCTGGTAAAAAGAAGGAAGGAGAGACTCATGTGATATCCCCCACACCTGCATGGGCGGGCTATGCACCAGTTCACTATGGGCAGGGCTACCCGCATTCCACAACCCTATTCCCATATGTCTCCAATGTTGCACCTGCCTATTACCCTCAACCCTATCAGCCTAGGATGCCACCCCCGCCGCCATCTTTCAACCAACCACAGTATCAGAATACAATGTCTCAACCTAAGCAAGCTTGGAGACCCAATCATAACCCAAACACTAACCATAGTTTCAGTCAAAACCCTAGCTCAAACACCCAACAAGGAAAAAATAGCAACCCTGATAAGAAATTTGTGAATTTCACTCCAATTCCTATCACTTATACAGAGTTGTTGCCGAATCTTCTTCGCAACGCTTTGGTTGCTATCTCTCCCATGAAGCCTATCGTACCCCCATACCCCAAAAGTTATGATGCAAATGCAAAGTGTGATTATCATGGAGGGGCTATTGGACATTCCATAGAGAGATGCCTAGCTCTTAAGCATAAGGTGCAATTGTTGATTGATTCAGGGTGGTTAAGCTTCAAGCAGGATAAACCAAATATTGAGAATAACCCATTGACAACACATGAAGGTGCCTCTGCGAATGTCATAGTAGAGGAGGAGAAGAATCAATTGGTGAAGGAAGTAGATGAAATTCAGACACCTATTGGCTTCATTTTCAGCGAATTGTGCAAGTACAAGATGATACCATATGAGTATGAAGAGAGGGATATGTGTTCTCTTCATCCCCAAGCCCAACATTCTATTGAAGATAGCTCAAAGTTTAAGCAGATGTTGCAAAAGTTAATGGATATGCATTTTGTGCAAGTCAGCTTTCCAAGAAAGGAAGAGGAAGTACTGATGAACTCAAATGGGGAGCAAGACTCATTTTTACCTAAGCCATTGGTAATTCACTTCACTAACAATGCATCTACGCTTATGCCCCAAGGACGACAGCCTATTATGATGCGCACGCCATCCCCTTTTCCTTATAAGGATGAGAAGGCAGTCCCTTAGAAGTATGATTCGTATGTAAGGAATGAAGTGTCTCAAGAACAACGAGTGAATGAGACTCATGATATTGATGCATCAACTATTAGCAATATCTCTGGCATAGGTGGCATGACTAGGAGTGGCTGACTGTTTACACCTCCCGAGTTGAGGGAAAGTATAAACCACAGAGGTGAAGGGAAAAATGAGTCAAATATGACCAAAGAGACGAAAAATTCCCCAAAAGAAAAGACGATTCAGACTGAAGAAGAACCTAGGAAAAAAGGAGGACAAGGTAGGAAAGAAGTATCTGATGAGGAAACATGTGAGTTCCTCAAATTCATTCAACAAAGTGAATATAAAATGGTAGATCAATTGAATCACATGCCGGCCAGAATTAGCCTGTTAGAGTTGCTAATGCATTTAGCCACTCATAGGGAGTTGCTAATGAAGATTTTAAATGAAGCACATGTGGAACAAAACATATCCCTGAACAAGTTTGAAGGAATTATCAGCAACATCACTACTAATAATTACCTTACTTTTACCGATGATGAGGTTCCAATTGAGGGGAGGGGGCATAATAAAGCTCTTCATATTTCAGTCAAATGCATGGATCATATTATAGCAAGAGTACTTATAGACAATGGTTCATCTTTGAATGTCATGCCAAAAACCACTTTGGAAAAATTGCCCTATGACGTATCTCACATGAGACCAAGTGCCATAGTGGTGAGAGCTTTTGATGAAAGTCGGAGAGAGGTCATGGGAGAGATTGAGCTCCCAGTCCAAATTGGACCCTGTATCTTCCAAATAATGTTCCAAATCATGGACATTATACCTGCTTATAGTTGTCTGCTGGGCCGCCCTTGGATACCTTCCGCTGGGGTAGTACCCTCCACTTTGCATCAAAAGTTAAAATTTGTAATAGAAGACAAGTTGATTATAGTCTCTGGAGAGGAAGATTTGCTGGTGAGTGGGCCATCATCTACCCGATACATTGATGTTGCGGAGGAAGCACTAGAGACTTCATTCCAGGCTTTGGAGATTGTAGATACGGCTTATGTCGAATCGATTCCTACAGAGCCTCATTTGTCAGGTGCATCTTTAATGATGGCTAAGATCATGCTAAAAGAAGGATATTGTCATGGAGCTAGTTTGGGAAGAAATGGAAAAGGTTCAGTATTTTTGCTAAGGATGGAAGATAATAAAGGTCGATATGGCTTGGGATATAAGCCCAATCGAGCAGACAAAAAGAGAATAATAGAGGAGAAAAGAGAGAAAAGTATGGCTCGTTTGGAGGGACGTGAGCCGAGGACGAGCAGAGTTCCCATCTTTGATATCAAGCGAAGCTTTCAGAGTGCAGGCTGGGTGAATCTGGAGCAGGTGGCTACAGCTGAGGATGATTCTAACTTCGAGAGCTCGAGTCTAGTGCATCCATGCCCTCCTAATATGGAACTCACCAACTGGGAATCCCGTGAACTACCCATGGTGTTTAGTTTAAAGACAATGTAATCTGTTCTTGTTTTTCTTCTCTTTGTCTAAAAATCTTATTGCTCTGCCTAAGGCTTTAGGATGTTTTGTTTGGGCACAACTCTTATCTTGATGTTAGCATTCATAAATTCATTTCATCATTTTCCTTGTCCTTTCTTTGCTTCTATACCTATGTTGGCCTATTCATTTCTTTCCTAACCTTGAATAATGCAGATCTAATAATGAATTCTATGAAAATAACAATGTCAATATTGCTTGCCACGATTTCTCATGTCCAATTGATAACGCGGAGGATGATTTTGAGGAGAGTTGTGAACCTTCTCCGGAACTGATAAGATTAATGAAACAAGAAAATAGGGAGATAAAGCCACATCAAGAAGGAATCGACATAATTAATTTAGGAAGTGAGAGTGAGAGGAAGGAAGTAAAGATCGGCACCCACCTGGCAAAAGAAACGAGAGAGAAATTAACTAACCTAATGCGAGAGTTCAAAGATGTTTTTGCCTGGTCCTATCAAGATATGCCTGGGTTAGATCCTAATATAGTGCAACATAGGCTGCCATTAAAACTTGAATGTCCTCCTGTCAAGCAGAAGTTGAGAAGAATGAAACCTGAAATGACCTTGAAAATTAAAGAAGTAAAAAAGCAGTTTTATGCTGGCTTTCTAGCAGTAGCTAGGTACCCTCAATGGGTGGCAAATGTGGTTCCCGTTCCAAAGAAAGATGGCAAGGTCCGAATGTGTGTAGATTATCGGGATTTAAATCATGCCAGCCCTAAAGATAACTTTCCATTACCGCATATCGATGTCCTGGTTGACAACATGGCCAAGTTTTCTCTTTTCTCCTTTATGGATGGTTTCTCTGGTTATAATCAAATAAAGATGGCACCTGAAGACATGGAGAAAACAACTTTTATCACGTTGTGGGGAACATTTTGTTATAAGGTAATGTCATTCGGGTTAAAGAACGCCGAAGCGACTTACCAAAGAGCGATGGTGACCTTATTTCACGACATGATACATAAAGAGATTGAGGTCTATGTAGATGATATGATCGCCAAATCCAGAACAGAGGATGAACATATTGTTAATCTACGAAAGTTGTTCAAAAGGTTACGGAAGTTTCAACTCAGGTTAAACCCAGCCAAATGCACTTTTGGTGTGAAATCTGGGAAGTTACTAGGGTTTGTGGTTAGTCAAAGAGGTATAGAGGTGGATCTAGATAAAGTGCAAGCAATCTTAGAAATGCTAGCCCCATGCTCAGAAAAGGAAGTTCGAGGGTTTTTGGGTAGATTGAACTACATTGCTAGATTCATCTCTCAATTAACCGTTACATGTGAACCTATATTCAAGTTATTGCGAAAGAATCAAACTGTAGAATGGAATCAAGATTGTCAAAGAGCTTTTGATAAAATTAAGCAATACTTGCAGGATCCACCAATATTGCTTCCACCTGTGTTCGGAAAACCTCTCATCTTGTATTTGACAGTGTTGGATGAATCAATGGGTTGTGTGCTAGGCCAAATTGATGAAACCACAAAAAAGGAACATGCCATTTATTATTTAAGTAAGAAGTTTACCATTTGTGAGCAACGATAGTCCTCACTTGAGAGAACTTGCTGTGCATTGGCGTGGGCTGCTCATCGGTTAAGGCAGTATATGTTGAGTCATACAACTTGATTGATATCCAAAATGGATCCCATTAAGTATATATTCGAGAAACCTGCTCTAACAGGGAGGATAGCTCGATGGCAGATGTTATTATCAGAATATGACATCATATACGTCACCCAAAAAGCCATAAAAGGCAGTGCTTTGGCAGACTATCTGACTCATTAACCCATAGACGATCATCAACCCATGCAGCCGGAATTCCCTGATGAAAACATTTTGGTGCTTTTGGCGGATGGTATAAAGGATCAAGATGACAATAGATGGAAGTTGTGGTTGGATGGAGCCTCTAATGCTTTAGGGCATGGAATAGGGGCAGTGCTCATATCTCCAGAAAATCAATACACCCCAATGACAGCAAGGTTGTGTTTCAGTTGTACCAATAACATTGCAGAATATGAGGCGTGTGCCATGGGCATTCAAGCAGCTATTGAATTCAAGGCACGCATTTTAGAGGTATATGGGGATTCAGCATTGGTAATCCATCAATTGAAAGGAGAATGGGAAACCAGAGATCATAAATTAATCCCTTATCAGGCATATATCAAGGGGCTAACAAAATACTTTGAAGCCATTGACTTCCATCATATCTCCCGAGAAGATAATCAATTAGCAAATGCCTTAGCAACCCTATCGTCAATGTTTAAGCTGAATCAGGAAAGAGAATTACCATTGATAAAGATGAGAAGTCATGAACAACCTGCATATTGTTGTTTCATTGAGGAAGAGTTAGATGGCAAGCCCTGGTATTTTGATATCAAGTGTTATCTCAAAGATAGAAAGTATCCTGAGGCGGCTTCTAAGAATGATAAAAGAGCATTGAGGAGATTAGCCTCGAGTTTCTTGCTAACTGGAGACATCCTATATAAAAGAAATCACGATATGATACTCCTCAGATGTGTTGATGCAAAAGAAGCAGATCAGATACTTAAGGAGGTTCATGAAGGATCTTTCGGGACTCATATGAATGGGCATGCTATGGCTAGAAAGATTTTGAGGGCTGGTTATTTTTTGTTAACTATGGAGAGTGATTGTTGTACCCATGTATGAAAGTGTCATAAATGCCAAACGTATGCTGATAATATCAATACACCTCCAACATCTTTGAATGTCCTAACAGCACCGTGGCCTTTCTCGATGTGGGGAATAGATGTTATTGGGGCCATCGAGCCAAAAGCCTCGAATGGACATCGTTTCATTTTGGTTGCAATTGATTATTTCACCAAGTGGATTGAGGCGGTTTCCTATGCCAATGTGACTAGAAAGGTGGTTATAAACTTTATGAAAAGAGAGTTGATATGTAGATATGGGTTGCCAAGTAAGATTATTACAGATAATGCCACCAACTTGAATAATAAGATGATGAAAGAGTTATGTGATGACTTCAAGATCCAACACCACAATTCATCCCCTTATCGTCCGAAGATGAATGGGGCAGTAGAGGCTGCAAACAAGAATATAAAAAAGATCATACAAAAAATGGTGGTAACATACAAGGACTGGCATGAAATGCTCCCTTTTGCTTTACATGGATACCGTACGTTTCGAACATCAACTGGGGCAACTCCATTTTTGTTGGTATATGGAATGGAAGCCGTGCTTCCCTTTGAAGTGGAAATTCCTTCCTTGAGAGTGTTGATGGAAACCCAATTAGAAGAAGCAGAATGGATACAAACTCGCTATGATCAACTCAATCTTATTGAGGAGAAAAGGCTAACAGCGGCATGTCATGGTCAGCTATACCAGAAGAGGATGAAGAAGATATTTGATTAGAAAGTTTGTCCTCGAGAATTTCATGAGGGGGATCTGGTGTTGAAGAAGAATTTTCCAGTTCAAAAGGATCATAGAGGGAAGTGGACTCCAAATTATGAAGGGCCTTATGTGGTGAAGAAGTCTTTCGCAGGGGGAGCTTTAATTTTGACAAAAATGGATGGAGAAGACTTAAATCTCCCAGTCAATTCTGATGCAGTCAAGAAGTATTATGCTTGAGATGAATATTATAATGATTGGGAGTAATGTGGCAAGATGTTGATATTGTTTAATTCTAGGATTTACTAAAGCTTTGTCTCTTGTCATAGTCTTTTTGAGCCAAATTTCTTGCTATACCATTATACATACACAAATTCGTCGACTCTATTTTATGAGTTTGCTCAATGTCATGTTGTTTATCTCTTGGATTTAAATGATTGTCCACTAAGAAACACCATGGGTCAGCTTACAGTATAATGAAGAGAATTGATTCATCTCATAATTCTGCAAGATTTCGCTTAGCATGAGTCCTAAAGGGTGTCGCGATTAAAAAATATGTCGGATTTGTTATTTTCCTTAACAAATGATCAAATTCATGGAAAAAAAAAAAAAAAGAAGAGAGAAAGGATAGTAAGAAATGATGTGATGATTTTCTGTGGTTTAATGGATCAATAAAGAATAAAGTTTTCTTTTGAAGAATTGATCTAATTCATGTACTTGAAAATTCTTCAGTCTTTGTATTCCAAAACAAGAAGAATTGGCCTTATAGTGTTTGTGAGTCTTTTGTGGTCCCAGTTGTGCAAGTCAATACATTAAAGTCTCATACCAGAACATTTTTCATGTCGGACATTAATTGATTTTTTAGGCAAGTACTAAAAAAGAGAAGGGTGTGCTAGATCGAAAACCTGCAAGGGCGGTCTAAGCAAAATTAAAAAAAAAAAAAAAAAAGAGCAAAGAAAGAAATAAAGAAAACATGTTAAATCTATCTTTTTGCTACAAAATTAACTTTTATGAAAATAAGAAAAATCAGGATTTTACATGAGATATGGCCATATTTCTTTATCCAAAAATAATAATAAAAATCCTTTGTTACCCAATTTGAGCCAAAATAAAATAATATTTTCTTGTCTTTCAAATCACCCTTAAACAAGGATCACCCTCACTCTTAGGGTTAAGTCAAGTGCATCCAATGGTTTGTATAGAGAAAAAAGAATGAGCAAATAAATTGAGTAAAAAAGTGAAAAAAGGATAAAAGAAGAAAGAAGAAAAAGAAGAAAAATGTCAGAAGAAAATTACAAAAATAATGATTGGAGGTGTCATTGAAAAGTCAGGCTTGAAAAATATTCATGACAGAATATCTAATGGAGCATTTAACTTGTGATCCTTGTTTCAAATAACCCTTAAAGTCCTTATTTGGGCCTTTTTATCCTTTTCTTCATATCCCTTAGCCCTTAACCACATTACAAGCCTATTAAAAGTCCATATTGATCGATGATCGATTATTTTTGTTTTCATAAATACTAGTCCTGTAGCAAAATAGTTAGATTTTAACATATTGGTATATAAAAAAAAATGTGTGAAAAAATGCAAAAAAAAAAAATGAAAAAAGGAATTTTAGTACTTGCCATCATAAATACTTGAAAAATATCCAATTGATAAATAACTAAATGAGACTCAGATTGGGGCAATTTATATTTTGTCTTGTTCCCCGGACCTCGTCTGCACAGGTGTAGTTAAGCCAATTCTTCAAAAAAAAAAAAAAGGGAGGTTACTTTGTACCGCCTAACTCTGTTTCGTCAACTTATCACACCTATTTACTCCCTTCCTATTTTACCTCAGACATTGGTTTTAAACCTTTGCCAAGGATGTGGAGTAATAGGTCACATCGTTTTGTTCGTGTTTATCCATCCACGTGATATGATGCTTGATTCCAACATGCACATGAATTAATAATGCTTCAAAAGGTTATACCTTGTTCTATACATTAAACCACAAAAGTTACAACATTCATTTTTTCAACCTCTAAAACAGAAGAATAATGGAAAATACCAGAGATGTGTCATTGATGACAAGAAAGAGAGGATTATATGAATTTGATATTTGTTGGGGAAGCAATTGATTCTGAAGTTTTCTTTTATGCAAAGAGAAATAATAATAGGAAAAATAAAAAAGGAATGATGATGAAATAAAAAACAAAAATTGAGACATTTTTATCACATGCATTCATGCACAGTAATATCTTAGATCAATTCATGTTTATCATTGGAGTCTAATATCGCTTTAGTACTTGCATGTTCATTCATATCAAAATCTTGTACCTGCATAGCATCTACATTGGGATCTATTTGTTACTTAACATTTATGCTTTCAAGTTCACTATACCTCTTGTTTTTTTGTTAGATCGAGACTCACTTCATTCATATGAATGGTTATCGAATCTATTTTTCTGTTAGATCGAGACCTGCTTCATTCATATGAATGGTCATCGAATCAGTTGTTTTTGTTTTGTTAAATCGAGACCCGCTTCATTCATATGAATGGTTATCGAATCCGTTTTTCTGTTAGGTCGAGACCCGCTTCATTCATATGAATGGTCATCGAATCAGTTGTTTTTGTTTTGTTAGATTGAGACCCACTTCATTCATATGAATGGTCATCAAATCATCTGTTTCTCTGTTAGATCGAGACTCGCTTCATTCATATGAATGGTCATTGAATCTTTGCTCTTTATATTGTCGGACCAGGACCGGTTTCATTAATATGAATGGTCTTTTCATTTGGATTGTGACCCTCTTCATTTATATGGATGGTCTCTGGTTTTCTTTTCTCTTATTTCTATTTTTGTCTTGGAAACCCGGACGAAATTAGTATCTCTATCTTTACTTATCTTTTACAACGATGATATGTGAATATTATATTACATACCATCTTGTAAAAGCTAAGTAAAGAGGGGCAACTGTCAATACTCAATTTCGTCCGGGAATTATATATTTTTTTTTTAAATAAATAATAAGTAAAAAAAATTGAAAAAAATAAAAAAGGTAGAAAAAATATATTATTATTTAATTATGTTTGAAAAATGTTGAAAATAATATAAGATAATTTTTTATAGATATATAAAAAATACATTTCTAACACATTTTTTTTAAAAAAAGAAAAAAATTTACAAAATCATAATAAATAAATAAATACAAAGAAAAAAAGAGAGGACCCAAATAAAAAAATAAAGTATAGATAGAAAAAAAGAGGGGACCCAAATAAAAAATGAAGTAAAAACAAAAACAAAAAAAGACCCAAATTGAAGGAACCCATGGCCCAAGAAAGGTAACCTAAATTTTTTAACCTAAGGGTAACCCTAAAAGTAAAAGCATGGGCAGTAATAAAAAAGGAGAAGGGTGGCTGTAAATCCCACAGACGAAAAAGAAAAAAAAAGAAGGGAGAAAGAAGAGAAAAAAAGAGAGGAGAAGAATAGAAAGGAAGGAGAGGAAGCAGGGTTTTGGAAGGAGAGAAAATCAAATTTGGAGGTATTTTTCTTAGTTTAATAGTTGATCTTTGCATTGTTTTCTTGATTTTATTATTACCATTTTACCAAATGTGTTTGTCTTACAGTGATGCTTGAAAGGAAATTGTTTTGGGTGTTGTGTATGTGATGTTTTATATTTATGGGTTCCGAAACTTTTTCACTCTGCCTTTTTTTATTTTTTTATTTTTTTGGGTTGGGACTTGTGAGTGACTCGTTGAAGCAAGCAGTAGTCATAGTAAACGTTGCAATCTTTTTTTTTTGGAAGCATAGTTTTGGTTGTTCCGCCTGTGATGGTAACGGGGAAGTGGGGAAGTAGTTGTAGTTGCTTGGCCTCGTCGGTGGTTCTTCAAATGTGGTATTGTTGCATAAAAAATGAGTAGAATAGAAATAAATGTAAGAAGAAGAAGAAGCGATTCTTAGTGTATTTATATCTTAATCCAGATCCACCATCGTTTCAACAATCCCAATTTCCATAAATTCGACAACGCAACAATGTCTCTGAATCTCCAGATGGCATACTACCACATTTTAGCAACCCCTTTTCTTTTTATTTATTTTTATTTTATTTTTATTGTTTTTTTTTATTTATTATTATTTATTTATTTATCTCATGTTATTTTAATTTATTTATTTATTTATCTTTTATTTTTATTTATTTAGTTTTACTTTTTTCTATTTCTTTCTTTCATTTCATCATTTTATTATTTATCTTCATTTTATTATTATTATTATTATTATTATTATTATTATTATTCAAATTAGTCTATTTATCATATAATAATAAAAAAACCTTGATCATTTAAAATAATAATAATAATTAACAAATCTAAAATTTAATTTAACATTTTGCCTAACTTGCAATTTATTAAATAATTCTAATATTCACCACATTACTAAAAAAAAGAAAATTATGTGAATTCTAATTATATATATGGTTACTCACGTCATTTTATAATTAGCATTCGATCATATAAAACATAATTTTAATGTACGGCTTTTTAATAATGATTTTGATATAATTTTAATTAATTAAGTACTTGCTTAAATAAATCTATATTATATCAGTTTATTTTAAGAATGATAAGGATCAAGTATGATCGTGCGCATCATCTTATATCCTATATCTCTTCTTTTATTAATATTTTTATATAAATTTATAATCATTAAATTATATAATTTATGCTACATTTCCTTATATATATATATATGACCACACGCGTCATTATATATTTTGTTATTTCTATCAAAGTTCACTCAAATTATGATTTTAATTTTATAAATATTTAATATGATTTTATAATAAACCCCTTTTTTATTAAAAAAATTTTTGATACCAATTTTTAATATGATTGTGAAATCTACCTTTCCTTTTCATATTAAAAAGTTATTTAGATGTTTGTATAATCATATGCATTGTCTTATATTTAATATTTATTATATTTAAGTATTTTTATATCACCTATATATAAAATAATCATTTAAATATATGTATGGCTATACACATCATCTTATATGAAACTTTTGAATTAAAATTTATTCAGATAAAATAAATATATTTCAATTGTTTTAAGTAAATTTATATAACAATCTATAATATCAATGTATAGTTTACACTATCTTGATTTATTATAAAATTAATAAAGAGAATAAAATATATAATTTTTTTTTTGAATTCATTTCTCTTTAAAATTACTAAAATAAATAAAACAAACAGTGTTTTAGGAAGAACTATGTAACCCTGATTTTCCATTCTAAATGGAAATATGTAGGAGCAAGGTTAATATCTTGTCGGGCCCAAATAAATTCTAATTTAATATTTTTCTTTTTTAACAATAATAATTTTAAAAATTATTTTTACTTTATAATATTTTATTTTTCTATAGGGGAAACAAATATTATAAGGTCATATTTATTTTGCATATTTAATTGAAAGGTAACCGTCTTAAGACGGACGTTGTAGGGTGCTGATACCTTCCTTACACGTAATCGACTCTCAAACTCATTTTTTTGTTTCGAAGACCATTTTAGTTTTTTCATAGTTTTTCCTTAATAAACTATTGTGGCGACTTCATTGTTCTCCTAAAAAAGGGTGAATTACTTTTTACGTTCGCCGGTCCCAACGTGACCCCGGTTGCGACAGAGACACGTCTACCTTCGATGCTTGAGAAAGATGCAATGTAATGATCATTTCTTGGATCACTAGAGCTATGATACAACAAATTGTGCATAGTGTGATATTCATCGACAATGCAAAGTTAAAAGGCATGTGTCTCTATTTCTTTGCATTAAAGTGCTATGTTTAAGTTAAATTTCCTATTTTTGTTGTCACTCATGGAGAACTAGTAGTTATACCAACTTCTTGCTTACTAGCAATATATCTACATGTATTAGATCTAATGTGAAATTGGTTATAAATAGATATGATTAAGCTTCATCATTTCTCATAAATATCCGTCATGAATTACTTTATTTTTATCTTATCCGTTTCTTTATTTTTCCAAGGTTCGGCTAGGAGATTTGGATTTGATTACTGGAAGATGACACAAACTTGGTCAGGAGGCTTCTGCGTCCATGGGAACTATGTGGCAACAAAACCAAGGCCACTGAAATTCACCATACATAATATATTGTCATCTACCTACGGGCCATAGGCATTAGTGTGCATAACTGACAAACTAAATTATTCTGAGGGGTTTTCATTTCTTAATTATAGGTTTTAGATATGATATTGAAAAGATGATATTTTTTATTATTTATTTTATTAAATCAATGGAATAAAGAATCAACTAGACAAGGATTGAGTAAGTAATTCTGGAACAAAGGAAAAGTTCTAGGAGAACGAGTGGAGGAAACATGGAACATGCTCAAACCTGCAAGCATTTGATTTCTTCAAATTGACATTAGATATCAATGCAAGGAACGATCTTAGAGCAATACTTAAAAATTAAAGTATATCACTTGGTGGCAAGTACAATAGAAATAGTATCATCTCGGAAATAAAGGCATCAAGGATCGGTGTTATACCACAACTAAAATATATAGTTAATTTTCTAGTTGGAATAACAATATGTTTGAACACACACCCTATCCACCAATACATCAACTGTGGCAAGTCCAACTACTTGCACCCTGGTCAAAATCCAGATATTCGTTGGCTCACAATTGAATGACACAAACTATCATTCCTGGAATAGATCAACGAAACATGAACTTCTTACTAAAAATAAATTTAAATTCATTGACGGGAGTATAATGCAACCTTATTGAGACACCTCTACCTTCGATGCTTGAGAAAGATGCAATGTAATGATCATTTCTTGGATCACTCAAGCTATGATACAACAAATTGTGCATAGTGTGATATACAACGACAATGCCAAAGTGACAAGGCATGTATCTATAATTCTTTGAATGAATGTGCTATGTCTAAGTTAGATTTCCTATTTGCGTTGGCACTCATAAAGAACTAGTAGTTATACCAAATGTTTCCTTAGTAGCAATATATCTACATGTATTAGATCTTTAGTGAAACTGGCTATAAATTGAGATGATTAAGCTTCATCATATCTCATAAACATCCATCATGAATTACTTTATTTTTATCTTAACCGTTTCTTTATTTTTCCAAGGTTCAGCTAGGGGATTTGGATTTGATTACTAGAAGATGGCACAAACTTGGTCACGAGGCTTCTGCGTCAATGGGAACTATGTGGCAGCAAAACCAAGGCCACTGAAATTCACCATACATGATATATGGTCATCTACCTACGGGCCACAGTTTTGAAACCCACAAGAGGTCAGTAATCAAAATTCCAACAATGAGTATGGCAATCCTTCAAAGAATATGTCAGTGGTCAACCTTTTAATACACAATAAGAGGTTAATCAAAATTTGAGAAGGTCATCCAAAACCAAAAGAGATCATCTTTTCCTTAAAGACTATTATCATGAAGTAATAAGCTTGATCGATAGCAAAAATGACATAAATTGTGAAGAGAAGGTATATCACATATCATCTATATTAAGCTATTAAAGACTGTGTAAAAGATAATTGAGGTTTTCTTTAGCAATTTCTAAATATGTTGAACCATAAGATTATGGGATTATGGTTAGGCTAAAGATATCCTTGTATGACGTGAAGCCTGTTGATTCTTTGGCAAGCATACCAAAGGAGTGTTGAATCCATGGGAACAATTTCAATTAAACCTTCCAATTAAAATGCTTACTAGATACATGTACAATTGCAAATTGGATACTCATAAGAATTTATGAATATAATTATTAAACTGTAACATAATTATGGAGATTATCATACTGATTTGGAATAAAGATTCAATATGGTAGATTGGGATTGGATTTGATCAATTTCACTCATTTGTATTCTAGTTAGATTACTGCTATGTAATAAGACAAATTCATTTATGTTGATGCAACATTTTATAATCATTCAGTTATGATTTCTCAAACATGAAATTCATAAGAGAACTAATTAAGCACTAATTCCTTAGATTTTAACAGATTCTCCAGCATTACATTTAGATGTTAACAACAACTGATATATTGATTTCCATTCCTGGTATTACAACATATCAAGTATTTTTATTCATATCAGATTTTTAAATCAACTTTCCAATAAATCTAAAATCAAACTACCAATCTATTTCATAAGAATGATTAAGCATGAAGAATAGAATGAAAATACCAACATCAAATAACATATAAGATTACAGATAGAAATCACCATATTACATCAAAGTCATGGAGTAAGAATTTAATGCCTTGGAGTTAAACAGAACCTGGTGCATCACTAATCTACCTAAAGGAAAGTAACCAATTAGATGTAAATGGATTTACAAAATCAAACACAAAGTAGACAAAAGCATAGAATTTTATAAGACCTGATTGGTAGCCAAAGGTTACACACAATTGGAAGGAATAGACCACCTAGACACCTTTTCTCTAGTAGTTAAGCTTATTACTAGTAGACTCTTGTTAGCCATTCTTGTTATACAAAACTAGCACCTAAAACAACTAGGTTTCAACAATGCATTTATGCTTCCACCACTAAGGGTTGCCACAGAAAAACCAGGTCAAGTATGCAAGCTTATGAAGTCTTTGTATGGATTGAAGCAAGCAATTGTTCGCAAAATTATCTTCATCCTTGAAAAAGTTGATTTTATACAATCACCCTTTGATCACTCGTTATTTACAAAGAAAACTATCAATTCTTTTTACTACATTACTTGTATATGTAGATAACATTATCCTTGCAAGATAATCACACATAGAGATACAATAGATCACAAAGCATCTCGAAGAATGTTTCAAAGTGAAGGACTTGGAAGAACTAAAATTTTTCCTTGACTTTGAATTCGTCCAATCACAAGAAGGAATACATGTTCTCTAAGGAAATTATGTTTTAGACTTACTCGCAAATTCTAGTTTGTTAAGAGCTAGGCCTTGTAATACTCCTATGACCAAAATCATGAAGAACTAGTAGTTATACCAAATGCTTGCTTAGTAGCAATATATCTACATCTATTAGATCTATGGTGAAGTTGGCTATAAATTGAGATGATTAAGCTTCATCATTTTTCATAAACATCCATCATGAATTACTTTATTTTTTCAAGGTTCTGCTGGGGTATTTGGATTTGATTACTAGAAGATGGCACAAACTTGGCCACGAGGCTTTGTGTCCATGGGAACTATGTGACAACAAAACCAAGACCACTGAAATTCACCATATATGATATATGGTCATCTACCTATAGGCCATAGTTATGAAACCCACAAGAGATCAGTAATCAAAATTCCAACAATGAGTATGTCAATCCTTCAAAGAATATGTCAATGGTCAACCTTTTAATACATAAGAAGAGGTTAATCAAAATTTGTGAAGGTCATCCAAAAGCAAAAGATATCTTGTTTTCCTCAAAGACTATCATCATGAAATAATAAACCTGATCGATAACAAAAGTGACATAAATTTTAAAAAGAAGTTATATCACATATCATCTATATTAAGCTATCAAAGACTGTGTAAAAGATAATTGAGGTTTTCTTTAGAAATTTCTAAAGATGTTGAACTACAAGATTATGGTTAGGCTAAAGATATCCTAGTATGACGTGAAGCCTCTTGATTCTTTGGCAAGTGTACCAAAGTCAACTATAGTATAATAGTATAATAGTGTGAAGTAAGAGCTTTGAATCCACGGGAACAATTTAAATGATAAGAATTTGTGAATATAATTATTAAACTGTAAAACAATTATGGAGATTATCAGAGTGATTTGGAATAAAGATTCAATATGGTAGATTGGGATTGAATTTGATCAATCTCACTCATTTGTATTTTGGTTAGATTACTGCTATGTAATAAGACAAATTCATTTATGTTGACGTAACATCTTATAATCATTCAATTATGATTCCTCAAACATGAAATTCATAAGAGAACTAATTAAGTAATAATTCCTCAAATTTCAACAGATCTTCCAACATTACATTTAGATGTTAACAACACCTGATATATTGATTTCCATTCCTGGTATTACAATATATCAAGTATTTTCATTCACATCAAATTTTTAAATCAACTTTCCAATAAATCTAAAATCAAACTACCAATATATTTCATAAGAATGATTAAGCATGAAAAATAGAATAAAAATACCAACATCAAATAGCATATAAGATTACATATAGAAATCACCATATTACATCAAAGTCATGGAGTAAGAAATTAATGCCTTGGAGCTAAACAGAACTTGGTGCATCACTAATCTACCTGAAGGAAAGTAACCAATTGGATGCAACTGGGTTTACAAAATTAAACACAAAGTAGACAAAAGCATAGAATGTTATAAGACCTGATTGGTAGCCAAAGGTTAAATACAATTGGAAGGAATAGACTACCTAGACACCTTTTCTCTAGTAGTTAAGCTTACTACTAGTAGACTCTTGTTAGCCATTGTTGTTATACAAAACTGGAACCTAAAATTGCTGGATGTCAACAATGCATTTCTTATGGAGATTTGAACGAGGAAGTCTATATGCTTCCACCACTAGGGGTTGCCATAGAAAAACCAAGTCAAGTATGCAAGCTTCTGAAGTCTTTGTATGGATTGAAGCAAGTATTGGTTCGCAAAATTATCTTCATCCTTGAAAAATGCTAATTTTATTCAATCACCATTTGATCATTCGTTATTTACAAAGAAAACTATCAATTCTTTTTACTACATTACTTGTATATGTAGATAACATTATCCTACAAGATAATGACATATAGAAATACAATATATCACAAAGCATATCGAAGAATGTTTCAAAGTGAAGGACCTGTGAGAACTAAAAATTTTCCTTAGCTTTGAAGTCGTCCGATCACAAGAAGGAATACATGTTCTCCAAAGAAATTATATTTTAGACTTACTCGCAAATTGTAGTTTGCTAGGAGCTAGGCCTTGTAATACTCCTATGACCAAAATCACAAAGCAATTTTTTTGAATAAGGGATTGCCTTAAAAGACATTGTTTCATATCAACGGGTTATTGAAAAATTGATTTACCTTACCAATACCAGATTCAATATAAGTTTTGTTGTACAATGTCTAAGCCAATTGTTGCAAGTCATACCAAGCATCATCTTAAAGTTGTAAAACATATATTAAGTTAAGATACATAAAAAAGGAACTTGTTCAAGGATTAGTTTTTCCAAAGAACTCTTATTTTCAATTTAAAGTTTTTAGTGACTCAGATTAGACTGCATATACCAATACTTAAAAATTTATTACTGGATATTGTATTTTTTAGTTTGTCTCTCGTCTATTAAAAATAAAAATAAAAAATAATTATCTCAAAATTCTCTTCTGAAGTAAAGTATAAAGCATTCATCACCACGTCTTGTGAATTACAATGACTCACATATTTAATAAAGGATTTTAACATTCAAACACGTTTCCACAAGAAAAACCAAACACATTAACATTAACTATCATGTTATACCTGAAAAATTACAAGCAAAATTATACAAAATTATTCCAACTCCTATCTATATCTACAAAGAAACAATTAGCATATGTCTTCGCAAAACTATTAGAGCACAATTATTTTTTAATTTCGTAATCATCAAACTAGGCATTTTGAATATTCAAGAGACAGGTTCAGGGCCTATTAGAATTCATGATGCTATCCAATTAAACTAACCAACTTCATTCACTCTCTTGTTCTTCGTAATAAACGTTTTTTATGTATCAATAATATAATTTTTCCTATTTTTCTCCTCATGAATCATCTAGTTATGTTTGTCCCGATTTTTTTCGTAAATACTGTAGCAACTCATTGCAGCTCACGGAGAAGAAGAAATGTCAATACAAAGGAAAGAGATGAACTAAATCAATAAGTATCGCATGGTACAAAGCGTAACTCATGCCAATTACATTTATTTAAAAAAGAAGAGTTAAAAGTTGTATATAATTTTAACTTTCAAATTTTCACCTAGCCTACAATTATGCTTCCAAGTATGATTTTTTCATAAAATCATGTTTCAAAATACAATTTATCTAAATTTAAGCAAATGTACCTATTTCTGTAAAATATAAAATTTTTTACAGTATTTTTCAAAAAAAAAAACCATGAATGATTTCACGCAACATTTGATGTCTGAAAAGTCATGTGCTTTATCTGACTAAATGAATGCTTTGGTTTGTAACTTGTAATAGTTATTATTGCCAGAATAAATAAATTAATCAAAAGCTTAAAGTTGCATGTTTGAAAGCTATTTGACTGCTTTACATCTTTCCATCTATACGGATAGCTGATATTTATTTAAAGAATTTGAGATGGATATCACTATAAGCAATTGATTCACATCACACTTTGATAGTAAAGAGACAAAAATATATAAATTTTATAATTATTATAGTATGATAGAAAGTGGGAGATAGAAAAAAATATTGATGAGTGTTTAAAAATAATAGATAAGACAAAGTTATATTATAAGATAATTTAGTTATAAATTCATTACGGATAAAAATAAAAAAATAAAAAGTTAAACTTTCATTCGTATTTTTCAGGTATTCATGTTCATAAATGGTTGAAGACTTTATAAAAATTTAATTTTTTATTTTGTTAGGTGTTTTTTTTATACGTTTAACTTGTATATTGACAATAAATATAATAAATATTATATGAGGTGTCTAGGGATTTACGGTTACGTGAGTGGCTTAAAAAAAATGTGTATAACTATATTAGAACTCTTCTCATTATATTATAAAGGTAGAAAAATGTGTATAAGTATATTAGAAATCTTCTCATTTTATTTTATATAAAGGTAGATTAAGATAAATTTGTGTAAGTATTTTAGAAAATGAAAATAAAAAATAATAATCTTTTTATTGTTAAAAGTAGTTTAATAACACTGGAAGGATTACTTCTAACTTAATGTCTTTTAGGAAAAGGGAAGACATATATGTTTTTGGAGGAGAATGTCATTAATGAAATCTAATAAAAAGACAAAAATTTAGTAGGTAAAATAGGATACAATATGTAAGAAGAATTAAAAAGGGCTGGTGTTAAGAATATCCAATCCCTTAATTTTACATCATTAATTGTTAAGTGAAAAATAAGATTAACAAATTAGAACAGTGAACTATAAAAACATGTCTTGGATTAAAAGGAGAAATTCTTAGATTCTAATATACAATTATTTGGGTAAATTTCGTGCATATATGCATAAAAAACTTTTATGAATTTAGTTATTGGTGTGAAAAATCAGAGGAAAAGGAATCTGAACGCTATTTGCATAATCACGTGGATGAGGATAATAGTTTGTTTGTTATCTATTTATTTCTTTTCAGCCTAATTTTATCCCTTTATACTGTATCCACTAATTCAGCACAGATTTTAGAGTGAACTAAAGGAATAGTTCATGAGGTCACAAAAATTTACTCAAAGATATAATATTAAATATTAATACCTAAAATTATCACAGATAAATATTTTAATTTTTAAAAAATTTAAAATATATATATATATATTATAAATAATATAATATGATATAAAAGATAAAAGAAATTATAAATATTATTTAGATATCTAAAATAAAGATATTCATCATTTTGCTAACAAATAATCATCCTATTGCTTAAGAAATAAAACGAATAAAAGGCTGGAAAAACTGTCACTTCAAAGCACGGGTAGTTGCAGGAAAGAAGCATGCATGCACCATGTCAGATGCAAAAAAAAAAAAAACGTGAGAAACGTTATGCTCTAACATAATAAAAAATATATATAATGTTCAAAATTGATAAAAAAAATAATTAAAATTTATTAAAATTAAATTTATTTTAAATTTTAACAACACTCTCTTCTTGTAACCAGGACTTCTATAAATAGATGTTTGGAACGTTGCTGGTTCACACAAACTGAAGAAGATAAGCCTTCCAGATCCTGCTAAGAAATGAAGAGTACGACCTTGCTCTCTCTCTTTCTATTCTGTGTCTTCACCACATACCTTCCTTCAGCCATTGCTCAAGAAGTGGTGGACACTGATGGTAATGTTCTTGTAAATGGTGGCATATATTATCTGAGGTCAGTCATAATAACTGCAAACGGGGGTGGAGTAGAATATACTGCAACTGGAAACGAAACTTGCCCTTTAACTGTTGTCCAAAACCCCTCTCCCTTCGCTAACGGCTCACCAGTACAAATTTCATCCCCATTGAGAATCCGCACGATCTACGAAGGTCTTATTTTGTACATTGGCTTCACTTTTGGTCCCCCCTGTGCTCCTACTCCTTCTTACTGGACTGTCGTGAAGGGTTTAGGAGAGGAACTCCCCATCAAACTCACTGGCTACAACAACATCGTATCCGGTTGGTTTCAAATTAAGAGCGTTCCGGTTGAGATTGGTGGCTACAACCTCTTGTTCTGCCCTACTGACGGTTCTGCATGCAGCTACGTTGCGGTTGATGTGAACGCTAACAGACAGAGGCGTCTGGTGCTGACTCAGGGTGAGGAGGGTCGCTTGTGGATTCGGTTTGAGAAACTTTCATATTCTTCAACTGCAACTAATGAACCACAACTAACCCTGAAAAGTTATGTGTGATTTCTCTTAGTTCACACAACTGTACTAAGTAAGCACTACATAAATGCTTACTTTGTTGTAATAAATTATGGCATGACTAAATAAAATAAGGTTAATCTTATTTCTCTTTTATTTTTCAAATATGTTCAATTTCTTTTTGTTTCTATTTTTCTATCACATCTTTCATTTTTAATATTTTGAATTGATAATAAATTCTTAATTTTTTAAGTTGAAGGTTTTTCTTTTTTTTTTTTCAAAAATTATTTCTTTAAAGTCAACTTATGTAACACAGTTAGTCGTTCTTAATGTAAGAAACTATTTCATGATAATAAAAAATTATTTCTCTTAAAATAACAAGCATAAATATCACAATATGTTATTTTGATTTCTTTATAACTTTTCCATTAAAATAAAATTAATCCAAATTGTTTAGTGATAATGTAATTCAGTAGGGATTCTAATTTATATTTTTTAATATATATATATATATATATAAAATTTGTAAGAGTTGTTTTTATTATAAATATTTTTTTTTACTAGGTCTCATTTAGAATTTGAAATATTTATCTATAATTTTTTATAAAATAATTAAAGTTTATCTCTTCCTAATAGAGTATTATATTTTAGATGTATGAGGTCTGATTTTGTTTTAATTTTTTATTAAATTATTATTTATACCAAAAATAAAAATTAAATATAATTTAATGATTTAAATAAATTTTTAATATTTTAATTTAAAAATACTTTTAGTCCTTTAATTAAATAATTTAATTTTTTTTAATTTTTTAATATTTTAATATATTTTTTAATTTTTTTAGCATTAGATTACATTAATAATAATTCTAATAATAATAAGACTAATGTTATTATTATTATTAAAAAATTATATTTTTCATTGTGGATAATATTTAAAATTAGTGAAAAATATAATTTTTTTTTAAATTTATAAAAAAAATTTATAAATAAATCAATAAAAAAAAATTTCTTAAATAAATTTATGAAAAATTTCTCACAAACAAATTTATGAAAAAATTTTATAATAAATTTGTAAAAATATTTAATAGATAATTAATTTTTTTTTATTATAAAAATTATAAAAAATATTTCATAAATAAATAAGTTTATTTTTGTATTAAAATCTTTATAATTGAACATGAATATACGTATCAAATTTGATTCGATCTTTTCCTCCATCTTTCTCCCTTTACACTTTCTTTGCCTATTTTTACTCTCTACAGCCTAGAAAAATGTATGTTTATAAAGAATAAGACACATAAAATGAGTGATGGACTCAAAGCATAACCTTTTGATGATATTTCATGGGTTCTTGGTTTTACCTTTCCTAGTTTTAACCCTATCCTTCTATTGATTCAAACTCCACAACTCTATTCTTTCAAATTTTATTTATAAATAAATACCCTTTCTCATTTTCAAAATAAGTATTTACTAATTTATTGATGTTGACATGATATAATTTTATTTTATGAGAAAAAATTGAAGTAATATGTATTTAAGAAGTTTAAAGAATTTTTTGAGAAATAAAGTGCCAAATTCATAAAAAGTTTGAGAAGTGATAAAAGGAAAATAATATGTTGTTGGTGAATTTTAAAAAGTTTAGTAAAAATGAAAGAGTAAATAGACAACTAATTATATTAACTATAATCCTCAACAAAATGATATATTCAAGAAGAAGAACCAAATTGTGATGGAGAAATATTTTTGTCCAGAAACTGTTAATACAATATTAACTACCTGTTAAATAGATGTCAAATCAAAATTATATGAAGTATGATTCCATTTGAAGTATAGGTAATTCTTCTGATGAATTTTCACAACTTTCTTTTTCCTGGATGCACCATAATCCATGATAGGACGCATCACAAAATAGTTCAAAAGATTTGTCTTTTTCCGATATCAACTTTTACTTCATTCCAATAATGCTTGCTCACAACTTTTACATAACATTAGTATCCTGCTATCTGCAACCACTATCTGTAACATTTTAAATATTTTTTTTCTGAAATGCTGTAAATTTATATAAAAAACTATTCTACCCTTATCGTATTTATCCACAACTGAGTTCATGACCGTCTATAAATAGACTCTTGGTAGATTGCTTATCCACACACAACCCTCCAGAGCTGCCTAAGCCTAAGAAATGAAGATGACTACCACCACCTTCCTCGCTCTCTTTCTACTTTCTGCCTTCACCTCATTCCTTCCTTCAGCCACCGCTTTTGTGGTGGACACTGATGGTAAACCTCTTCGCAATGGAGGCGTATACTATCTGATGCCAGTTATAATAACTGGAAACGGGGGTGGAGTAGAATTTGCCGCAACAGGAAACGAAACTTGCCCTTTAACTGTTGTCCAAAATCCCTCTCCCTTCGCTAACGGCCTTCCAGTACAAATTTCATCTCCAGTTAAAGTGCTTTATATAGGAGAAAACATTATTTTGAACATTGGGTTCACTTATGTACTCCCATGTGCCCCCACTCCTTCTGATTGGACTGTTGTGAATGGTTTAGGGGAGGAACTCGCTGTTAAACTTACTGGGTACGAGGACACTGTACCCGGTTGGTTTCGAATTAAGAGAGTTCCGGTTGACGTTGGGGGCTACAACCTCTTGTTCTGTCCTACTGACGGTAGTGCATGTGGCTACGTTAGCGTCGGGTCGGAGGATAGGCGTCTGGTGGTGTCTCAGAACGAGGGCGGTCGCTTATGGGTTCGGTTTCAGAGTCTTTCATCTGCATCAGCTGCAATTGCAACTGTAACTGCAACTGCATGATGCACCACTGCCCCTGAAAAGTCATGTGCTTTATCTGACTAAATGAATGCTTTGGTTTGTAACTTGTAATAGTTACTATTGCCAGAATAAATAAATTAATCAAAGCTTAAAGTTGCATGTTTCAGTTCCTGAAACCTATTTGACTGCTTTACATCTTTCCATCTATATGGATAGCTGATATTTATTTAAAGAATTTGCAATGGATATAAATATAAAAAATTGATTCACACCACACTCAAATGATCTTAACATAGAAAAATATATAAATTTTATAATTATCATAGTAGGATAATAATTATTAATATTAAAATTAGTTTAATAATATTAGAAGAATTATTTCTAACTTAATGTCTTTTGGGGGAAGGGAAGGCATATATGTTTTATGAGGAGACTGTGTCTAATGAAATCTATTTTTTTTCTTGGTCAATTACTATGAAGATGAAGGAGTAAAGAGAAAAATTTACTAAGTGAAATAGGAACAATATGTAAGAAGAATTAAAGGGGCTGGTGTTAAGAATATCCAATCCCTTAATTTTACATCAATTGTTTAAGTGAAAATAAGATTAACAAATGATAAAAAGTGAACTATAAAAACATGTGCTGGATTGTAAGCATGGTGATAGAGAAATTCTTGGATTCTAGTATCCGGACAATTACTTGAGTAAATTTCTTGCATATATGCATAAATTTCTTTTATGAATTTAGTTATGGTGTGAAAGATCAGAGGAGGGAGGGCTGAACACTATTTGCATAACCTCGTGAATGATGATGGTTTGTTTGCTATCTATTTATTTCTTTTTACCTAATTTTATCCTTTATATGCATAGAGTAATTCAGCACAGATTTTAGATTGAACTCTAGTTCACGAGATCACAAAAATTTACTGAAAGATATAATATCAAATATTTATACCTAAAATTATGATAGATAAATATTTTTTCTTTAATTGAAACAATAAATATATATATATATTATAATAATATAATATGATATAAAAGATAAAAGAAATTATAAATATTATTTAAATATTTAAAATAAAGATATTCATAATTTTCCTAACAATAATCATATAATTGATTAACAAAAGCCTGGTACAGCTGTCACGTCAAAGCACGGGTAGATTAGTAGGTTGCAGGAAAGAAGCATGCATGCACCACGTCAGATGCTAAAAACACAACGTGGAAAATGTTATGTTCTGTCATAATACAATTTAAAGATATTCATCGAACCGATAAAAAATAATTCAAAATTAATTCAAAATTTTGAAAATTAATTAAAATAAAAATTAAACTAAATCCAACCATATTATATTTTTATATTTAATTCAGTAAATGTTTAATAAAAGAAACAATCTAATCAAATCATTAACACCCCTATTAAAATGTATAAAATATTTAATCTTGTTTATTGTATCGAGTAACATTAGATTGAATTTAATTTAATCTTAGAATAATTGATAAGAGATTAAATATAAATGACTTGATATCCAACTTTAGAACTTTTGATCCTAAAAATTAATTATAATTTTTATTTTTGTAATCATTTCAATCCTACTTTAATACTCTTATTATAGTTTATTTTTATTTCTTTATTCAAAGGTATCATTTTCTTGATTCTCTTTATTAATCTAGGCCTAAAATCAAGAGAAATAATTATAGTATTACTTCAAGTTCAGCAATTTTGTAACAGAAACAAGTTGAAAATATTAAATGCTTTAAATGGTGGTGAGCTAGAACTGGCGTTCTGACATGACTAAAATCGTAGAACAACCCTTTTACTTGTGGGGGTAAGACTGCATATTTACGCCAAATCCCAGTAGGTGGGAAATTAGGTTTCACTTTTATGAGATACATTAACATAACCTTAGACAATAGAAATTAATTTAGTTTTAATTTTCTTTTTGTATAATATGAAAATGCCAACTACATTTATTTCCACAATCCAATCCATTAAGGTTGTGAAATTTCAGATTTAAAAGTGGTTGCAGATAGAAACAAATCAATCAACAGTTCCACTACATCTGCCAGCGAAGTGGTTATCTGCTAAGAAAGAGGAGTAACTATTGAACTAACTTTTAAGTACATTTAAATCAACTTTTAAGTACCACAACTTTAGACTTCTTTGAATTCTCTGCCATAATATCTAGGGGTATTTGCAACTAAGATAAGTTTAATTTTTTATTAAATATTTATTAAAATCAAACATAAATTTTTTTGTTTTAATTTAATATAAAATTTGAATAATATCAAAATACATTAATGTTTTTGTGATTTAGTTTGAATCAATTTTATAATTTTAATTATTATAAAATTTTTAAATATTCTTTTAAAAAAATATAAAATATTTTTTTTCAAAAAATTTATTACATATTTTATAATTTTAATTTTTGTAATTATTATTTTATTTATAATTTTAATTATTCTTATATTTATAAATAATTAATTTTATATTTAAAAATTAATATATAAATTTATTATTATAAGAATTTAGAGGAAAATTAGTTTTAGTGAGATGGCTAACTTAAATTAATAATAAAGAATTGTGAGTGTGGATAAGTTTTGAAAGAGTTATAAAAAAAGGATTAAGATCTTTCACTCTTTATTTTCTCCTAAGAGCTCCCTCTCAGTATAACTTTCTCAGTATAACTTTCTCTTTAAATCTTTCATTTTCTTTTTACTATTACTCATCATTTTCCTCGTTTTCTTTTTTAAGATTGTTCATTATTTTTCTCATATTTTCTTTATCATTGCTCATATTTTTTTTCATCTTCTCCTAGATCTAAGTTCGTCTCTGAAAAAAAAAAATCATCTCACAAGTTGAAATTTATTTTAGGTAAATTTTTAGTAAAAAATTCCTTTTTTTTTTCTCAAAGACTGACTGTAAAGTTTCTCTCCTCCCTTATATTTGAACCATTTATAAATTTTGATAATATTTATGAGTAAGTATACTTAATGATAATTTTAAAAACCACTTTTGAAATTACGCATTTTTTATATTTTTTTTTGTCAATTAATAATAAGCTTATATTTTTTTACTTTTAAAATTTTCATTTTAAAATAAGTTAGATGTAAAATAATATTAACAACTTTTTTTAAACTAATTATTTTTTATATGGAATTTCAAAAATTGATATTCGAAAACTATTTTTAAAATTTTCATTTTTTTATATTTTTCAATTTAAATTAGTAATAATTTCATAATTTATAATTTATTTTTAAAAAATTATATATAAAAAATACAATAAAAAGTTATAAAATTTTGTATACATTATTAGTTAATAATTAATAAAAAAAACTAGTAATAAAAATTATATGTGACAATATGATAATTACAATAAATTATTATTAGTGGATGGGATTTTTTTAATAATAAGAGATAAAATTTAATTTTCAAATAAAATAAAAAAAGAAAATTATAAATAAATAATATAATATAATTATTTAAAAATATTTTGATATCTCAATTCAAAAAATATTTTCATCATAACTAATAATTTATATTTTTTAAATATATATATATATATTTAAATATATAAATTTTAAATTAATTTAAATATTAAATTTTAAATTATTTTAAATTTTAAATTTTAAATTATTAAAAGATAGAGTAATAAAAAAAATATGAAGATATATAACTCTTTGCAACTATGTTTTCAGCTAGTTTTGGTAAAACGAAAATTACACAAAAACATAATTTTAAAAATATTATAACCGTTTTAATTTTGTTTACAAATATAAAAAAATTTGCATGAAAAATAAATATAATTAGTTGTATAGTAAATATTTATATTTATGTGTTTATTTTTAGAATATTAAATAAATAATTAAAATAATAATAAATAAATTTGTTGATAAAAAAATTATTTTAATTTTTCTTTAATTTTTGAACGGCTCTTATCAATTCACCTTTTTCTATAACTTTCTATTTTGTCCTAAGAAAAAATCCACTTAAAATAGTGCTAATTGTTATGATAACGATGAAAGTGAAAGAAAGAAACTAAACATCACGTGGATAAGACCTAATTACAACGTACGCCAATTATCAGTGTGCAATTGTACGTGTCACTCACTCAGTTAGGTTTTTCAAAATTTGGTTCCAGTGCAGCTGCAATGTGAAGCACGTGTATATTGTCCTGTATTATCTACTATTATGAAGATCACAAATAAAAAATTTTAAAAGTATTTATAAAAAAAATTGAAGAATTTTCATTTTTATATATTCATAATTTCAGAAAGATTATATTTTCATCCAATTATAAATTTCCTTATAAATAAATATTACAATTTCTTGTAATAATTATATAAAAATGTATATAGTTTATGATTACGAATTAATTAAGATATATTTCACTGACAATATATCCAAATTAAAATAAAATAAAAATAATTTAACAATTTATTATATTTAATATTATTTTCATATATTTATACTTTATAATTTTACAACATTCATTTTATAATACATATATTTATTTACTAGAAATATTATTTAAAATTATTTATATTTATTTTATTTTTTATTATGGTCTAAAAATTATGTATTATATATTTTTTATAAACAATTTTCCTATATTTTCACTGCAAAAATTATTAATAAAAAAACTCAATTTATTTCGTAACATAATTTATTTTATTAGGTTATTGACACCAAAATTGAAAGTTAGAGTGACTGCCCAATTATCACTGTTAAAATTTAGAAATAAGAATAATTATGTTAATGGTTGATTGGTAGATTTTTTTTAAAAAAAAAGAAGAAAAAAAGAGGCAAATATTTTTGGAAGACTATTATTAAATTATTTAATATGATGTAGAGGTTGTGATGTATAATTTTAATAAATGTGGCGGAATGTATATTAAGTCTTTGTTTTTATTATTTTAATAAATAAATTTATTTATAAACTTGATTCACTATTTTTAATATTTTAAATATTTTTTTTAATTCTAAAATTATCAAAATGTATTATAATTAAATAAAATAAAAATAAAATATAAATGATTAAAGATATTACAAAAAAAATGAAGAAAAAAATTATAAATGTGAACCAGAATCAATCATTTGAAAGAAGAGGACAAAAGAAGAAGAATTTTCCAGAGAGTGTGATAAGAGAAAGAAAAAAAAATGAAAGAGAAAATGAAAAAAACATCTATGCAAGAATGATAAGAGAAAAGTTATACGAGCTTAAATAATAAAAAAAAGGTAAAAATATATTTTTTATTCTTTAAAAATATTTTTTTATCTTTAAAAAATATAAAATATGTTAAAATAGGTTTTATAAAAAAATTTGGATTAATTTGATTTTTATAAAAATTAAATATTATTTTAGTATGGAACTTACCTTTTTTTATCACATAAGCTTCTAGTATTGAGTGATTGAAATTATGGTTTCTAATATAATATGGATTTTAAGAAAGAAATCTTAACTTTTTAGGATGATAGAGAAAATGAAAGCGTGAGAAAAAGAAAGATAGAGAAAAATAACACATTTAAAAAATATTAAAATACATTGTCTACTTAGACTATTATTAAATTTTTTTCAAATCAAATTTTTATATTACGTAGATAATTGTTAATATTTATTAAAATTTTAAATTAAAATAATATTTTAAATTTTATAAGAACTAAATTAATATAGAAAATTTTATACTAACTATTTTAACATAACATATTTTACTCAAAATATAAAAATACATTATTATCACTTTTTCATATTATATAATACTACATAAATATTCATCTAAATTTGTTAAAAAATAAATAAAAATAATATGTTTAAATTTTAAAAAAATAAAAATAATATAATTTTTTTATAAATATTATATTAACATATTATATATTTTATAGAGTATTTAATAAAAAAAATTAATAAGTATAATAAATTTTATACAAATTTCAAAATTCTTTAAAACATATTGAGAAATATTCTAAAATGTTTTAAAATTTTATAAGGTATTATAAAATGAGATCAGAATCTACTTATATAATCATCTCATAATTAGGAAGTTATAAAAATTCATGAATTTAATTAACCACTTCATGAAGAGAAAGTTATAACTCTTTTATTATTAAGTGTTATTTTGTGTCAATTGATGAACTTTTATCCTTGATGTTATTTTTTTTAATAAAAGATAACATATTAAATATTATTATAAATTAATGATTAATTAATTTAACATCTCATATTTTATTAATTATTTATTATCTTTTCTTTTTTTAATATATTTAAGATTTATTACAAAAAATAATAAAAATATGAATTTTTATAATTCATAATGGATTTATTAGTTTTTTTTAATAGTATTTTTATTTTTTAATATTTGTAACATATCAGAAAATATATAGATATAATTGTATAAGTTTAAAGTCTTTAATAATAATGTATTAAGAATAGGAATTATTTTTATTATAATTCTTCAAAATAGATTTATAATTCAAAATAATTATGATTCGTACTAGCTTAACTTTAAAGAGTTTAAATTGTAAGTTTTCTTAACTTCTATTATTATGCTGGTCTCATAAATGACTTCCTAAAAGATTTGTTTTTTCTTCCGTACAAGCTATAATCTTAATAGTTTAACAACACATTGCACACAAAATAGTAACCTAGTGAAATTCATTTAAAATAATTAGATTAGAAGCATGCATAATTTCATACAAGTATAAGAATATACCAAAATATTTACACATTTCAATCACATTCACAATTAAAATCGACGCGTTCCAAAGACGGGATGAATCTTGGATATCGAATAGTTAACACATGATGCATACACTTGGACCTCGGGCCTAACTGGTCGACCAATGAATCTTTTTCACCTTAGAGTCATCTTACATCTTCCAACCAATCCTACATCAGGGTAACCTTGACCAATTGTCTTTGCAAAATAACAACTAACAAGATCTCCATTGACTTTCACCACATATCATCTTAGTCTACGTGACAAAGATGAACATTAAAGTCTGGATACCCCATGACATATCCTTAGTTCCATCCACATTAAATTACCAATTCATACTTATAATCAGATAATTTAACTCCCCTCAATAGGAATACCAAGGTCGCATGCCAAAATAGTTTATAAGCTGAATCATGTCTCATCTCACATTCTCATACATCCAAAACACAGTAATTAAGTATTTAAAAATAAGGTTAGTTCGTTCAGCAAACGCCCAATCCACTCAAGGATTGGGTACAAAAAACAGTCTCTTCATTGGAAAAGATCCGCTCAATATCGGCAAAATTTGCTCAGCACCAAAAGTCCTCCACTTAACGAATTTTAACCCGAAAGCACCCTAACCTCCTGAAACCAATTTCGTTGAACACAAAATCTATGCTCAGTAGATATTAGTTAGATTTGAATTCGGTAGAAAGGTTAACACTAGTTTTACTTGTTTAAATTCATCAATTGACATCTTGAATGTTCTAAATAGTTTATTTCAAAGCCAAAATTGGAAAAATGATGGAATAAGTATACCAATTCAACTTTTCTACGCAATTCATAATCCAAGTTTACAAATTAGGATAACAAAATTACATCCAATTACAATTCCAAGACAATTCAAATAACTACAATTACATCAACTCAGAATTCCACAGTTCGAAAACATAATTTCACACTATTAGCAGTCTCTAGCAAAAAAAGTTTACCACTTTCTAATCACAACAATTTCATCACACAAGTTTTGAAATCATACAACACAACCCAAATTTGGTATTTTTCCTCGTTCATCAAATATTCCTCAATTTTTTTTTTCTAGTTCTCAAATCAAAGTTAAACAAATTTAAAGAAATCATCTAACCCTTCCAAATCCAACCTTCGTAAATCCTAAGAAGTCTAGATTAAAGTTAGCTTCCTTTACCTATTTTGGTTCCAAAAACACCTCTTTCACAATTCCAAATAGTAATGTTCTCAGTGCTCTAACTAGCTATTAAAGTATCTATTTCACAATCCAAATACACCACTAAAAACCTAAGGTAGCATATAACCAAATTGATGAGGAAAGAGCCACATGCAAAGGGATGAAGGTCCACATGAAGGGTAAAAAAATTGGGAAAAAGAGGAGTAGAGTAAGTAAAACTTACCCAAATCAAGATTTCAATCGGTTGGATGTGTTCTACTCTTCACATGTTTCGATTTGACATCTTCGGATCTTGAAATAGATGTGGGAAGAGGAATATAGATTAGAGAAAAAATAAAAAGAGTGAAAAGAGAATAATTTTAGAAAAATAATAAATTTAAAATAATAAAAATTAAAATATTTAGTTTTTCCATTTATAACTCTTTCAAAAATTTTATAAATACATTCACTCTTTATCACTTAAATTTAATGTCTCCTTTAAACTAACTCTTATCAATTACTTACCATATTCATTCTCCAAATAACTTTTTCTTATGTAATAAAGAATTAATTTATAAGGATATAATTGGAAAAAAATTAATTAATATAGTCTCAAAATTTAAAAACAGATAAAAACAAAATTTATAAAAAAATTGACAATTATAAACAAACAGAGAATATGTTAAAATATCATAAAAAAAAGATAAGAATAATGAGGGAATAAAATAAATTCAAGATGAGAAATTTGTTCATAAGAAAAATCATGATATATACAATAAAACATTGAATTATACCAAACAAAAGTCTGTCTATTCTCTAAACTTATGTTAACCATCATATCCACACAACAATTCCCTTCTCTAAAAATATGAAACCATAATATATAAATACACATTTAATAAAACAACTAATCCATTTTCATCTAAAATTCCAACTAAAATTCCAAGAAAAAATAAAAATATTTTTAATATAATGATATAATATATTAAGAAATCTTATATTAATTAAAAATAAAATTCAAGTAAAAAATAAATTTTACCTTATTAATTAATTTTAAAAGTAAATTAAATTTGTAATATTTTTTTTAGCCGTTTATGATAGAAAAACTTAATATATAATGACATTATACATAACACCCTTAGATAAGGTCGTAGAAATAGAGGTGTCCACTTGAAGCCAATGCAATGCCTCATTGATTAACATTTTAAAATTCTTATCACGCTTGCTATTAGCATCGTCCATTCTCCGCATGATCCAAAATATATTCATCACGATAGCAACCATACCACCACGTCACACACATCACTCACATTTCAAATCAACCTTTTACACACGTTTTCACAAAACCTCCACACGTCACTGATATTTTAAACCAACTTTTTACACACATTTCTACAAAGACGTCAGATAAAGAAGTGTGTGAACACCAAACATCTATTCAAAAGTTAACCCTACTATCCACCCAACTCATATTTTAAAAATTTATTTTATAATTCAATAAGTAAATAAAATAATTATAAAATACATGCCACTTGAATTTTTAATTTTATTTATTAGATATTATATAAAAAGTGATTACGGAGTTAACTCATTTTTAAAATCGATTTAAAAGGATAAGGCTTAGACAAATAGATGACCCAGATCAGAACTTCTCAAATCATGTAAAAGATAATAATTTATTAATAAATGATCCAATTTAAGTCCAACAATCTATTAACCCAAGTTCAGTATTTAGTCTTTGATATTATGTAAAAAGTGATTATGAGCCTAATTTATCTCAAAATCAGTTCAAGAGAATGAGATTTACACCTTATTTATATACTATAATTTAACGAAAAATAAATTTATATATATCATAATCTTATCTCATTTGATAATAATTTAAAAAATTTATAATAAATCTATAATAATCTGAAAAATGGTCTGATCTGAAATATCATATTATAAATAAATTTGACTCAATGAAATAAAATATATAGATATTTTATATATATATATATATATTAATTTAATCATACTTTTTTTTAATCTTTAATCGTACTTGTATCATTATTCTATCTCTAATTTAATTTATTTATTGGTCAATCTTTTGTACTAAACACATTTGGAATAAAGTTAATGTTTTTGTAAGAATTTGAATGTATTGAGTGTTTGATATTATTGACTTTAGTTTCTTATATATTTCAGTTTTTGTATTGTATGTATCCTATAAAACCATAAATATCATGTTCTAATCCATTTCTTTTACTTGTTCCTATTTCATTTTAATCTTTTGTTTCTTGTTGTGTTGTTGACGAGCTCATGATGAAGTTTTTGCTACTGTAAAATTTTCATTTGATAAATCATTTACAACTTTAAAAAGAATTACATCAATTATTATTATTATTTTTGTTGGCTCAGTTTAAATGAAATAAGTAAATTAAAAAAATTTATATATAATTAATTGAGAATTAGTGTTTGAGTCAGATGTTTTACTTTGCAACAAGATTACTTAGAGTGAAATTTGAGAAATTTGTGAACGAATACTTGAGAATTGAAGAACATTGAAAATATTTATTCAAAATTTATGGATGTGAAAGAATTGACATGAAGAGATAGCAATATACGTAATTCAGATTTTTCAAAGTCACAATAGTGCGTTGCAGAACTAATTAAGCATTCGTGATTATTTTTTCATATATAATAATAATAAAAAAACAGGAAAGATTTAATTTTTATTTATATAACTAAAAACATTTGAAAATGGAATAGAAAAATATTTGGTTTGATTAATATCACGTATTATTTGTCCAATAACTGTGTATTCAGAAGAAATAAAAAACTTTTAAGAAAGGAAAAATTGAATCTGATGGCCCGTCGTTTATATTGACATTTGAGTAAGTTTTGAATATAATTAAAGATGTATCGAAAGTCATAAATTTATCTTATATGAACAAGTTAACAAGACAAGGACAATAAAATAATTAGAAAAAAGAAATATCTTTTACAACTTACTAAATTCTAAATTAGAAGGATAATTTATTAAAACATAATTTTATGTAGAAAAGAATATATTTGACAATTTCTATTTGAAAGGTAAGAAATTGTTTATTTAGACATGCACAATAATATTTCCAAACAATATATTTTTAATTTATATCAAATTTTAATTTTATTGGTTATAATTATTTTTTTAATATAAAAGAGTTTTAATTTTTTTTAAATTTATTATTATTATTATTATTATTAACTATATATAAACAAATAGTATGTATTAATTTTTTTGGTTGAATTCATATATGAGATATCTTTAATTAAAATTAAATTCATAAAATAAATATTATTTATTTATTTTAAAATAAGCTTTACATATCTTAAACATATATTTTACCTTTTAGATTTATTTTATAAAGACAAAAGTAAAAATTAAAGTCATTTTTTTTATAAAAACCGAAAACAATAATTAAAATTTTATAGCAATAAAAAACCAAAATACTTTTAACCAACCAAAGTTGTGATACTTATCTTAAAGAGACTAGAAACATATATTTAAAAATCTATCCTTTATTCTCCTTACTTTCATCGTCACATGTTTGATAGTTTTCCAAATTTTATTTAAATTTCTATCCATAAAAATTTCTCCTTATCACCACAACGTAGCTCTCTATAAATGGCTTCTCCCATGTTCGCATATTCACACAACTGAAAACAAAGAAAAGAAAAAGCTTAGTTTGTTCATAGCCAACCCAAGAAATGGCGAGTGCAATGGTGTTTGCTCTCTTCCTTGTTTCTGCCTTAACCTTGTACCCTCCTTCAGCCACAGCCCAAGTCACGGACATGTATGGTAACATCGTTAAAAATGGTGGCAGATTCCATATTTTGCCATACATTGTAGGAAACGGCGGTGGAATAGAAAGAATCGCCACCGGAAACGAAACTATTCCTCTCACTGTTGTGCAATCTCCCTTCGAGACCTCTAAAGGGAAACCCTTGCGAATTACATCCATATTTCGTTCTGGGTTTATCCCTGAACCCTCTACAGTCTTCATTCAATTCGAACTAATTCCATTGGGTGACGCCTCTCTTGAGTGGACCGTTGTTGAGGGTCTGCCAGAAGGATCCGTCGTTAAAGTTTCTGGCTACGCAAATACAGTGAGAGGTTCCTTCTCCATTCACAGAGCTTCCTCACCCAACAGCTATAAGCTTTTGTTCTGCAATTTTGACCGCAGCCTCTGCGGTAATGTTGGGATTGTTAGGGATGATGCAGGAAACAGGCTTTTGGCCATCACTCAGGGCAAAGAACTGGAGTTTGTTCTTGAGGAACTTCCATCATCATCTGCTGCATCTGCATGAGCCACTTTCAATGAAAATTCCTGCACTTTCTACTTCTGAGAGACGTAGAAAGTGCAGGAATTATGATATATGAGGAACTTCCATCATCATCTGCTGCATCTGCATGAGCCACTTTCAATGAAAATTCCTGCACTTTCTACTTCTGAGAGACGTGCTTTGTTATGCTTTGGATGTAATTATCTTATGTTTTCCAACACTAAATAAATATCCAAAGCTTATGTTTTCCATTTTTTGTCTTCCATTTTTTTGCTGTGTTTCTTATTTCTTGAGCCACAAAATTTGTTTTTATTTTATCTCTTCCCTCTCGAAAGTGATTGCTGTGGTTACGTCTTTCATTCTACGATACACACAGACGGTGTCCAAAATATTTTAGAATTTGACGAAAAAATTACGAAAATAACTAATGGAATATTATTTATTGATTTTAATATTATTCATAGTATTTTGTTTCAACTGTTATATTACTATAAATTCAATAAAATAAAAACCAACAATAAAAATATAGATAGATTAAAGATATTGCAAAACAAAGAAAAAAAAATGATAAAATGAACACGAAGAGCGGTAAAGGAAGACTTAGATGAAGAGTTCTTTAGAGATTGTGTGTGAGAAAAGAAAGAATAAAACCTGAAAGAGAAAATGAAGATTTGAATAGAAAATTAAGAAGCATAATAAATTTTGTAAAAATTTAGATTTTTTTTTTAAATATATTGAAAAGTATTTAGATTCTAGAAACATTTAAGGTGTTCTAGAAACATTTATATAATCACTTCATTAATAAAGAAGTTATTTAGTAATGAGAAAGTCATCATATTCATGAACTTAACTAATCATTTAACAATGAATTTATAACATTACTATGAATTTATGACATCGCAACCAATCACTAATTATTTTTTACATGTTAAAAATGTTATAAAAGTAAAATAAAATTAGAAGATGGAACCAAAAATCATGATGAAGAAGAAGTTAAAGTTAAATTAAGACAATACAAACTTGTTTCTACAGAAATAATGATGTATACAGTGAGAAATAGAATCATAGAAGACAAAAGTTTTTCTATTCTCTGAACCTAGCCTTGCCTGCATCCGTACAATGATTCCCTTCTTTAAAAACATGAGAAAACAGTCACATTTAGATAAGCAAGTAATCCATCTCCATCTAAAGCGCAAAGGGACAATAGAAATATTCTTTAAAGCTTAATCATGGTCATTCAAACCACAATTTGGACCAACTATATCAGCAACTTAGCTCAATAAAAATCATGATAGTTACTTGGAAGTTTTGATGTCTTATGTACAAAAACATATAACTTATTAAATGACTGATAAATAAATAAATAAATATTAAAAAGTAAATAATAAATAAAGCTTAGTCTTTTACTTGAGTGATTATTCTCACCTAAACAAAATGCATCACTGCCTCAAAAATAGTTAAATATCTACTGTTATGCAAAAAAGAGATGTAAAGCAGTTTCCTCTGTTCTTGTGTTGTTGACTTGGCAGATAGCTCCTATGGTACATGGAGGAGTTTTTATTGCTTCCAAAATTTATGAAGGTGAAAAAAGGAATAGATATTATATATATATATATATATATTTATTTATTTATTTATAAATAAATTTTAAATTTAATTCAATCATATAAAATTGACTTATGAAGTAAAATTTGTACTCACCTAATATATTTTAAATTAGTTTTATTATTAGGTAATATGAGATCTCAATTCGAATGAGAGATTAGATAATTCTGAGTGATATGATAATGGTTCAATAGCAAATGATCCGATAGACCCAACAATCTTATGAGGATAAATTTTTATATTATATTAAAAGTGAATTTTAAATTTAATTCAATTTCACATAACCAATTCATAAAGTAAAGTTTCCACTTACTTAATATATCTTAATATGATTTTCTCTCTATACAGGATTTCTTACCTAATATACTTTAATATGATGTTCTCTCTATATGATAGGATCTTCTATCATGTAGATTTTTTAAAGTGAAAACAGTGCATTTGAGAATTAAGCATGATTAGGTTTTTTCATCTATAATAACCAAAAATTAGAAAGACCTAATCCAAAAAATAATTATGAATTATAATTAAAAAATTTCAATTAGTTTATATAATCAATGATTTTAATCTTTAATAATCAGGAATTGATAAAAAAAATATAGTTAGTACATAACTTTTTCTCTAAAATTTCTTTCATACTTAATTAGTAAAATCAATTAATTGGATTTCATAAATATTGTTTTACATATAAGAGAATAGCAGAAAGGAAAATTAGGTCTTAGGTGGCTAGATTTGTAGCTATCTAAGATGGTGATGTTTGGGACCATGAAAGTAGCAGGTTTGGTTCGTAATCTTCTTTACATTTGGAAGCTATTTATTGTTTGGGACCATCACTGCTCACATGCCAAAAATGTGTCTTTTGTCGTCCTCCATAGAGGATATTATTCATCAAAAATATTATTTCTACTATATTTTATTAATTTAAAAGTGGGTTTATTAAAATTTAATTACCATATAAAAGTATATGCTAATTTCAGCTTGGTTTGGTATTGGATAAGTTAATTTAAAACTGAAAAGTTATTTGGTAAAATTACTTCATCAAATTAGTTTATAAATATAAAATTGGAGTAATAATTTTTTTATAATTATTGTAAGTATAACGATAGCAATTATAATCATAAGAAATTTATTTAAGTTGTAATTTCTTCTATTTTATTTTATTTTTTAAGATCTCACTAGTTATTTTTTTAAAAAAATTTCTAATTTTTTTTTTAAATTCTCCCAAATTCTCACTTTTCTTTTAAGTAAATCTTCTTCCATTCTTATTCTTTTGCTGAATCAAGTATATAGGAAAAAGTTCGCCAAGAACAGAGTATATTGTATTGAATATTTTTTGTAATCAAGTAAATCTCATCAAAATTTGGAATATTAGGATTTCTAATTCGGATTTAATTGGAGGTTTAGAATTTTTTAGGAATCTTATTCAATTCTTGATTAATTATGATGGTAATTAGAGGGTTTTGTGATTAAATTTTTTAGAAGCCCGTAACACTTAGGTATCGTTTAGGTTTCGTAGATTAAACTTGGATTAAAAATAAGAAAAATTAATTAAGGTTTTTTATAATTATGTGCTGATTATCTGAAATTGGAGTGTACATGCATATGTTTGATGTTAATGGTGTGATATTATAGTTTGATGATGAATAATAGGTGAACATTGCATGAATTAAGTTTATAATCCCAAGAACTTTCATAATTAATCAAGACTAATCATAATTTTTGAGTGTAAGAATTCTCGCTTGAATGAGTGATTTTCGTTCAAGCGAGTATCATTAGGATTGTTTTCTGAACTATTTTTGCTTGAACAACGAATACTTCGCTTGAGTTAAAATCTTCTAATAACTCTTGGGAACTTTTTTCACTTGAGCAACAAAGTCTCTGCTTGAGTGATGAGCTTCCTCAGTTGAGTAACGAGCTTCCTCGCTTGAGGTGAGAATTCTTTTGTTTGAGCAAAAAACTCCAGACTTAGAATAATACTTTCGAGAATATTTTTGCTTAAGTAAAAATATCTTACTTAAGCGAGAATACCCTGAACCTGGAAAATTAATTAAGTTCTAAAATAAATTAAAAGAAGTAATTATATAAATAATGATGTAATAAGTTGAAATAAAGACTTAGGTTCATCTTATACTGTGGTTTTGGGAGTTATATGACTAAAAAGCCTATTATGACGATCCTTGAAAGTATATGATTATAAAAGAGATTATGAAGAAATGTTGTGAGCTTGTTGAGAGGAGAATTATGGATTTATTATGGGTAAGAACTTGTGGAAATTTGAGACTATATCATGTGTATACAAAACTATGGAAATTACTTATGTTATGGTTTATCGCAGTTATGAAAATTATTATGATTTGTGATGAATTATGAATTTTTATAACTTATGGTGAATTGTATAACATATTGGGTATTAAGTTATGGGTTTTATACAATTTTGTAAAGTTGTAAAGTTGCCTGTGTGTATTGGTACTTAAGTGATTGTATGCCAGAAAGACTATGTACCCAAAAGATTCACTATAAGAATAAGCTTATTTATCCATAGAATATTTCTCACGAATTTTTTTTGTGAAAAAAAATTAATTATCTATTGAATATTTTTGACAAATTTATTTTTTATGAAAATTTTTCATAAATTTGGTTTTGGAAAAATTTTCGTAAATTTGTTTATGAAATTTTTTTTCATGAATTTGTTTGTAAGAAATTTCTCATGGATTTGTTTGTGGAATATTTTTCATGAATTTTTTGTGAAAAAATAATTTTATATTAGCCTTTTATCTACAAATTTATGGTGGTGGAAAATTTATGGTATGTTTGTGAGAAATATTGTATTTCTCATTGATTTTAAGTATTACCCACAAACTTGTTTAATGGAAAATACGATTTTTTTTGTAGTGATTGAGATAGTTTATGGACTGGATTATGTGATTTGTACTTGATTGTATAATTTGTTATATGTAAGTGAATATGTAACATTTGTGTTTGACCAATTTGTTGAGTGAGAAGTGAAATAGGGGTTTTTCGTTTACCTATTTTCACTCAACAAATTGAAACAGTTTTAAATCATCATACTTGCTACCATGAATTTGCTTAGTCTATTTTTCGGGGCACTAAGTGAATTTACCAAATGTATGAAATGTTGAGTTCTGTACATCTAAACCTTTTAAACACATGGATAAACTATAAAGATACCTAGAGTATAGAGTTTAGAAAAAACGTATGAGACTTGAGGGAAGTTTGGAGAGTGGTGAAAGTTTATTTAGCCTTGATATATACAATGTTCTTAGAGATTTCACAAGTATCACATTTTATATTCTATTGATACTTTGACTATAATTTTTTTCAAAGGATTCATGTATACACATTTTATATGAGTAGTGTATTGCTAATCAATTAATAATTCACACGAGCATAAGACTATTACTACCAAGGAGGTGAGTTGACAACACATTTAGAGATCTAATAATAGTTAAGTGAAGAAAATTATGATAAAGAACCAAAAATACTTAATATTTAGGTTTAACTTGTGGATGTTAAAATATTTATACATGTTGTTTTGTGTAAACTTAGCTTGTTATTAAACAAAATGTGATTCGAAAAATATTCATCCTTATATCTAAAATTTTCAAGAAAAGAGTATGACAAAGACCTCGAAAACACATTAGTCATAGTAAATTCAATTATGTGATTAATGAATTTTTTAAAAAATATTATTAAGTAGAGTTTTATAAACTCCTGTAACTTTGGGTATAGATAAACTCAAATTTATTATTTCTTTTACTTATTGATTTCTCTTTTAGTTTATAACTACCTATTATATAAATATAAAAAGACTAAAAATTTCTAACCTTTGAGGTACTCATTCCAATTTTTTTAATCACGATGTGATTGGATTACCACTAAAATCATGTGGAAAAAATGGTGACAAAAGAAATATCTCAATCTCTTTTATCTTGTGAAACATTTAAAACATTTTTTTATAAAATTTTTTTCTTTTAAATTCTTATTTTATATTATAATTAGTATATCTTGATAGGAACTTGATATTTTTATCCTATTCTCCCCTTTATTTTAAAACATTATTATATATATTTTAAAGATTACTGTTTAAATTTTAAAGACTACTATCTTTTAAAAAAAATTATGTATATATTAAACAAAGATTATATTTATGTAAATTATTTTATTCTTTTTAGAAAAATTATTCTCTCCTTAGATATATATATATATATATATATATATAAATAAATTATAGATATTTTATTTTTTAAAAAGATGAAAATAAAAGATTATTTTACAAAAACTAAAAAATTTAGTCATTTTATAAAAACTGAAAACAATAATTAAAATTTTATAGCGATAAAAAAAACAAAATACTTTTGACAAACCAAAATTATGATACTTATCTTAAAGAAACTAGAAACATATATTTAAAAATCTATCCTTTATTCTCCTTACTTTCATCGTCACATGTTTGATAGTTTTCGAAATTTTACTTAAACTTCTTCTATCCATACAAAATCCACCTTATCACCAGGACGTAACTCTATAAATGGATCCTCCCATGTTCGCATATTCACACATCCGAACAAAGAAAAGAAAAACCTTAATTTGTTCCATAGCCAGCCCAAGAAATGGCGAGTGCAATGGTGATTGCTCTCTTCCTTGTTTCTGCCTTAACCTTGTACCCTCCTTCAGCCACAGCCCAAGTCACGGACATGTATGGTAACATCGTTTCAAATGGAGGCAGATTCCATATTTTGCCATACATTATAGGAAACGGTGGTGGAATAGAAAAAATCGCCACTGGAAACGAAACTACTCCTCTCACTGTCGTGCAATCTCCCTTCGAGACCTCTAAAGGGTTACCATGGCGAATTTCATCCATATTCCTTCCTACTTTTATCCCTGAACCCTCTCTAGTCTTCGTTAAATCCGAACAAAGTCCACTGGGTGACGCCTTTCTTCAGTGGACCGTTGTTGAGGGTCTCCCAGAAGGATCCGTTGTTAAAGTTTCTGGCTACCCAAATACAGTGAGAGGTTCCTTCTATATTCACAGAGCTTCCTCACCCAACAGCTATAAGTTTTTGTTCTGCAATTTTGACGGCAGCCTCTGTGGTAATGTTGGAATTGCTAACGACGATGCAGGAAATAGGGTTTTGGTCATCACTCAGGACAAACCATTCGAGTTTGTTCTTGAGCAACTACCATCATCATCTACTGCATCTGCATAACCACTGTCCATGAAAATTTCTGCACTTTCTCTTTGTGAAAGACGTGTCTTTGTTATGCTTTGGATGTAATTAACTTCACCAAGACTAAATAAAATATCCAAAGCTTATTTATGTCTTCCTTTTTTCTATGTGTTCATATTTCTACATCCACATAATTTGTTTTAGTTTTATCTGTTCATTCTCCAATAGTGCTCTCAAACACCAATGAAATCATTATAAAAAAATTTTGTCTCACCCTGATTTATATTTTTAAAAGGGAATAGCATGACATGATCCGGTTAATGGATTTGTTTTAAAATATTTGAGGATTTAGACGAAAAAATTAAAAAATAATTAATGAAATATTATTTATTAATTTTAATTTAACTGTAAAATTAGTCATGAGTTTCATAATCAAATAATTCCAACATTTACTCTCCAAGATTAAATGGTTACATATTCAATCTACTTTGTTAAATTCTATGTAGAACACGAGATTGAAATCGATGTGTAGAAACACGACACAACTTCTTTTTTTTTTTTTTCATTTTCTTTAATTCAAAATCAAATTCATAGTATTTTATTTCAATTTTTATATTACCATAAATTTATGGAAGATAATTCAATAAAATAAAAAATCAACAAGAAAAATATAAATAGATTGAAGGTATTGCAGAAATAAAGAAAAAAAAAAGATAAATAAAAATGATGCATTGAATTATTTAATATCAATTTACGTATAATTTATGCTAAATATCCGTGTTGAGGAAAGTCTAATTTTAAACATCAATTAATTGATGTTTAATGTTATGAATTTAAACTATATCTCTTTTAATAATAATTCTAAATTTGATGTTATAAATCCCATAAATCGATGTTAAATGATATTTTTATAATAGTGATGGTGATTGTATAATTTGATGTTATAAACTATATCTCTCTCACTTGTTCTTTTCCTTCATGCAAAACCACCTTCATGGGTCATTCTCCTTTGCATGGTCATGAATCCTCCATCTTGTTTATCCTTATAATTAAGGAGAAGAGGATATTGTTAAATTATTAATTATATTAGAAATTTATAATCTTTAACTAATATTACGTTATTTAGTGAATTAGTCGGGTTATTAAAAATAACATTATTTATCTTATTAGTTTTAATATATATATATATATATATATATATATATATATATATATATACACGTTGTTATTGTAATTTTTCATACCTTATCTTAGTTTTTTTTTATTTAAGATTCATTAAAAAATTAAGTTTTATATTCAATTATTTAAGAGTTATATTACTAAAATTTTAGAAAATTGTTGAAATATATATTTCATTAATGAACCTTAGTTTTTTTTTTTATTATTTAAGATTCAATAAAAAATTAAGTTTTATATTCAATTATTTTTATAATTTCTTTTATTAAAAAGTAAGAGGATGAAATATTGGTAATAATTGGATTGAATATTTAATTATTCATTGTAAAAAATTAATCACCTTTTAATAGTATATTTTAATTAATATTTAATATGTTTATGAATTTTTTTTTTATACATTCTAATCTTCACATGTTCATTAATAATTTCATACTAAGTATAACAATAAGTTTTACTAAGATAGAATCACACATTTGATTAAAAATATTAAATTTATATAGATGATGACAAAATCTAATGTTTATCAAGTATGTACAGAATATGTTTTATGGAGTTTATAACTTACACACCCTCACCAATCAACTTTGTAGACCTATTGAAAAATTTTGGATTTTGGATAAATAAGTGATATATCTTTTATTTATATATATATATATATATCAGTATTTTGAAGTTTAATTTATTAGTGAAATATAAGAATTAAATTGATTTAATTCGGCATTGTGATTTTGGGAATTATGTGTAAGATGTAAAACAAGAATAACAGAAGGAAGAGAAAGTGATGGAAACTCAATATATAATATTAATCTAATCTTAACTTCAAATAAGAGAGATGATCAAGTATATATACATAAGAGAGCAATAAAAGAGAGAAAATGTTCAAGTAGAGATGCAGTAAAATAACAATAGTGTTAGTTACATAACAAAAGTATTTGATCCTTTTTGTTTTTGGTTATTATCCCTTGGTAAACTCATGTGTGGGTGAAAATCAACAATGAGTTTACCTTTGAATTCAAAGAATTTTGTGCCTGACACTAGTTTGGTAAGAGCATCAGCTACTTGATATTGTGCGGAAATGTGCACTAGCTGAACAAACTTCTTTTAGACCTAGTCACGAACAAAATATAGGTCTAATTCAATGCTTCGTTCTGGAATGAAATATTCGGTTTGAAGCAAGCATAACTACTCCTAAATTATCATTATATATCTTTGACGTGCCAATACTGATTTGTAGTTCAATGAAGAGAAAATAAATCCATTTGATTTCACTTAGGGCAACAACAATGCTGTGATATTCAACTTTTGTACTACTACAAGAGACTACCTTCTGTTTCTTGGAGCACCATGATATCACATTGGATGCAAGGTACATGCAATATCCTGTTGTTGACTTTCTGTCATCTAAATCTGAATCCCAAGCTGCATCACAAAAACTAGTTAATGTTAGTTCTTTAGATTTTGTAATTTGAAGAGTATGATGAGTTGTTCCACGTAAGTATAGAAGGATTCTTTTGACTGCTTTCTAGTGGTGTTGTTGTGGAGCATGCATGTATTGACATGCTTTGTTGACACCATAGGATAATTCAGGTCTGGTGACTGTGATGTTCTGGAGTGCTTCTACTGTTGAGCGATACAATAGTGTGTCTTCAAATGTAGTTGTGCCATTTGTTGTAAGCTTTAGAGATGAAACCATTGGTATTGGTTGAGGGTTCGCATCAAGCATATATGTTTTGTGTAAAAGATCATTGATGTATTTAGCTTGAGAGAGATAGAGATTCCCACTGATATCTCTGAAAACTTCAATGCTAAGAAAATAGTGAAGGGGACCAAGATCTTTTAAGGCAAATTTCATGTAAGTATGAAATGACAGAGTTAATTTCAGTGAAAGAGTTACCTGTGATAATAATGTCATCTACATATGCCAAGATAAATATAGTTGAGGATTTGGAAAACCTTGTGAATAGAGAGTTGTCGCTTGTAGTAGGTTTAAATCCAAGTGATATGAGTGTGGTGCTTAGTTTTTGGAACCATGATCTAGGTGTTTGCTTGAGACCATAAATTACCTTGTTGAGTTGATAGACTTGATTTAGATAAGATGTGGAAAATCTTGGTGGCTGCTGCATGAAAACCACTTCTTGAAGATATCCATGAAGAAAGACATTGTTTATGTCTATTTGATGTATATGCCAACTTGAGAAAAACAACAATGGTAAGGATAGTCTGAATTGTTGTAGTCTTGATTACTTGACTAAATATTTTATCATAATCTAATCCAATTGTTTGGTGAAACCCTTTGGCAACCAATCTGGCTTTGTGGCGCTCAAGACTTCCATCAGATTTGTATTTGTTCTTGTATACCCATTTGCAACCAATGGGCTTAGTATATGGGGGAAGTTTAGTGATAGTCCAAGTGTGATTTCTGATAAGAGCATCATATTTAGCTTGCATAGCTTGCATCCATTCTGGTTTGGTAGAAGCTTGTTTGAAGGAGACAATTTCACTAATAGAATGAGGTTGAGATATGGGAGTGTGGACGATATAGGTCTTAGGTTTGAATATGCCAATTTTGGATCTTGTGATCATAGGATGAGTGATAGGTGGAGGATTAGCAGGTTGAAGTATCATAGTAGGTTGAGGAGAAGTTAGAGGAGTAGTGGTTGGAGATGATGAATGTGAAAGATTGTCAGTAGAATAGATGTTAGGTGAGTCATTTGTTGAATTTCCTTAAAAAAACTGTTAGAAGACTGATCTGAAACAGATTTCAATATAGGTAGAGGCAAATATTCAGACTGATCTGAAACAGATTTCAATATAGGTAGAGGCAAATATTCAGACTGATTATTAGAGATAGATTTAGAATTGTTGTGAAACAATGGATATGGAAAATGATATTCATTAAAACGAACATGACTGAAAATATATAATTTGTGTTGGAGATAAGCACATGTATCCTCTGTGATGAGGACTATATCCTAGGAAGAGGGAAGTTTGAGATCAAAAGTCAAATTTGTACCTATTGTATGGCCTTAAAAGAGGGTAACATGCACATCCAAAGACTTTGAAACTATTATAATCTGGTTTGTAATTGTGTAGACATTCAAAAAGACTTTTATCATATAAAATAGGTGTGGGCAAGACATTGATTGTTGCAACAACAACTAAGAATGCTTCTCCCCAGTATGTTAGAGGAAGAGAAGCTTGAGCTAGTAAAGTGAGAGTAGTATCAATAATGTGCCTATGTTTGTGCTTCACAGAGCCATTCTGCTCATGGGTATGAGGACATATAAAGCTATGGCTAATACCATTAGCATTTTAGGTATTTAGTGATTTTCATAAATTCTTTGGCATTATCAATTTGTATGGCCTTTATCTTGAAACCAGTTTTATTTTCAATCATCAATTTAAATTGAATAAAAACAGAAAATGTTTGAGATTTAGAGGCAATTAAATAAATCCATGTGTATCTAGTAAAAGCATAAACAAAAGCAATATAGTATCTAACACCACTTGTTGAAACTATAGATGAAGGAACCCATATATCAAGAAAGATCAATTCTAATGGTTGACTATATACAGTAGTAGAATTTTTGAAGGGAAGTTGATGTAATTTTCTAATATTACAGGAATCACATATAAATTTCTGTATTTTACAAGGAACATTGCAAAGTTTCATCATAGTTTGAGTAATTTTGCTAGAAGGATGTCCTAAGCGGACATGCCATAACTGGAATGTACTAGTAATAGGAGAAATTGTCATGCTATATAAAAGATAGAAAAGACAAATGTGCAAAGATAATATATGACTCTTACTATTCTCAATATGGGTAATGTATATATACAAGGTGATAGGCAACAGAAAAGATAAAGTATTTAGAAGCTTATGATCTTATTGGGTTAAGAATTGGGCTTCTTCTATTTTACCCCCACACAAGTTGGAGGTGAGTGAGTATCAAACAACTCCAGCTTGGATAAATTAACTGTAAATAAACGAGGAGGAAGGGCCTTTGTAAACATGTCAGCAAGATAGTTGGAGGATGAAACAGGTAGCAAGCGCATAAGTCCTGATTGAACTTTTTCACGAACAAGATGACAGTCTATGTCCAGATGTTTTGTACATTCATGAAAAACAGGATTGGCGGCAATATGAAGAGAACTTTGATTATCACAATACAGGACAGGTTGCTTTGAACATGAAAATTCTATATCAGACAGTAAATAAATGAGCCATTGCAATTCACATGTGGTGGAAGCAAGTGCTCTGTACTCGGCTTCTGAAGAAGATCTGGATATTGTATTCTGTTTCTTGGTTTTCCAAGAAACCAAAGAATTGCCAATAAAGATACAATATCCTGTAACAGACCGACGAGAATCAACACAAGTAGCCCAATCTGCATCGCTAAATCCCAGAACATGAACCGGTGAATCATGCTTAAACATAAGGCCTTTTCTGGGACTGCCTTTAAGATATTTAAGAACCCGCATAGCAGCCTGGAAGTGAACTTGAGTTGGATTAGACATGAATTGGCTCAGTTGTTGGACAGGAAAAGCAATGTCGGGACGTGTGCTTGTAAGATACAACAATCGACCAATTAAACGTCTATAAGAGGGGGTCAGACAATGGTGTACTAGAATCTGTATGAAGACGTAATGAACAATCCATTGGAGTGGTGGATGGTTTGCATCCTAACATACCAAAATCTGATAACAAATCTAAGCAATATTTTTGTTGACAAATTGAAATTCCAGCATTTGAAACATTGACTTCTAAACCCAAGAAATATTTAAGATTTTCCAAATCCTTCATATGGAAAATTGGAGTTTAGGATCTTCTTAACAGTATTAATTTCACGAAGACAATTATCTGTCAGAATAATATCCTCAACATACACTATCAAGGCTGTGAAATCAGTCCCATGATTTTTAACAAAGAGACTATGATCCGCCTGAGCCTGTTGATATCCACAAGATAAAAGAAGAAGAGAAAGTTTCTCATACCAACAACGACTAGCTTGCTTCAGTCCGTACAAAGATTTGCGAAGTTTGCAGCAATGTGAACTAGGGTAGTCATGAATGCCAGGAGGAATAGTCATATAAACATCTTCAGTCAAATCTCCGTGCAAGAAGGCATTGCTGATATCTAATTGTTGTAAGTACCAGCGATTAACAGATGCTAAAGCCAAAACAACACGAATTGTAGTCATCTTTACCACAGGGGAGAAGGTCTCCCTGTAATCAATCCCCTCAATTTGAGAAAAACCTTTGGCAACAAGATGTGCTTTGTAGTGTTCAATACTACCATCAGCTCTGCGCTTGATCTTGTAGACCCATTTACATCCTATGGGTTTAACATTAGGAGGAGGCACAACAATGTCCCAAGTTTGATTTAAATTTAGAGCATCAATCTTAGCATTCATTGTCAATCTAACAAGGGTTTTGAATTGCCTTTTTGTAAGTAGAGGGTTCAGTTTCAGAGAAAAGAGACATAACAAATTTGTGATCAAAAGGAGGTAACTGAGAATAAGAAATTACCTTTTGAATTGGATATTCACACTTTGAAGAGGGTTGGTTTGACGAAGCAGTAAAGGTGCTACAGACAAAGTCACGAAACCGTGTTGAAGGCTGAGGAATGCGAGTTGAACGACGTGGCTGAAAAATGAGTTGTGTGGTGGTCGAAGGTGAAATAGATATGGGTGGTGATAACAATGGTGAGTTGTTGGGGATTGATGGTGATGAGTTAGGTGAGGGTAAGGAAGACGATGTGTTTGATGTTGGTGCATTGGAAGGGGGAAATGGAGAAATGGGATCTACAAAAGGGTAAGTGTTGTTGGGCAAAGTTATGGAAGGTACTAAGGGAAGAGGTGGAGTGGTGTTAGAGGCAACATCATTGGATTTAGATTTTCTGAATGGTAGAATTGCTTCATGAAATATGATATTTCTAGACACAAAAATTTCTCTAGATTCTAAATCCAGAATAAGGTACCCTTTTGTTCGACTTTGAAAACCAAGAAAAACACCACGTCTGGAACGTGGGTCAAATTTTTTACGAGGAATATGGGTGGAGGCATAACAAAGAGATCCAAAAACCTTGATACTAGAGAAATAAGGTTTGTTATTAAAAAGTAATTCAAAGGGGGTTTTATTTTGTATTACAGATGAAGGAACTTGATTTATGAGAAAAACATCATGCTTAATAGCGTAGGATCAAAACTTATTTGGAATTTCAGATTGAAACAGAAGGGCCCGGGCAACATTGAGAATATGTTGGTGTTTGCGTTCAACTCTAGCATTTTGTTGAGGAGTGTAAGGACAACTTGTTTTATGAATAATACCTTTAGAAGCATAAAAGTCTTTGAGAACAAATTCGGGACCATTATCAGAACGTATAATTTTTACCTTAGAGTCAAATTGCCTCTCAGTTAAGACAATAAAATTTTCAATATTGATTTGGACCTCCGCTTTTGTTTTTAGTAAAAAACCTAGGTAAACCTACTGAAATCATCATCAACAATTGTAAGAAAATATTTATGACCATGGATAGAAACTTGAGAGAATGGACCCCATATATCAACATGAATAAGATCAAATATTTGTGAGGCTCTACTGGTACTAACAGAATATGGTAATTGCTTTTGTTTAGCTAAATGACAAATGTCTCAATGTTCTTGAACATGTTTTGAAATAAATGGATATTGCTAATGCAAAACACTGAGTCTTTTGTTTGACAAATGTCCTAAACGAAAATGCCAAATATTGTTGTTGTTGATAGTCAAAGTAGAGAAGTGATTGACAGAAGGAACATAAGGTGTGAGACTGGAATTTTCTTGAGTGACAAGATGATAAAGACCTTGTTAAAGCTTAGTCAAACCAACCATCTTCATTGTGCTCAATTCCTGTATTTGACATAAAAGACCTGAAAATGTTAATTTGTAATTGAGATAAGAAAGAAATTTTGAAATGGAAAAGAGATTAAAACTAAAATCTGGAACATAAAGAACATTATAAATTGTAAAGTTTGGAGCAAAATGAACAGTGCCAGAATAATGTGAAGTGATTGTGGACCCATTGGGTAGATGAATATTAATGGCTTTTATTTTTGAAAAAACTTGAAAATTTGTTAGAGAACAACTAATATGATCAGTTGCTCCAGAATCCAAAATTCAGGATGAAGAATTATATAATGAATTAAAAGAGAGGACATGAGAAGTTTGTGGTGAGATACTGCAAAAAATAAAAGACAAGTTACCACTAGGACCAGAAAATGTATTTGGGTCCTTTTGAATGAGGTTAGCCCAAGTGGAAGAACGAGACTCAGTGCTATGGACACCACTTGTCCCTTGTTGGAGTAAATACATCAAATGTTGGTATTGGCCTTAAGTAATGTTAAGACCTGATCCATGTTGTTGCACACCAGGGTTTTGCGACAAAGAAGACTGGTCATCAATGGTGGTAGTGTAGTTAACAGAGGAGAAACTGTCAAAAGAGGAACCGTTGTTGGGGTTAAAAGATGGATGTCCCGGATATCGTGGATGACCGGGAAGGTAACCATGTTTGCTAAAACAAACATCAACGGTGAACGTACGAGCTTGACAATCACATGGTGGAAAAGTACAAAAATTGTCAAGTTCATCTTAAGATGTCTTTAAAGTAGTAAAGAAATCTGTGACAGTGAGTGAGCCTTGCTTTAAGGCACAAATTTCCTCCTTGAGCTCTGATACCATAACAGAAGTGGGCTTTGAGCCTAACTCGACCTCATAAAACCAGCTTATGAGGTGAGGTTTGCCCCCACTTATATACATTAATTTGGCCATATTACTAAGCAATGTGGGATCTTTAACACACCCCCTCCACGTCGAGATTACATTAGCTCGAACGTGGGACTGGACAGACAGACAAGACAATTGTGCCAAGACAATTGTAGGACGACATATGTGGGTGAGGGGTGGTGTGATAGGCTCGACAACTTTGTTAGGATAGGCTCTGATACCATAAAAGATAGAAAAGACAGATGTGCAAAGATAATATATGACTCTTACTATTCTCAATATGGGTAATGTATATATATACAAGGTGATAGGCAACAGAAAAGATAAAGTATCTAGAAGCTTCTGATCTTATTGGATTAAGAATTGGGCTTCTTCTGTTTTACTATATACAGAAAATTTGTTGCAAACATTGAATGTTGGAAAGACATATAGACTATCTTTAAGAGTTCCTTCTAGTATGATTACCTGGTTACCTGGTTTTTAACAATGCATTTGTTAGGAAAAAAATTCAAAAAACATTGTTATCTTTAACAAATTTAGACACTAAGGAGATATTTTTGTTATTAAAGGAACATGTAAAAGTTGTTGTAAGATTAATGGTTTGGACTGACTGGAGGCAGTGAATATTGATGAGTCAATGTTAGAAATTTGCAAACCTGTTTCATTACCTATTTTGACATTTTCATTGCCAGTATAAGATGACTAAGTGGAGAAATTGGATGAATCATGAGTTATGTGGTGAGATGCACCACTGTCAAGATACCATAGTGGGTCTTGGACAATAGAAGTAGTAACAAGAATAGAGTCAATGTGATGAGATTCAAGATCATTGTACTGAATTGTATTAGCTTGAATGTTTTTCTTGAGATTCTTGACTTCAAATGAGAGAGAGTGATGGAAACTCAAGATATTATTAATATCACTCTAGTCTTAACTTCAAATGAGAGAGAGGATTAAATATATATACACAAGAGAGCAACATAAAAAGATAAAATACTCAGGTAGAGATGTAGAGATGTAGTAAAATAATAATAGAGTTAATTATGTAACAGAACCATTTGATCCTTCTGTTTCTGGTTATTATTATGTAACACTATCATTTCATTAAATATTTTGTTTATTTTCATAAATATTTTATGAAAGTCGATTTTGCTGCAAAAGTAAATTTCATAGGTGAAAAAGAAGTATTTTTTGGAATAGGATGTCATATAATGAACATATGATGATTAAAGATGATTGTTTCAATGAATTCAGATCTCATAATCAGTGCTGCGGGCAATGTATCTTCCTCCTCATTTGAGTTTGATGTAGCAGAACACATTAGTCCAATCATTTTGAAGTACTGAACAACCGACCATTAGAGTAGTTTCATCCTTTTCTAAGCATCATTTGGAAATCATCTCTGGCTAAATGTGTGGATCTTCAACTTTTTTGAGTGAATCAAAATTGTAAGAACATAAGATCATTGAATTGCCATGGACTATTAAAATATCCCCTCATGGGTTATAAGCGATGTTCTTGAAGTCCGACACATATCTAATAGACTATTCTGATTATACCAGAAGTCCTGCGTTTATAGTTTGTTTAGAGTCCTGAAATACATAGAATTTGTTTAAAAGAAAAGTTGGCATTTCAAAAAAAAAAAAATGGAGAAATTATTAATATCTCATTTTCAATCTAATGAACAAACTAATATAATTTTCTAATTATAAAAAGATAATGTTCAAAAAGTTGTTACTTCGGAGTCCTCTTTATTGCACATCATTTGAAGGTGCGTCTAAATGAAAAAGTATTAGCTAGTTGTATCAAAACAAAACCTTCCAAAGGATGCATAAAAAAGGAAGTACCAAAATGGAACTTCAGAATGCTGAAGACACTTAAACAAGGTCTATCCAAAATGTAAGAAAAAATGTTGTTTATAGACCATTGGAGCAGGTTGTAGGTAGTTTTCTTGCAAGTTTTTAAGCGATGAATGTCCTATAAATCATGAATTTTGACATACATGACATAATTTAAAAATAAAGTTGGCGGGACTAATAATCTTAATATTTTACTTCTAAACTAATGAATCAACTAATATAATTTTTTAATTATAATAAAATTTTAACTTACTAAAATATCATCAATTAAAGTACAAAAATAATCATCACATAAATAATATTTTTAGTAACAATACCAATCTTATTATAATATATTATAACTTCTAACTATTTTACATAATTTTGAATATTTTTTTATATAAATATAATTTTTTTCTCAATATCACGGAAGTCAACTAATTAACTTTATATATATTATTATTAGTTTTCGTATCAAGATATAATCATCACACTAACAATAAATTGACAAACATAACATGAAAAAGGTAAATTATTGTAAATAAAATTCAAACAAAATAAAATTTATAATTATTATTCATCAATACGATTAATCATTTAGTCATACTCAAATTTATTCAAACAATCATAATAAAGTTCTCATTCATGCATAATCATTATATTCAATTATTTACATTCATTTAAATTACTAAACAAAATTTTCAGAAAAAGTATATGAAATTTTTGACTTCTAGGACTAGCACCTACTTATGCTTATTGATAATTGTCATAAACCAACCTTAAGATTCTTTTTCATCTCCAAATTCTCCAATCTATTCTCATACTAGCAATCGCATGTCAGGATAATTTTCACATACACTATCAAAGAATTGATGACTCACTCCATCTAGTGAATTGTGTAGTAACAGAAACCTCTATCGACTTCTTATTACATGATATCTTTATCTACATGATTAAGATATCATTAAGTTTAGATATCTCATTCTGATATCTCTAAAATTCTATATGTATAAATTCTATATAATAATTTCTCACACAATTCAATATGATCAGCACACTGCTCGCACACAACACATCTCACATATTCAAAAGATTTTTTAATAACACACAACTCGTCACATAGATATATCAATCTTTTATCAATATACAACCCGATACACAGTCATATAATATCTACAATTTTTCTATATAATCAATCATATTTCATAAATAATTTTGCATTATAAGAGTTAAAATTAGTATAAATCTATGTATGTGATATACTTTAACGAGTTAGTATGTATTTTGGATATTTAATCTTTAAAAAATTCCCAATGCAAAATCGTAAAAAGTGATACTTAAAGGAAACGGAGAAGAGTTCACGAAAGATTAGCTCTTCCCACTTCCATATCCATTTTCATTCACCATTAACTCACTCCACCAAACATGCTATATAATATAATCATTATCCTCTTAAATGATAAACGATAAAGGAAAAAATTGCAAAACCTTTGTGATGAAAATTTCATACTTTTACTAAGTTTACACAATCCTTTTGAAAAGTGAAATTTGACATGGGGTATAAGATTTTTAATTCATTCTTACTGTTAACGTTGTTGTTATCCCATATAAAAAAAATACTATATATTATAGTAATTTCTATTGGTAACATTAAGTGTATTCTGGTGGATTAAGTGTCTTATTCAAGTGAAATACCATTTTATCTTTAATCAATATAATCTTTAAGATAATATATACTCAATGATTTTAACCTTTAATAATCATCAATTGATAAAAAAAATCTGATTTGTAACATGACTTTTTTTCTAAAATTTCTTTCATACTTAATTAGTAAAATCAATTAATTGGATTTGATAAATATTGTTTTACATATCTAAGATGGCTACATTTGTAGCTATCTAAGATGGTGATGTTTGGGACCATGAAAGTAGCAGGTTTGGTTCGTAATCTTCTTTACATTTGGAAGCTATTTATTGTGTGGGACCATCACTGCTCACATGCCAAAAAATGTGTCTTTTGTCGTCCTGCATAAAGTATATTATTCATCAAAAATATTATTTCTACTATATTTTATTAATTTAAAAGTTGGTTTATTAAAATTTAATTACTGTATCGGATAAGGAACCTTTACTCGAGAACATGTCGTATCCTAATCGACAAGTTCTCGGTTTTCAGCAGGATCGATAAGATAGCGGTTTGGGTCTGGTCCTAAAACTCTTGTAACAGAATCCCGGAAATCTCGGTGTCAGTTACAATTCACCATTATTAATATAATCTCGAGAATCTCAGTATTTAATAGTATCCCAAGGATCTCGGTATTTAATAGTATCTTAAAGATCTCGGCATCGGTAATGATTCGCCTAGGTAATATGCTACTATTCTTTATTATAAATATAATGTCTCACTCCAGATATGAGACATCCAATCTTAATCTCACTTTCTCAATACTCCTTATCCTATATCTCCTGCTTAACACTACCTTAACACTACCTTAACTCTTACTGACTTGAGCGTCAGAGTGTCTTCGCAGGTACCCCCCATTCGGTTCAAAACCTAAGACAAAGATCAAGGACCAGCATCAAGAATATATCTCCAAATAGTATTCGGCTCGTAACAAGTACTATCTGTGTATGTACATTTTGGTGCCCACTGTGGGGCCGAGTGCATTCCGAGTTATGGAGATCACCAGTAATAAGAACAGAGAAGTCACCATTTTCTACAGCCTCAAATCGAGCATTATCATGGGCAATTTAAAGCTTGGATTCATGGTTAGTATTATTATTAGTGAATTTTTCATGAAACTGTTTCAGGTTAGAAAAGACCATTGAAATTGGTCATAATCTACAAACAATATATATAAAAAAAAAATGGCTAATGTGGCGGAGCATATTGCCACATGACACCCTCACACTAAGAGGAGATGAGCAAACTGACCGGTATTTTCACGAACGAAAGACGTTTCAATTGATTTGCCAAATGATGTTGGCATTAATTGGGGTTTGGCACCACTCTAAAGAAGATGGAGTGGACACACTATGTGCCTTGTCATGTCAACACTGTTTTTTCATCATCACCAAAAGAGACACTTTGTCCTTCCTATGTGGAAGAGTTAGGCTCGTGATTAGAGTTGTTGTAAGGTAATATAATCTATCTTGATATTATTTGCAATTCAACACAGGAGTTATTTTGCTGTGCAATTTGGTGCGATAATTTTTAGGAAAAGGGAGGATATTTCTCTACTCCTCCATTAATTTTTATTCTCTCATGTGAAGGGAATTTCAGGAAAAAGGATATTCTTTATTCCTCCAGTAATCTTTATTGTCTCATTGGGAAGGTGAATTACAGGGAAAATATTATATTCTCTATTCCTCCATCAATTTTTATTATCTTATTTGATAAGAATAATTTTCAGGAAAAGGGAGGATATTTCTCTACTCCTCCATCAATCTTTATTCTCTCATGTGAAGGGAATTTCAGGAAAAAGAATATTCTTTATTCCTCCAGTAATTTTTATTGTCTCATTGGGAAGGTGAATTACAGGGAAAATATTATATTCTTTATTCCTCTATCAATCTTTATTATCTTATTTGATAAGAATAATTTCCAGGAAAAGGGAGGATATTTCTCTACTCCTCCATCAATCTTAATTCTCTCATGTGAAGGGAATTTCAGGAAAAAGGATATTCTTTATTCCTCTAGTAATCTTTATTGTCTCATTAGGAAGGTGAATTACAGGGAAAATATTATATTCTCTATTCCTCCATCAATCTTTATTATATTATATGATAAGAATAATTTTCAGGAAAATGAAGGATATTTCTCTACTCCTCCATCAATCTTTATTCTCTCATGTGAAGGAAATTTCAGGAAAATATTAGAATGAAGGATATTCTTTATTCCTCCAGTAATCTTTATTGTCTCATTGGGAAGGTGAATTACAGGGAAAATATTATATTCTTTATTCCTCCATCAATCTTTATTATTTTATTTGATAAGAATAATTTCCAGGAAAAGGGAGGATATTTCTCTACTCCTCCATCAATCTTAATTCTCTCATGTCAAGGGAATTTCAGGAAAAAGGATATTCTTTATTCCTCTAGTAATCTTTATTGTCTCATTGGGAAGGTGAATTACAGGGAAAATATTATATTCTCTATTCCTCCATCAATCTTTATTATATTATTTGATAAGAATAATTTTTAGGAAAATGAAGGATATTTCTCTACTCCTCCATCAATCTTTATTCTCTCATGTGAAGGAAATTTCAGGAAAATATTAGAATGAAGGATATTCTTTATTCCTCCAGTAATCTTTATTGTCTCATTGGGAAGGTGAATTATAGGAAAAATATTATATTCTCTATTCCTCCATCAATTTTTATTATCTTATTTGATAAGAATAATTTTCAAGAAAATATTATAAGGGAGGATATTCTCTATTTCTCCAGTAATCTTTATTGTCTCATTTGAAAGAGGAAATGAGGATATTCTCTACTCCTTCATCAGACTTTATTGTTCCATTTGATAAGGGTGAATTTCATGAAATTTTGATAAAGAAATTATGTTCACTCATCTTTATTACCCCATTTGATGATAAGGGTAATCTTGCAGAAAAATTTCAACAATTATCTCAGTCACATGTCATGTTTACCTCATCCTTAAAAGTATATGTCCAAAGGCTATAGTTAACGGGGATAAATAAGTGGACACAAATGATACAACGATTTGGTCTTTTGTACTTAGGAAGTTTTACATCCTTCCTAAAAGTAGTCAGCATTTATTGCTACCTCAGAGCAACTCTAAAAGAGTATTATCCTCATCACCACAAAGTGAAAGTTCATAATCTAGGCCACCACAATTATTATATTTCAAAAAGATTAATCAACTGACATTTCTTCAACATCAAAAGTAGAATACTTTTCTTCAATTCGCTAAGAAAATTCACCTAAGTATTGGTGATGCTTAGCTGAATACTTTTCTTCAATTCACTAAGAAAATTCACCTAAGTATTGGTGATGCTTAGCCAAATACTTTTCTTCAATTCGCTAAGAAAATTCACCTAAGTATTGGTGATGCTTAGCCGAATATTTTTCTTCAATTCACTAAGAAAATTCACTTAAGTATTGGTGATGCTTAGCCGAATACTTTTCTCCAATTCGCTAAGAAAATTCACCTAAGTATTGGTGATTCTTAGCCGAACACTTTTCTCCAATTCGCTAAGAAAATTCACCTAAGTATTGGTGATGCTTAGCCGAATACTTTTCTCTAATTTGCTAAGAAAATTCACCTAAGTATTGGTGATGCTTAGCCAAATACTTTTCTTCAATTCACTAAGAAAATTCACCTAAGTATTGGTGATGCTTAGCCGAATACTTTTCTTCAATTCACTAAGAAAATTCACCTAAGTATTAGTGATGCTTAGCCGAATACTTTTCTTCAATTCACTAAGAAAATTCACCTAAGTATTAGTGATGCTTAGCCGAATACTTTTCTTCAATTCGCTAAGAAAATTCACCTAAGTATTGGTGATGCTTAGTCGAATACTTTTCTTCAATTCGTTAAGAAAATTCACCTAAGTATTGGTGATGCTTAGCTGACTACTATTCTTCAATTCGCTAAGAAAATTCACCTAAGTATTAGTGATACTTAGCCGAATATTTTTCTTCAATTCACTAAGAAAATTCACCTAAGTATTAGTGCTACTTAGCCGAATACTTTTCTTCAATTCACTAAGAAAATTCACCTAAGTATTGGTGATGCTTAGCCGAATACTTTTCTTCAATTCGCTAAGAAAATTCACCTAAGTATTGGTGATGCTTAGCCGAATACTTTTCTTCAATTCGCTAAGAAAATTCACCTAAGTATTTGTGATGCTTAGCCGAATACTTTTCTTAAATTCGCTAAGAAAATTCACCTAAGTATTGGTGATGCTTAGCCGAATACTTTTCTTCAATTCGCTAAGAAAATTCACCTAAGTATTGGTGATGCTTAGCCGAATACTTTTCTTCAATTCGCTAAGAAAATTCACCTAAGTATTGGTGATGCTTAGCCGAATACTGTTCTTTAATTCCCTAAGAAAATTCACCTAAGTATCAGTGATGCTTAGCCGAATACTTTTCTTCAATTCGCTAAGAAAATTCACCTAAGTATTGGTGATGCTTAGCCGAATACTTTTCTTCAATTCCCTAAGAAAATTCACCTAAGTATTGGTGATGCTTAGCCGACTACTTTTCTTCAACTCACTAAGAAAATTCACCTAAGTATTAGTGATGCTTAGCCGAATACTTTTCTTCAATTCGCTAAGAAAATTCACTTAAGAATTAGTGATATTTAACCGAATAACGGAACATTCGCTCAAGTATTAAACAAAACAAACATCTTTGAAGAAAATAACATTCATTATGCAAGTCATCTCGCTCATATTCAGTCTCATGACTAGGGGGACTTGTGTATCGGATAAGAAACCCTTACCCGAGAACATGTATCCTAACCGACAGGTTCTCGGTCTTCAGCAGAATCGATAAGATAGAGGATTTGGACTGGTCCCGAAACCCTTGTAACAGAATCCCGGGGATCTCGATATCAGTTACAATTCACCATTATTAATAGAATCTCGAGAATCTCAGTATTTAATAGTATCCCAAGGATCTCGGCATCGATTACGATTCGCCTAGGTAATCTACTACTATTCTTTATTATAAATATAATGTCTCACTCCAGGTATGAGACATCCAATCTTAATCTCACTTTCTCAATACTCCTTATCCTATATCTCCTGCTTAACACTACCTTAGCTCTTACTAACTTGAGCGTCGGAGTGTTTTCGCAGGTACCCCCCATTCGGTTCAACACCCAAGACGAAGATCAAGGACCAACATCAGGAAGGTATCTCCGAATAATATTCGACTCGTAACAAGTATTATCCGTATATGTACAATTACCATGTAAAAGTATACGCTAATTTCAGCAAGTATATGCTAATTTCAGCTTGGTTTGGTAAAATTATTGGATAAGTTAATTTAAAACTGAAAAGTTATTTGGTAAAACTACTTTATTGAATTAGTTTATAAATATAAAATTGGAGTAATTTTCTTTTTTAAATTATTGTAAGTATAATGATAACAATTATAATCATGAACGCAGTGATGATAGCAATAATAAATAATAATAAATAATAATAAAATTATTAAAATAATAATAATAATAATAAATAATAATATTAATGTAATAAATTGAATGAGACGATAACAATAATAAATAATAATAAAATTATTAAAATAATAATAATAATAATATATTATAATATTAATGTAATGAAATGAGACTAAAGTTTTGAACGAGTTTTAATCCGCTAACGTATGGAAGAGGAACTTATTGTCATTGCATGAATTAAGTTTATATTCTCAAAATTTTTTATAATTAATTAAGATTAATCATATTTTTTTGTTTAAACAAGTGGTTTTAAGATTTTTTAATAACAATGAGTAAAGATTCTTTTATTTGAGCGAAAAATTCCAAATCTAGAATAATAATTTGAAAATATTTTTATTTAAATAAAAATATTTTGCTTGAATAAGAATATTCTAAACCTGAAAAATTAATTAAGTTTTAAAATAAATTAAAAGAAATAATTATATAAATACTTATGTAATAAGTTGAAATAAAGATTTAAATTGATCTTATATTGTGTTTTTGGGAGTTATATGACTAAAAGGCCTATTATAATGATCCTTGAAAGTATATGATTATAAAAGAGATTATGAAAAAATGTTGAGCTTGTTGAAAGGAGAATTATGGATTTATTATGGGTAAAAACTTGTGGAAATTTGGGACTATATCATGTGTATACAAAACTATGGAAATTATTTATGTTATGGTTTATCGCAGTTATGAAAATTATTATGATTTGTGATAAATTATGAATTTTTATAACTTATGGTGAATTGTATAACATATTGGGTATTAAGTTATGGGTTTTATACAATTTTGTAAAGTTGTGAAACATCTTATGAAATTGACTGACACTAAGATATTGGGAACTTATATCTATATGGATGGATGTCTGTGGCTAGTTGCCTGTGTATATTGGTACTTAAGTGATTGTATGCCAGAAAAATTATGTATCCAAGAGATTGAAATAGTTTATGGACTGGATTATGTGGTTTGCACTTGATTATATAATTTATGTGTAAGTGAATATGTGACATTTGTGTTTGACCAATTTTAAGTTGAGTGAGAAATGAAATAGGGGTTTTTCGTTGACCAATTTCACTCAACAAATTGAAATAGTTATATTGGCACTTTGACTATAATTTTTTTCAAAGGGTTCGTGTACACACATTTTATATGTGTAGTGTTTTCACTACTAGAAAATTGATAATTTACATCGGTTATTTTAGGTTATTTACATCGGTTCTGAAACTGATGTAAATAAGGCCGATGTAAATTTAAAAACAAATTTACATCGATTCTAAAATAACTGATGTAAATCTGGCAACAAATTTACATCGGTTGTTTAAATAAGCGATGTAAATTTGCTTCCAAATTTACATCGGTTGTTTCAGAACGGTTCCTCCTCCTCTGGATCGGTGGCTTCCTGACCAGTGTTCTCATACGAGGCCGGCGGGAGGCACTGGAAAATGTTAACGGACACCATTTTGATCATCTCCTCCTGGCACGTCTCCGTTATCTTCCCTGAACCCGATTGGATTAAATCCACAAGCTCCATCAGCGTCTGTCGCTTGATTTCCTTCTCGCGAACACACTTGAGCGTGTCCGAGAAGTCCAGCACGTGGCAACATATCTGGAGCTTCCGGATGAAGAGGTTCTGCCGCTCCGACACAACCTCGTCGCGGAAAAGCGGCAACGGCTCTATGGTCGCAGACGGCGGCGGCACCACAACCTCCGGGGCAGCAGGGGTGGACGTGGGACCGAAGGGCGAGGGATCGCTGGGGTCCATCTTGGAGGGCTTCTTCTACCCTCCCTTCATGATTCGCTTGAACATTTTGGGGAATGATGGAGGAAACCCTAACCCTAGGCTAACGAATTCGGAGGAAGCACCTTCCAAATCTACAGCTGCTGTTTTGCCTCCAACAATTTTCGCATCACAACGAGAGAGCGAAGGATGACAGATCTAAGAAGGGAAGGCACTGCTCCAGCGAGTGAAGGAATGGAGGAGAGAGTGAGTTAATAATGAGAATGAGAATTATAGAATTGTTATGCACATATTTACATCGGTCCTAAAAGAACCGATGTAAATATGGACATATTTACATTGGTCTTCATAGAACCGATGTAGATATGTGCATATTTACATCGGTTATTTGGAGAACCGATGTAAATATGCGATCAGCTTTTCTTTTATTTACAAAAATGCCACCGTTTTCATATTTACATTGATTTACCTAATAACCAATATAAATTTAACGATGTAAAATGTGTTTTTTCTAGTAGTGTTTACTAATCAACTATTAATTCACACTAGGATAAGACTATTACCACCAAGGAGGTGGGTTGACAACACATTTACGGGTCTTATTATAGTTAAGTGGTGAAAATTATGATAAAGAATTAATAATACTTATTATTTAGGTTTGACTTGTGCACGTTAAAATATTTATACATGATTTATGAATGTTGTTTTGTGTAAATTTAGTTTGTTGTTAAACAAAATGTGATTTGAAAAATCACCCTTATATCTTAAATTTTCAAGAAAAGAACATGATACGACCTCGTAGACACATTAGGCATTGACAATGCAATTATGTGATTCATGAATTATTTAGAAAATATTAACAAATAGAGTTTTATAAACTCCTATAACTCTGAGTATAGATAAACTCAACTTTATTATTACTTTAGTTATAAATATAAAAAGACTAAGAATTTCTAATACTCTAATGTACTCATTCCAATTTTTAATGTACTCATTCCAATTTTTTAATCATGATGTGATTAGATTACCTACTAAAATCATGTGGAAAAGGATGACTAAGGTCAAGATACTAAGTGACAAAAGAAATATCTCAGTCTTATGAAACATTTAAAACATCTTTAATCTTGTGAAACATTTAAAACATCTTTAATCTAGTGAAACATTTAAAACATCTTTAATGTTGTGAAGCATTTAAAACATGTTTTTATAAAATCTTTTTCTTTTAAACTCTTATTTTATATTATAATTAGTATATTTTGATAGCAAATTGATATTTTTATTGTATTCTCCCCTTTATTTTAAAACATGTTAAAGATTACTATTTAAATTTTAAAGACTACTATCTTTTAAAAAAAATTATGTATATATTAAACAAAGATTATATTTATGTAAATTATTTTATTCTTTTTAGAAAAATTATTCTCTCCTTTTATTTATATATATATATATATATATATATATATATATATATAAATTTTAGATATTTTACTTTTTTAAAAGGATGAAAATAAAAAAATTATTTTACAAAAACTAAAGTCAAAATTTAGTCATTTATAAAAACTGAAAACAATAATTAAAATTTTATAGCGATAAAAAAACAAAATACTTTTAACCAACCAAAGTTATGATACTTATCTTAAAGAGACTAGAAACATATATTTAAAAATCTATCCTTTATTCTCCTTACTTTCATCGTCACATGTTTGATAGTTTTCCAAAATTTATTTAAATTTCTATCCATAAAAATTTCTCCTTATCACCACAACGTAGCTCTCTATAAAATGGCTTCTCCCATGTTCTTATATTCACACAACCGAACAAAGAAAAGAAAAACCTTAATTTGTTCCATAGCCAGCCCAAGAAATGGCGAGTGCAATGGTGTTTGCTCTCTTCCTTGTTTCTTCTGCCTTAACCTTGTACCCTCCTTCAGCCACAGCCCAACCAGTCACGGACATGTATGGTAACATCGTTAAAAATGGTGGCAGATTCCATATTTTGCCATACATTGTAGGAAACGGCGGTGGAATAGAAAGAATCGCCACCGGAAACGAAACTATTCCTCTCACTGTTGTGCAATCTCCCTTCGAGACCTCTAAAGGGAAACCCTTGCGAATTACATCCATATTTCGTTCTGGGTTTATCCCTGAACCCTCTACAGTCTTCATTCAATTCGAACTAATTCCATTGGGTGACGCCTCTCTTGAGTGGACCGTTGTTGAGGGTCTGCCAGAAGGATCCGTCGTTAAAGTTTCTGGCTACGCA
>BDMB01000025.1:1061449-1157403 GCA_016859785.1 Macrotyloma uniflorum
TGGTTATAATTATTTTTTTAATATAAAAGAGTTTTAATTTTTTTTAAATTTATTATTATTATTATTATTATTAACTATATATAAACAAATAGTATGTATTAATTTTTTTGGTTGAATTCATATATGAGATATCTTTAATTAAAATTAAATTCATAAAATAAATATTATTTATTTATTTTAAAATAAGCTTTACATATCTTAAACATATATTTTACCTTTTAGATTTATTTTATAAAGACAAAAGTAAAAATTAAAGTCATTTTTTTTATAAAAACCGAAAACAATAATTATGCTTTGGATGTATTAACTTCACCAAGACTAAATAAAATATCCAAAGCTTAATTTATGTCTTCCGTTTTTTTTTATGTGTTCATATTTTCTACATCCACATAATTTGTTTTAATTTTATCTGTTCGTTCTCCAATAGAACTGTCAAACACCAATGAAACCATTATAAAAAAACTTTGTCTCACCCTGATTTATATTTTAAAAGGGAATAGCATGACATAATCCGGTTAATGGATTTGTTTTAAAATATTTGAGCATTTAGACGAAAAAATTAAAAATTAATTAATGAAATATTATTTATTAATTTTAATTTAACTGCAAAAATTAGTCATGAGTTTCATAATCAAATATTTCCAACATTTACTCTCCAATATTAAATGGTTACATATTCAATCTACTTTGTTAAATTCTATGTAGAACACGAGATTGAAATTGATGTGTAAGAAACACGACACAACTTTTTTTTTTTTTTTCATTTTCTTTAATTCAAAATCAAATTCATGATATTTTATTTCAATTTTTATATTACCATAAATTTATCGAAGATAATTCAATAAAATAAAAAACCATCAAGAAAAATATAAATGGATTGAAGGTATTGCAAAAATAAAGAAGAAAAAATTATAAATGAAAATGATGCATTGAATTATTTAATATCGATTTATAGTTCTCATTATTGAGAAAAGTCTAATTTTAAACATCAATTAATAATTGATATTTAATGTTATGAGTTTAAACTATATCTCTTTTAATAATAATTCTAATTTGATGTTATATATAAATCTCATAAAATCGATATTAAATGATATTTTTATAATAGTGACTGTGATTGTATAATTTGATGTTATAAACTGTATCTCTCTTACTTGTTTTTTCCCTTCATGCGACACCACCTTCGCGAGTTATTCTACTCTTGCATGGTCATGAATCCTCCGTCATGTTTATTGTTATAATTAAGGACAATATTGTTATCTCTTCTTTTTTTACCTTGCAAAATTCTACTAAAGTTCTTTCTATTTCAATTTAATATTTTTCTATTATAATTATTTTTTTAAAATATTAATCAGACTTCAAATTTAATTAACTATGGTTAACAATCAAATTTAGTTGGTTCACATGATTAAATTTAGAAATATCATATACATTAAATTTAGTTGTTAAATTATTAATTACATTAGAAATTTATATCTTTAATTAATATTACGTTATTTATTTAATTAGTTGGGTTATTAAAAATAACATTATTTAACTTATTAGTTTTAAAGAATTGCATTTGTTTCATTCAAAATATTTATATATGTTTATATTTTTCAAAATGTATATATGTTCATAATATTGTTTATTGTAATTTTTCAAACCTTTCCGATATTAGGTTCTTGACAAATTATTTTCTTTAAAACTTGAGAAGTTTGTGTTTTAAGAGTTATGTTACTAAAATTTTAGTAAATTGTTGTAATATATATTTCATTGATGAACCTTAATTTTTTTTATTTAAGATTCAATAAAAAATTAAGGTTTATCTTCAATTATTTTTATAATTTCTTTTATAAAAGTAAGAGGATGGAATATCAGTAATCATTGAATTGAATATTCAATTATCTATATAGAAAATTGGGGAAAATTAATCACCTTTTAATAATATATTTTAATTAACATTTATTTAATATGTTTTATGAAATTTTTGGTTATCATTTTATGTTAATCTTTAAGTATATATTTGATCTTAGTTGAATTAATATCATCACTTTTTTTTGTTTCGATTTAAAATCAAAGCAAAATATTATTAAAATTTTATAAAATATAAAACATGTTGATTAATTATTACGTACCAAATATAAAACATAAGTTTTACTAAATAATATAGAATAAAAAATAAGTTTTACTAAATGATATAGAATTGAATATGTTTTAGGGAGTTTATAATAACTTACACACCCTCATCGATCAACTTTATAGACCTCCTTGAAAAATTTAATTGAGATATATATAAAAATTAAATTAGAAATTAGTATTTTCAAGTTTAAATTTATTAGTGAAATATAAGAATTAAATTGATTTAATTCGGTATTGTGATTGTCGAAGATATGTAACACTGTCATTTCATTACATATTTTTTTTCTTATTTTCATAAATATTTTTAATTTAATTAAAATAAATAAATACTTATTAATTAATTATAAAACATTGTTCCTTGAATTAAAACAAAATAAAAATAATTTTAATTAATTTAAAACAAATCATTTAACACCAACAATAATAAAAAAATAGATATTAAGTATTTTTTTTAACTTATTTCTACAAAACTTGAATATTAAACATTTATAAAGATAAAATTTTGACTCATTCACTATAAATCATATTTTTAAAAGAAAAAAATTACAAAATTAAACTATATAATATTTACATAACATTTACATGAATATAAAAAATCATAAATACATCAAAGTTTGTTAAAAATATAAAGAGATGGAAAATTTATTAGTCCAAAAAATAATGATAATCATTAAAATAATTTAAAACTTAATTAAATATTTATATCAAATAAATTGAATCATGTATGAACTAGTTATCTCTGAATAGTTTATCATTATAATCTCTTTTCAATTCTACTAACATCTCTTTTTCTATTATATTTTGTTTGTAAGATTACAACCTCACACAATCCGGGGTGGATACATGAGGGAATCTGAATTAATATATATATATATATATATATATATATATTAATTATTATATAAAAATAAATATAATAAATAAAATTATTAATAAATTATAAATTATTTACATATATTTAAAATTAATATAAATTGTTCTTGCCAAAAGGTTAATGTAAGGACCGACACCAATAATGAGTCTTCTAGCTAATCCTTCCTCCTTAATCCTTCTCTACTTGTCTTTCTTTCTCCGCTTCTGCCGTGAGCCTCTCGTCCAACTGCTGAGAGTCTTCCTTCCACCGGATGGGAGTGTACCTGTTGATTACACTGTCAGTAAATATTCAAGCAGAATATTCTTTACAATAAAATCAGTATTCAAGTTATCCTACTTCATCATTTATTACTTATTTATAGCCTCGTAAACTGGACCGAAGCAATGGGCCAGAGTTAAGAGTTAACTCTGCCTTAACCACCTAATTATGCCTGATTGGCATGGTTAGGTCATCCTTAACACTTGGACGAGAGGCTCACAGCCTAAACCGGAAGCTCCCTGGTGTCATTATGCTCAAATTATAAGTATGGCTGGGAGGCTCACAGTCTAAACCGGGAGCTCCCAAGATATATCATGCTTAAATTATTCCTAATTAAGGTGGTTTAGGAGTAATCGAGAGGTTACCAATACCTTATCCGTACACTAGCCCCCCAAGTCTTAAGTGACTGATCGGGTCGAGAAGGTCTCAGCAATGTTCGAGGGCTGGAAGGAAACGAAGAGATTTTGAACTAAATGTTCCCATGAGTTGGTTGCTTTGGAACCAATTCTGTTACTTGGAAGTTGAAGGATTTTCTTGCACGGGGTTCGAGGTAACTTGCAATGATGATTTGAGTGGCTCAAGTAGGAGAGAGGAGGAAAGATGCTTTCAGAAGGTTTCCTGAAAATATTTTCGTCTCTTCTCTTAGTGCTCGAGTTGGAGAGTTGGGAAGATGTTTCCAGAAGGTTTCACTGGAAACGTTTCGTCTTCCCTCTCAGCACTATAAATAAGTGGTGGGACACTCCTTTGCTCACTTCATTTCTTCTTCTCAATCCAACTCTTCTTTAATTACCTGGTATGTCTTCTTTCTCCTCCTCTTCTTTTTCGTCCACGAGTGTGTCGGCATCATCCAGGAGGGAGGATGTTCGAGAATGTTTTTCTGCTACCGAGAGTGTCTCAGCTCATTCTTCAGGCAGTGGTCCTTCCGATCTTGGTCATGAGGGTTCGCCGGGAGGTACAGCTCATCCTCCCTTTGAGGATGAGTGGTTAAGTCTGGATAGGCCCTTGAGGGATGGGTATGGTTGGGTAGCTCCCGGCGTTTTGGAATACGTATCTAGATTTGGCAGTTCTTAGAGTTGCCAAGAGTTCTTAGATGAGGAACCAATAATTTCTGATGAGTTCGACAATGGGACCATCATGGTAGGAGTGTTCAGAACCGAACCGACCCAAAAAAAAAACCGCAAACCGATTAAAACCGCAAATTTTTGGATCACTTTGGATTTTTTTTTCAGAACCGCGCAGTTTGGTTCGGTTTGCAGTTTGACATTTCAAAACCGAACCAAACCAAACCGAACCGCAATTATTAAATAATATTATATTTATTTTTAATTTTATTTCCCTAAACCCTAAACCAAAACCTAACTTACCGTTGTTGTCTATTACAACTTTCATCTCGTTAGACGCATCTTAGGGTTTCAGGATTCCTTACTTGAAACTCCCTTACTCTGATTTCATTATCTCATTGTTAACTCTTATTCAAATTCATCTTCATCACACCATTTCACCCTCTCCATGGTCAATAGAGATTGAAGAATACTTGCAAGACATTGAAAGAATTGAAATGGGTATTTTCATATTCTACCTAAACTTTTTTATTGTCTAATTATTTTTTATCTACTTTTTTAATTCTATTGATTATTATATTTTATATGTTTCTAGAAATTTGTCCAGTCCTACCACTACATGAAAAGAATTCTGATGTTGAGTCTGATTAGTTGCTACATAAATTAATTTTTATATGGTATGATGATTTCTTAACAANTTGAATTTAACTAATCATGTTTTATTTTTTCCAGGTTGTAATTATTGACATTTGACAATCGATCTACTTGAATTTTTTTATGTATTTTTGTTAGTGGTTTTGTCAAATATTATATTGCTATTTTGTTGGTATTAAATTAAAACAATATATGATTTGATGGTTAAAAAGATACATTTCTTCTATTCTATGTTTTTTTTTTAATCGGTAATGACAAATATATTGATAAAAATTGATACTAAAAATACCAAAAATAATTATAAAATATAATTGAGCAAAAGTGTGCAAAAAATTAAATAGCAATACTATCATTTTTTGTTTCCAATCCTTTATCTAATCATATGAAATCTAGTCAATAATATAATTTTATTAGTTTATTATTTAAAAAGATAAAAATAGTCAATTATTAATAAAAAAATAAAATTAAAAAAAAACCGCAAAAACCGATCCAAACCAAACCGCTAAAATTGGTTTGGTTTGGTTCGGATTTTTTTTTATTTCAAACCAAACCAAACCGAACTGCAAATAATTTTTGTATTTGGTTCGGATAAATTTTAGCGAAAAACCGAACCAAACCGCACCGCGAACACCCCTACATCATGGTGCGCCGTTGTGGGCCATCTGACCGTGTTTGTTACAACTGGGAGGATACTAGTGAGGATTTCTTTTATATGTATTCTTGTCTTTTTTCGGACTTGCATGTGCGAGTACCTTTTGATGATTTTAGCGTGGGTGTTCTTCACGTCTTAAACGTTGCACGCACACAGCTGCACCCTAACAGTTGGGCCGCTTTGCAGGCCTTCTGCGTGCTTTGCGGCATGTTTTCCATAGTTCCTACCCCTCCAATTTTCTTGCACCATTTTAGTTCTCGAGTTGCTCAAGACATTAGCTGGGTGTCTTTAGTAAGTCAGCCTTCCAGCCTCCTTTTCAAACCATACACTACTTCTTTTAAAAACTTTAAGGGAGGGTACTTTAAGATAGTCATTGAGGATGATGGTGAACCTCCCGTGTTTCGTGATGGCATCCCTAGGTTTCCTCTTTATTGGACGAGAGACCCCCTTAGGTACAATTCTTGGCCTCGCTCCCAGATGACCGAGTATGACCGGAAGGTACTCGAATTGTTGGACATGCTCCCGCGAAAGTTGCCGACACGTCACTTTTTGGGGGACTTCCTTTCTCCAAAGGGTCCTGTTGATCTCGATGGTGAGTATTTTTTTCATTGTGCTATGTTCGATTTAAGCTTTTTAACCTTGTTGAATTCTTTTATTGTTGTTAGGTCTAATGGCGACTGAAATGGCCACGAGTAAGAGTGAGTTTAAGGCCCTCCGGGAAGAGATGAAAAGGAAAGCTAACGAGGCCAAGAAGGTTGTCGAGATCATCTCGGTGGAGGATTCGGGGGGTCACCACCCCATTGAAGCTGAAAAGAGAAGGCATAAAAGAAAGGGGGGTACTTCTCGCAAGCCAAACCGGGAGGAGCCTTCTCAGAAAAAAGTCAAGTCAACTTCTCAGCCGGGAGTACCCGTTCAACCGGAAGCACACATCCAACCGGCTGGGACATCTTCTGCTCCTTTTCGGTTTTTGGGTTCTGATCTTCAGATTAATAGAAGGGTAACCTTCAGCTTGTCTCCAACCGAGAAGGAGGTCTTCGAGAACGCTCCTCTAGAGGAAGTTGGTACTTCTTTTATAGAGATGCATTCACGTACCTTCCTCTTGGGTCATCGCACAATTGCTGAGTGTGCCAAGCTGAAGCATGAGTTGGGAGAGACGAGTGTCTCCCTTAAGGAAGCCTTAGAGATCAACTCCAAGCTGAATGTTAAGATACAAGAGTGGGAGACTAAGGCTGCTAAATCAGATGAAAGGGCACTTGCCTTGGAGGTGAGCAACAAGGCTTGGGAAGATAAGTTTTCCTTGGTGAACCAAACTAAGAGAAGGCTCAGAGATGACGTCAAGGGTCTAGATAGGAATTTGTCTAGCGCCCTTGCGACCAAAGCCACTTTGGAAAAAGAGTGTGATAGGTTGAAGTGTCTTGTCCTCCGAGAGCATGAGTTAGGTTTTGACAAAGGTGTTCGCCAGACCCTTTTCTTCCAAAGCCGGGAGAAGCTTCTGGATCGCGCTCGTTTTGATGTTGGCAATGACATATACAAGGGCGAGTTGATGGCCATTGAAGACATTCCGGATGAAGAAGCGGTGGCTCATGATATCCCGGAAAGTAGTGACCCAGAAGGTGTTGCAGAAACTGAGAAGAGCTTGACTCCCCCTCCTAACCCAGCTGCTGCGTCTTAATTTTATTTTGTAGTTTCTTGAATCAATCATTTTGTAGTCCTTAGGGACCTAGTCCAATCTTGATCTTTTTGTAGCTCCTTGGGAGCCTTAGCATTTGATGAATACAAACCTTATTTCCTTTCCTTGCCATGCCTTATTTCAGTTAATTGCATTTTTCAACACAAGTAATATCGATATTGCTTTGCTAAGCTGAGAGATATGTTTATTAATCAGGCATTTTTGTTTAAAAATGGTTAAGTTCTTAAATGGCCGGGAAGGTCACTTATGTGAGGCTTCCCTAAGACCGAGAGGTGTCATTCGGGGTTGAATGAGGCTTCCTTTTAATTGGTCGAGAGAGATCACTAACGGTTAAGTGAAGCTTCTTTAAGGCTGAGAGGGATCACTCGTGGTTGAGTGAAGCTTCCTCTTAGTTAGATTTGGGCTAGCTGAGAGGGATCACTAATGTTTAAGTGAAGCTTCCTCTTAGCTGGCCGAGAGGGATCACTAATAGTTAAGTGAAACTTCCTCTTAGTTAGATTTTAGTTGGCTGAGAGGGATCACTAATGGTTAAGTGAAGCTTCCTCTTAGCTTTGCAACACTTCATGTCTGGAAAACTTCTTTGATTGCCAAAAAATTGATTACATAGTATCAACTATAATAAAACTTTAATAATTGTGCATTCCAAGCTCTTGGTATTGGTTTCCCATTTAAGTCTCCTAGTGCCTTAACTACTTTGAATGGGCCTTCCCAATTCGGCGCGAATTTACCATTTGCTGGATCCTTCCTTGTTGCGCTTTTTACTCTGCGCACCAAATCTCCCTCTTGGAAGGCTCTCGACTTCACTTTTGAGTTGAACTTCCTAGCTGCTCTTAGCCGACAAGCTTCCTGCCTAAGATAGGCCTTATCCCTTAGTTCTATCAACAGCTCTAGTTCAACCTTCATGGCTTCTTCGTTTCCTCCCATGTTAATGAACTTCCTCCTCGGGCTGACCTCTCCTATTTCGACCGGGAGCATGTCATCTACCCCATATGTAAGGCTGTAAGGGGTTTCTCCAGTAGATGATTGTGGGGTGCATCTATATGCCCATAGGACTTCTAATAATTCCTCTGTCCATCTCCCTTTAGCTGCCCCTAACCTCTTCTTTAATTCCTTGAGTATTACCTTGTTGGCACTCTCGGCCTGCTCATTAGCTTGTGGGTGTTCTACTGCACTGGTGGCATGCCGAATACCTAGGCCTTCATAGAATGCTTTCAATTCTTTGTCCACAAACTGTTTGTCATTATCTGTGATGATGGTGTGAGGGATGCCAAACCTGCATACTATGTTTTTCCACACAAATCTTTGGACCTGCGCTGCTGTTATCTTGGCCAGGAGTTCTGCCTCTATTCATTTGGTGAAATAGTCCACTACTACCAACAAAAACTTACATTGTCCCTTAGCTAATGGGAAAGGTCCCACAATGTCCATTCCCCACTGCATTCCAGAATTATATATCAAAAAATCAATATCAATTTTTTTTTCCGTATCTTATAATTTTAAAAGGAGATTGTTAAATAGGTTTATCAATTATGTACATTGTGATTCTTCATCAATACTATTTTCTTTAACATTACTTAATTAAATTTAAATTTGGTATATTAGAGGTTATTTCATCAATCCTATCAATTTCTCTTTTCTTAAAAAATGAGTTTATAATTATCTTCTTAGACATATCTAAATCTCAACCTGAATTTTCATTATTTTAACATCGAATTAAAATAAAACATCATAAAATATAAAAACAACTAACAGATTGATAACAAATAATAAAAATTATATTACATTTAATATGTTATAATAGTGAAAAAAAATAATAAAGAAATAATTTTTCTTTATTTATTTTTTCACTACAAGGAAAATATAGTCAGCATCGTGTTTATTTTATTTTTGAATTTTTTATTTTTTAGTTTTTAATATTCTACAATCTCCTAATATATGTATATATAATATAAATGATTATTTTGATATGTTTTAATTTTTTTTTTATTTGATAATATTTGTTAAAAAAATATTCAGTACAAATATAAAAATTTATTTTTTAGAATTAGACAAAATCTTTTTTTCTATATATAGGACTATATATTTAATTATTTTAAATTAAAAAAAATTATTTAAATAATCTATATATAATTTTATATTATATAAAAAAATAATATATTTTATAATTTAATTATAATTATATATAATAATAGATAAAAACTAAAATATTAAGAACGTAGTTTTGTCTGTACCCTTAACTCCGCCCACACTTGCATTTTTGGACCAAATTAAAAAAAAGTGTGATCTTCATAAATTATTAAGCTACATTTTAATATTAGCATAATAATATATTCTTGTATTAATTTTTAAAAAATTAGAATCATTATGATAGACTTAGTCTAACTCTAAATAATGAGATAAAAGTGAACAAAAATATAATAAAAATTATATTTTAAATTAATGTAGTTTTGCATAATATCGCTACGTCCTTAATATCCTCATTAGTTTTACTATAAAAATTTGGGGAAGTAAAAAATATACTTGACCATGCTAAACGAGTCTGAAGCAAAGTGGTTTGATCGTGGTATGTAAGCGATGTGTGCCGGACATATTTTACCGTCAAAATCAAAACAGCTACTATCAAACCGTTTCGACAACCTAAAAAAAACATAACCTAACGGAAACACATGAAGCCAATTATCCGCCACCGCCACCACATAGCCACTCTCACTCGCCGCTTGCGCCACTCCTCCGCCGCCCTCAAGCCCCCGCTCCTCTACACCGCCGACACAACCCCTGATAACACCGCCACCCTGCAGGTCCTCTCGTGGGGCAGAGGCGCCTCCGGCCAGCTCGGCGGCGGCGTGGAGGAGACCCGCCTATACCCTTCTCCGGTGGCCAACTTGGCCGTCCCCAAATCTTCCTTCTCCCTTGCCCAAACACCTGGCCGCCTTTCCCCAGCGGAAAAGAGGCGGGCCCCCGAAGTGGGCCTCTCGTGTGGGCTTTTCCACTCTTCGCTCGTGGTCGATGGTGCCCTCTGGATTTGGGGCAAAGGTGATGGCGGAAGATTGGGCTTCGGCCACGAGAATTCGTTGTTCGTCCCCACCCTGAACCCTCACCTCGATAACCTTCGCTCTGTCGCCCTCGGTGGCTTGCACTCGATTGCGCTTACGTCTGCCGGCGAGGTCTTTACCTGGTCAGAATCACTTCAACTTCTTCCACCTCTAGTTAGTTACTTCTTCGGAATCTCTGATTGTTGTTTTCTAAAATCAGGCACAAAAGACTTTATGTATTGATATGAATTATGTGAAGAGAAAATTCTGATTGTTTAAGTAAACTAAACATTTTTAAAAATGGATATCAAACACTCCCTTACTTTCTTGGAATTTCTGATTGGTTGAAGCGTGGTTGTTTCTTTTATCAGGCACTTGATGATTAATGTGAATTCTAGAGTTAGTTGATCGTCTATTGTTAAGCCAAATTTGATTGATTAAAGTGATTGGCAGATAGTGTTGGTGATGCCAACTAAGACTTCTTACATTGTGTGCGTGAAGTTTCTTTCTTTCTTTTAAGGGTATGAGGTAAGAGATGACAACTTGAGAGGAGCAAATATCAACTATATAATTTAAATGAATGGTTGTATTATTGTATAATTCAAATAAACGGTTAATGTTGAAACTAATTAAAACAAACTTTACGAATTATTTATGTTTTGATTAAAATATAATCCTCTCACAGGACATGTCTCATGTTGTTGAATTGCTGATTTTCTTACTTTACTGTCTTAGCTTGACTGAGAAATACCACAAAAGAGGTTGGACTTAATGCCTGGACTGTGTTTATACAGGATTAGAAATTTTGAGTCCTTCATGAAATTATGCTTGGCTTAAACCTCTAGATAAATTTACTCTACCGTGCAAGCTTAGAAGGAATATTTTTGTAATTTGAGAGATTTAAAAAGATCCTAAATTTTATGATTCATGCTTTCCTTCCTCCAATAAAATTAATTTTTATGGATGAAAATGAAGTTTTCAGGGGTTATGGTGGTTTTGGTGCACTTGGACACAGAGTATATCACCGAGAGCTATTTCCTAGGTTGGTAAAAGGCTCCTGGGAGGGAACTATAAAACACATTGCTACCAGTGGAACACATACTGCAGCAGTCACAGAATCAGGTTTGTATGATGGCTGGAACTTTATATCTGACCATTGTTTACAACAAATTTAGATTGATGATAAGGAAAAATAATTACTGAATCTAAAATCTGGCTTATCACTTCAGTTATGTTTTTCATCTGTTAAATTGTTTCCCGTGTTTTCTTACCCTAAATTGTTTGTCTTTTTATTTTGAAATACAAAATCAATCTACCGAAAGATATAAAAGGATATAAAATGTTCCTAAAATTACAGGCTCCATGTACACTTATTTTCTTAAAAAGTGATTGAATGAAGATGTACTTATATTATACATGTCAAATCTGAATATTTGATGTATTGAAAGTTATTTTTAAGTCTTTTAAAATGTAATGCTTGGTTGCTGGCGGATAGAAATTTCTATATTTATGTTTAACTTTGAGATGGCATATACACTTTGAGACTGATGTCGGGTTCGAATTGGATGTAGGAGAGCTATATATCTGGGGTCGAGATGAAGGGGATGGTCGATTGGGCCTTGGTCCTGGACGGGGCCCAGATCATGCTGGTGGACTTAGTATCCCTTCCAGAGTAAAAGAATTACCTTACCCTGTTGCTGCTGCTTCCTGTGGGGGATTTTTCACAATGGCATTGACAGAGGATGGGCAATTATGGAACTGGGGAGGTAATTGTCACCGGATTTATGTGATTTTTTCCCTGTGTTTTCTGTAGAAGAGTAGTAAACTTCTTTTATCCAGTGCTTTTAGTTTTGATTGATAGTGTTGGTATTCTCTCAGCCAATTCTAACTATGAACTTGGGAGAGGTGATAAGATTGGTGGTTGGAAACCAAGGCCCATACCCAGCCTTGAGAATATTAAAATAATTCAAGTAGCAAGTGGTGGATATCACTCCCTGGCATTAACTGGTACGTTGATGTGTCGTTAAGTTAGTGTTATTTTCATTTCCATTCTCATGGATTATATCATTATAACTACATTCTCGATTTAACTTAGATGATGGCAAAGTGCTCTCATGGGGCCATGGTGGACAAGGTCAGTTGGGCCATGGATCTGTTCAGAATCAGAAGATACCAGCAGTAGTTGAGGCTTTATCTCATGAGCATATTATATACATTTCTTGTGGTGGTTCCTCATCAGCAGCTGTGACGGGTAATAATTTACCTCAACTTGCATATTTGACTAGTGATTCAACTGTTACTAAGAATTAAAGAAATTCACGCTAAATACAGAGGTAGAGACAGACAGAGAATAGAGAGAAAAATAGAACAGTTATTCTTTATAGATTACTGAGAAATGAAGAGTCTTAGCACTCTCTTCACAATGAGTTTCCAAAATCTTCTACTTCAGTTTATTTACATTACTATTTATACCCTAAACGCTACAGAAGTCCACAACTGCCAGATTAAAGATTCTTAGGAACCAAAATTTCAAAAGAGAAAAGGTAAATCCAACCTGATTAAATTTAATTGGTTGGGTTGAAGATTAGACTAAATACAACCCAATCCGAGCCACTTATACCCATAAAATAGAGGGCAACTAGTTCATTCTTTTCAATTTATTCTAAGTATTCAGTTAACTTGATATCTCTTCCAACAAAATTTGCTTAATTATTTTCATAACTGTTTTTTATTTATTAGATCTTGACAAAATCCATATTTCTAACACAACATAATAGAAATGTTAGATTTATCAAGATATAAATATAACAATCAATTCATACTTGTGAAAATAAAAAACATTTTTTGGGAGGACCAAAGATATTGAGGATGATTGTCATTTCATCTAGAAGAAGATTAAGTCTTTGTTTGCTTCTGCCAATTTCCCGTTCACAGCGATGGCAAAGCGGGGAAAAAAAGGAATGGGAGTTATTTGATTCTGTGAATCTACGAAGAAAGAAGGAGAAAGATGGAGGAAAGAGGTTCCTCGTAAAACTGAAATTAAAGAAGAGAAAAATTAGTGGCTTATGATTCGTGAAAGGAATATATCAGATTTTAGCTACCCATGTATGTCTTTTTTTTCTCTTTTTATAATAATAATAATAATAATAATAATGATAAATAGTTAAAAATAATAATATTAAAATTTATAAATATTAAAATTATTATATATTTTTTTCTTTAAAAATAATATTGAAAAGTAAAAAAATAAAAAATTTATTTTACTTTCTATTCATTTTCACTTTCTTTTCTTTAATCCAAACAACTTCACATCCAAACAAAAAAATAATAATAATTGATTGCAGTCATTCCAACCTCAAGGTTGGTGGTTTAGTCCCATGTCAATTAGAGATAGAGCTAAAATAGAGTATAGAAGCGTAGTACAAACTTCATCTAATAATCCAGTTTTGTAGGGCTGAATTAGGCTCAAACCTACAATTTAAAAACAAAAACATATATTTTGATCCATCAAACAAGGTTATACTTTTTATTGTAGTTTTACTCTGTTTCTTTTGTTTACAGTAGTATTGTAGTTTTATACCTTTGATAGTCATACACTCTAACTAACTCCCAATTAGTTATAGCTTGACAACGGTAACGGTAGTCTCTAACTAACTCTCAGTTAGTTAGAGTACAATATCTAAATACCTCTTGTAATGCTAATTCAGTTTGGTTGAATAATATTTTTTTAGTAGAAGTTCTTCTCCAAACTATTCTATAAATCTAACATGGTACATAGTAGTTTCATGGCTTCCATTAGTATTTTGTTTGTGATTCTCACGATTCGATATTTGACTCATTGAACTTGATTCGTAAATCAAATTAGCCGAATGAGTTAAAAATTGAGCTTGCTAAATAAATAAGCTGAACTTCTCTTATGTATGGTCTGATTGTTCCTGAACGAACTCAATTTTTAACTCATGTTCAGTTCATTTGATTAAGGAATCAAGTTCAATGAACCAATAACAAAATCACTAGTGGAAGCCGTGAAATAGTCTTAGGGTTCAAAATGGGTTCAAACTGGGTTCTTATATATATGGAAAAAAAATCAAATTATATCAGTATAACTTCTATCAACTATTACATTATTCAATAACACTTTCAATTGGGTCATGTTTTCTCAAATACTTCAGTTTGATTGAAATTCCCCCTCACATGGATCATGTATATACGATTTTATATTAATAAAAAACTATTTGATAACACATTCATATAGATCAAAATTGTCATGATATATACTATTCAAAATATACTCGAATATAAATCAATTTATAAGCTTTTGTTGTTCAATTTTGGCAGATTATATATATATATATCGAGCTGGATCATGAACCAATGGAATCTAACTATACATAGCTGAATAAATTTATTTGTGAATTCCAATAATTAGATGATATTCTTACCAAGTCTATTTGATGCAAATGATAGTATGCACAACTTTTAATAAAAATGTCAAGTGTTCTGTACTTTTAATTATCTTATTTCCTTTATATTCTCGTTGATTGCTTGTGTAAATTGAGTGAGATCGAGAAATTATGAACATTTGGTGTAAATAGTTCATCTAATCCATGAAATATTGGGATTAAGTTATGTGTTGATGTAAATATCAAATGCTGAAGAGCTAATCTTTCAAGCAAATTACAAATCAATTGTCAAAGTTGTAGGTTGTTTGGCAGAAAATTTAACTTCGAAATTTCTCATTTTATTCAGATAAGTTTCTCCAAAACAAATTTTCAAATCATCGTAGCACAAACTAAGCATTCTCTTTTTGGTTCTGAACAGATAATGGAAAGTTGTACATGTGGGGAAATGCTAGTGATTCTCAATTAGGAGTTCCTGGGCTACCACCGGTTCAACCACGCCCTATTGAAGTCAACTTCTTAATGGAAGATGACGGTTTAGGACCTCACAAAGTTTTATCAATTGCAATTGGTGCATCACATGCCATCTGTTTAGTTTTGAGGGAGAGTAGTTGACTTCGTCAGCTCACATGAAAATTTCTTCTTTGGCTGTAATCTTACAGACATGGATATAGTCGATTTTGCTGCAAAAGGTAAATTTGATAGGTGAAAAAGCAGTATTTTTTGGAATAGGATGTCATATAATGAACATATGATGATTAAAGATGATTGTTTCAATGAATTCAGATCTCATAATAATCAGTGCTGCGGGCAACGTTTCTTCCTCCTCATTTGAGTTTGATGTAGCAGAACACATTAGTCCAATCATTTTGAAGTACTGAACAACCGACCATTAGAGTAGTTTCATCCTTTTCTAAGCATCATTCGGAAACCATCTCTGGCTAAATGTGTGCATCTTCAACTTTTTTGAGTAAATCAAAATTGTAAGAACATAAGATCATTGAATTGCCATGGACTATTAAAATATCCCCTCATGGGTTATAAGCGATGTTCTTGAAGTCCGACACATATCTAATAGACTATTCTGATTATACCAGAAGTCCTGCGTTTATAGTTTGTTTAGAGTCCTGAAATACATAGAATTTGTTTAAAAGAAAAGTTGGCATTTCAAAAAAAAAAAAATGGAGAAATTATTAATATCTCATTTTCAATCTAATGAACAAACTAATATAATTTTCTAATTATAAAAAGATAATGTTCAAAAAGTTGTTACTTCGGAGTCCTCTTTATTGCACATCATTTGAAGGTGCGTCTAAATGAAAAAGTATTAGCTAGTTGTATCAAAACAAAACCTTCCAAAGGATGCATAAAAAAGGAAGTACCAAAATGGAACTTCAGAATGCTGAAGACACTTAAACAAGGTCTATCCAAAATGTAAGAAAAAATGTTGTTTATAGACCATTGGAGCAGGTTGTAGGTAGTTTTCTTTCAAGTTTTTAAGGGATGGAAGTCCTATAAATCATGAATTTAGACATAATTTAAAAGTAAAGTTGGCGGGACTAATCACCTTAATATCTCACTTCTAAACTAATGAATCAACTAATATAATTTTTTAACTATAAAAAAATTTTAACTTACTAAAATATTATCAATTAAAGTACAAAAATAATGTAATAAAAACTGAGTGACACATAATATTTTTACCAACAATACCAAACTTATTATAATATATTGTAACTTCTAACTATTTTACATAATTATGAATATTTTATTATATAAATATAATTTTTTTTTCAACATCACTTTAAGTCTACTAGTTAACTTTATCTACATTATTATTAGTTTTCATATTAACAAATTATCATCATTCTATCAATAAATTGACAAATACAACATAAAAAAAAATAAACTATTGTAAATAAAAATCAAACATAATAAAATTTATAATTATTATTGGGAGGCTCTATTGTCACTCCTCATTCTTCTATTGCCACTCTTTTTTACTCACATTTTTTCTATTTTCCTAAAATACTCTTATTTAATTTGTTGTCTATTGCAATTCCCACATTCTTTTTTTAAAAAATAAATTAATATAATAATTGTTTCTATAAACACTCCACTTTCCCTATAGAATAACGACGCTTGTATATTCCAAAAGAAATTCACCACCAGGTACTACCTTGGCCTCCTTCCCAGATCATAGCCGAAATAAACACAATAATATCATTGTAAAAAAAAAAATGACAACAATATCACAGCACTGCATCCTTCATATATATGTTATTTGTGTCAAATTTGTTTTCTCTCCAAAATAGACATAATATGTATAAACTCATCAAGAACAAGTCAAAAAAAAAACATTAAATCCCCAAAATAAAATTTCTCATCAGGACTACATGACAAACAAAAATAAGTAACTGATAACAAAATCATATGCAATTTATCGAAAGCTTCGACTAGGATAAAAATATTTAAGCTTCCCCTTGTGAGCATGTGCAATCCTGGCTGCAATCCAAAAGAGAATTAAAAATGTAAGTTAAATGTCTCTTAAGTTTAATCATCAAACATTTACATTCAGGTATGATACATTCAATTAATCATTATTCAATATGTAAGACAACAATTTACTTGAAAACGAAAGAAGATGTAGCATGCTTAGTTCTTTTTGGACAAGTGCGGCAATTGTGGCCACTATCTTTACATAAACTACATTTTTTCACATTTTCTTCTCTTTCAAATGCTGATGGCTCACGCTTGGTAGAAGTTGAACCTTTTTTTCTCCCTTTATGAGATTGAACATGAGGCTCAAGAATTAAAGGACTAGAGGCAAATACAAATTGACTAAGTTGCTTTTGCACATTTTCTTTTTGACTATGAGACAATATTTTATACTTTGAATTCAATCCTTCAACAAGTTTTCCCCATCGTTCTTCTTCATCTTGCTCCTCACCAAGCTTAGAAAATGATTTGTCATCAATTCTCCATTGTGGATGTATATCATTAATTTCCAAAGTTTCTTTTTTCTCCTTAATCTTATGTGCACAAGAAAGACCCATTGTCTTAGAAAAATGACCTTTACATACCGTTGAAAGATCCTTAGAAAATACCAATTCATATTGCTTGAAGAGCTTCTCCAAGGCAAACATAGATACACAAGTAACCAAATTTTGAAAATAGGGGATACAGAATTTATGTGGCACACGAATCCTCTCACTATAAGCTTGGGCTTTTATCTCTTGAAACTGATTTTCAATTGCATTGCACATTTTATCTTTTACGGTACGAAGATCACATGAGAAGGAAAAAAAAGATGATCGTGATGGTGTGACTGGCTATGATCTGGGAAGGAGGCCAAGGCAGTACCTGGTGGTGGATTTCTTTTGAAATGTACAAACGTCGTTATTCCATAGGGAAAGTGGAGTGTTTATAGAAACAATTGTTATATTAATTTATTTTTAAGAAAAAGAATGTGGGAGTTGCAATAGACAACAAATTAAATAAGGGTATTTTAGAAAAATAGAAAAAAAGTGGGTAAAAAGGAGTGGCAATAGAAGAATGAGGAGTGGCAATAGAACCTCCCTTATTATTCATCAATACTGTTAATCATTTAGTCATTTTCAAATTTACTCAAATAATCATAATAAAATTCTCACTCATGCATAATCATTATATTCAATAATTTACATTCACCTAAATTACTAAACAAAATTTTCAGGAAAAGTATATGAAATTTTTTACTTCTAGGACTAACACCTATTTATGCTTAGTGACAATTGTCATACACTAATCCTAAGATTCTTTTTCATTTCCAAATTCTTCAATCTAGTGATTTTTCCATACACTATCAAAGAATTGATGACTCACTCCATCTAGTGAATTGTGTAGTAATAGAAATCTCTATCGACTTCTTATCACATGATATTTGTATCTACATGATCAAGATATTATTAAGTTTAGATATCTCATTCTGATATCTTTAAAATCCTATATGTACACTTCTTGGTAACTACCTGCCACACGTAGAAGCAATATATAATAATTTCTCACACAATTCAATCTCATCAACATACCGCTCGCACACAACGCATCTCACATATTCAAAAAATTATTTAATAACACACAACTCATTACACAAATATATGAATCTTTTATCAATACACAACCCGACACACATATAATATTTACAATTTTTTCATATACTCAGTTATTATGAGAATTAAAAGTAGTATAAATTTATGTATGTGATATACTTTAATGAGTTAGTATATATTTTAGATTTCTAGGGAAATTCCCAATGCAAAATCATAAAAGGTGATACTTAAAGTAACGGAGAAGAGTTCAGGAGCTCTTCCCACTTCCATATCCATTTTCATTCACCATTAACTCACTCCACCAAACATGCTATATAATAACCATTATCCTCTTAAATAATAAACGATAAAGTAGAAAAACTGCATAACCTTTGTGATGAAAATTTTATACTTTTACTAAGTTTACACAATCCTTTTGAAAAGTGAAATTTGACATGGGGTATAAGATTTTTAATTCATTTTTATTGTTAACGTTGTTGTTATCCCATATAAAAAAATATTATATATTCTAGTAATTTCTATCGGTATCATTAAGTGTATTATTGTGGATTAAGTGTTTTATTATCAAGTGAAATACAATCTTATTGATAATTCTTTTTGAATTCATTATCAAATTTCTTTTTTTTTTTTTCTTTTTTGTTGTTGAAACTTTCAATTTCATAGTTATACTGAACTTAGTGGACAGAGTTGTTTCAGTGCATGCATGCATCTGTTGTCTTCAGAAATTTAGACATTTTCACTCTGAATGTTCTGACTTCAACATAAACTCTAAATTATAGAACCCTATAAATTGTTTGTCAGTTTACTTTTATCACACAGGAAAGGAATATATACATATTATATATTTAGGGTTCGTAATAGAATGGTCCTTTACACATACCTACATACCTATATATCTATACTCTTTAATGAACCTTTCTGTTTCTTCACAGTAAAAACATCCAAAATTACTTCCTAAATATTACCATTAAATAATATATATTTTATTTATTCACACTAATAATAAATAAAATACAATTTAAATATTATATTCACAATTTTATTAATATTTCATTGTATATATTTTATTCTATTACCACGTACCAATTAACTTAAAATTAATTTTAATATTGATTCAATTATGTTTATAATAGATTATAAATTATCAATTTATTATTATTATTATTATTATTAATATAAAATATTTTGATACCTAAATAAGTATCATATAATAATTTTTCGTATTTTAATAAATAAATAATGATATCCTATTCTATTACTCTATATCATCATCTTTTATAATAAATTAAAATTATCGTATTACATTAAATATTAATACTAATATAAACATTGAAGCTTTCTTTTTTTATTTTTAGAAAAAAAATTCTATAATTAACATAAATTTTTTTAGTAAATTTTTTAAAAAAATTTAGTTAATTAAATTTATTTTAAAAAAATCAAATAATATATTTTATCAAAAATTATTTTAATTTTTATATAAAAATAAATTATCTTTAATAAATTCTTCATTCAATCAAAGATTAAAGATATATTGAACTCTCTTTAAAACTATAATACTAATAACAATTAAAATATGTATCAATTAGAATCATCTATTACCTTTAAAATTTATAAATAGCTACTTCTAATTATATTCATAAATAACTTACAATAATAAATTTCAATAAACTTATAAATAAATGAAATATATAATTCAATATTTTTTATTATATGGATAATTGAAATAAATTATCATTAAAATAAAATTAAATAAATATAAAATTTTGCCAAAGTAGCTACTAAGAATTCTAAAGACTCAGTTAACATTTTCGTTAGTGTCACTCTACCATAAATAATTTACATTATTTGCTTCATGAATTCAATCAAGCAATAAAATGAGAATTAATTAAGTCATAAAATCAATTTTGATTTGTTCATATTTAATAACAATGAAACTTCAAGATTTAAACTTCATCTACAGTGATCTGCATAAAAGAACAAAAAAATTGGCTTTGAAAATTGAAATCCGAAAGGTGTTGCTTCTTTCTATGCTTTCAATAACTTAAATTGGTTCAGTTTAGATGGTTTCAAGTTGAGAAAAATTAATCGAAAACTAATTCAATGTGATCAATTTCCTAAAAATGGTGAAAGAAACATTTATTGAAACTCAGTTTTCATTTAATTTTGTTTCTTTCTCGATTGAAATTTCCTTTTGCATTAGATTGGAGTCTAGCACTAATTAACTAATAAAAGTCTTTCCAGCAACAAATGCCAAGAAAAAACTCTTGGAACCCTTTAACAAAATCATGCATCTTCTAAACCAAGTCAAAATTCTCACCTCAAAAACCATCAAAGGTGAAATAACATATTCTGAAATATGCAGATTTTACTGAAAATTGCAAGAAACATCCAAGCTTCCATACTCATTCATCATATTCTTTTCTACTTGAAAACATTGAGGATAGTAAATTAAACAATTCAGTAAAGATTAGCTCTCTTCCTACACAAAAATTCAGTAAAGAAATACTCATTATTTCTTTTTTATTTTTCCTATTCCTACTTCTACTTTCCTTAATAACCACTCTTATATTACAAAATAATTTTACTGGTATATAGGTGTAAGGGGTGCTATGTTCTAAGTTCATCATCGAATTCAGCTGCAAACTTTGCCAACAATTCCCTGATGCGTGTGGTTTGATGCTGGAACCATGTTCTATTCCCTACAAGTTGTGTAATGTATATGATATTTGACTTCAACTATGCACCATATACTGAATGGTCTTAATTCCTGTGATTTTCTTCTATAATGAGCATATTTTCTGTGTTGGTTGGTCACTTTAAACCTCTCAAAGCCAATTTCTCTCCTTTATCATAAGGTCTATTTACAAACTTTTTCATGCAACATGCAGATGCTTAAGTTAGTTTTTCTGTATTAGAAATTTCATCAACTACAGAAGATGCCCATTGTTACAGTAATATTCAATTGTTCTTTTATAAGTTCTGCAGCTGTATTGGGTTATGTCAGTTCATGACATCTTATTTCCTAAGTTTTTTTATTCAGAGATGGCAAAGACAACTTGGTTTATCCAACCAAGAGAAAATCAATTTGTCATTGTTGTTTTCAATTGCAGAAACTTTGAATTGTTTTCTGTCCTATCTTATTTTTGTTGAAACTTTCAATTTTATTGTTATACTCAATTCAAGGTGGACCGAGTTGTTTCAATGCATGCATATGTGTCTTCAAAAATTTAGGCATTTTGTCTGTCAATGTTGTTCTGATTGGAACATAAAATTTTTAACGGTGGAAATTGATGGTAAAAGATAGAACAAACTCTATAAATTGTCTGTCTGAGTCTACCTTTGATCACAGAAAAAAGATATCTATATCATATATTTAGGGTTGGTAAATAGCATGGTCCTGTACACATCCTATATATAGCCATTAATGAAACTCCTATTTTAATATATATTCACAGAAGCTTTGATTCTTGTACTGTCAAACTCAGTAAAATATCAATCTGATTATGAAATTACATCCAAAAATTGACTTCACTTTCACACTGTCATATTTTTTTAATCTTTTAATAAGGGAAGAGGTTAAGAAACATTAAATAATTGAAATACAAGTTCAAAAATAAAATTTAACTATTATAAAACAAACAAATCAAGATTTCTGTTAATAGAATATATAATTAATATTCAAATAATCTAATAACTTATATTAAAAAATTAAAATTAAAAAAAAAATCTCTAATATCACCCATTAATCTTCTGAAACCTAAAAAAATCTTATAGTTTTTAGAAGAAATATATAAGATAAAAATATTAATGTATTAATAATAGTAATATTGAGATTTTACCAAAAAAAATATTATTTATTTATATTTAGCATCATATATAATCAATAAAGTAGGGAAATTATAATTTTTCTCTAAATAGTTGCATCTCCATTAATTTTAAAATAGATGCTATTTTTATTAATTTTTAATAAAATGATAATCATATTATTTTTCAAGTTTTTAAAAAATATTCCCCTTTCTTATGTTTTTAATGGAATGAAATTAATTTTTATTGTATTTTTAATAAAATAACATTTATTTTTCTTATATTCTTAATAAAATAGTATTCATCTCTTTCAAATTTTTAATAGACCATTCCTCTCTCTCTTATAAGATTTTTTGTCAAAAAGAATAAATAAAAATAAATAGTTTTTAAATAAATTAAAAAATAGGAAAAACCTTACATTTTTCAATGAAATCGATTTTATTTGATTTTTTAAAAGTTTTTATTTCTTAAACTTTATTTATAAGAAGAAAAAAAATTACAAATATAATAATCACTTGAAAATAAAAAACACATTAAAAAAATAATTTTAAATTTATTTTTAATCAAACTCATATATATATATATATATATATATATATATATATATATATTACAAAAGATAAAACACGTTCACGAATATAAAATTATTTTATTTTTAAATAATTATATGTATATATTTTTATAAAATTAAAATATATTACATATAATAATATAAAAAATTATATTTTAAATTATCATCGAGACATGAGTAATTAGCAAGTAAGTAAATAAATAAGGAGTTTGGGCTAACATTTCACAAGCTCTATAATCTAACAATAATTCTACTATTCTTCTAATTATGTTCAAACAAAACAAATTTAAACATTACTGATATAAAATTTCGATCTAAACCTAAACTAATTACTCATAATTCACTCATTTTGCAAAGATATATAAAGATATAAAAGTATATTAAAAGAAAGGGTTATTCACACTTTTTTTTCCATAAAGTAAATGCTAAAGAATGTCTTTAATTGGAATACATGTCAAAAAAACTAAAAAAGAATTTAAGGATAACTTAATTAGGGGTTTGACCTAGCATTGCGCAAAGGCTAAAACCCTAACGAATAGTTCCATCACTTTCAATACATCTCATAATCCCCATTATGCATCACTTCAGCATGCAAAGATAAAGATGAGTTATCTCATAAAATGACACTTCTTTAACATTTTTAGGTATCCACATCCTTTACGCCTCAATTAACCTTCATCATCATTGAAGCACACAGTAACTTGCTTCAAATTTTGAATATTTTCTGCAGATATTTATTTCTTGCACTTAGGGTTGAATCTCACTCATAATCTTAAAGTGATCATAATAAAGAAAAGGTATAAGTTACTTTCTAATTTTGATTACTACTTCCAACCCAAAAGTTATGGTGGTGATAACATGTACTATTTCGCAGTTAGCTAAATTTCTGAGTATTTTCAACAGAAAAAACATAAACTTATTTATGAGTTATAAACAATAAATTAAAAAATTACAAATTAATTTACGAATAAAATAATTTTAATTTATAAAAAAATCATTTTTTTATTTATATGTCTATACTCTAACAGTAATACAAAAACAAAACTAACAAAATTATTAATATGATATAATAAATATTGTTTAACTTGTTTTTAAAACAGTCACATGGAACTACCTTTGACTTAGAATATTAAATTAATACTAATAAATTTGTTGTTCCAAGGTGGTGAACATGTTTTTTTAAGGTAACAAGGTAACGAACTTAAACTTTGAAAGTTTCCAGTTAAATTATTTGACCAATATTAATAACAAAAGAAACAACAATCACGATATTAAGACATATTCGTTATTGAAAAAGGAGATGAAAAACATAAGAAAAAGTTTTCTTTTTCTTACAAACTTACAAAACTTTTATTAAAATAAAGAGAAACGTTTTAAATAGGTGGTTGAATGTTGTAAGAAATTGTGACAATAGGTTTCGAAAAAAATCATTTTAATGCACAAAAATTCAATAAAAGTTTTCATACAAGAAAAGAAAAAACATAATAATGTTTTTTACTATAATAAAATATTTGTAAGATTTTTTATTTTACTCTTTTTATTTTAAATTATAATAAATATATAAACTAATTAAAGATTATTAATAATAAAAGTAAAAATAATTAATTTTATTTTGAAATTTGAAAGTAATAGATAAATAAAAATAAAAATATTTAAAATTTTTTATAATTAAATAAAAATAGAAGAAATATAGAAATATATAAATTTCTTGAGATTCATAACCAAAATTTTAGTACAATTTTTTCAAGCTCTACTTCCTAGATGGTCAGAGATTAATGTTATCAGAGATTTTCAAAGTTGAATAAATGATAGATGAGGAAAATAAAGAAGATTAAACAACAACAGTATTTTAGAAGAAAAAAATAATTTAAAATTATTTTTTTACTACATAAATTAATTTATGAAAATGTTCTTATATAATTTTAATTTTTTTAATTTACATATAAAATAATTTTAATTTAAAAGAATTTTTTTATTAGAACAAAAATGTTCAAGATCCAAATAAACAGTGTTAAATTTGTAAGTTACATAACATTGTTAAATATGATGTCGTTTTAAACATTATATAATAAATAATATCAGTTTTTCTCATAAATTTGATTCATAAATAAATCAGTTTTTCATATAATAATAACAATACAGAATCACCCTCATATGTTATGCATTGTTCAAGTCAACAAAAACGTTACACGTGACAATTCAAGAATCTTACATCAACGCATGATTTTACGTTAAAAAAAATTATGTTAATGAAAAAAATATAACTCAAAACGATCAATGAGATATACCATATTCTCATTGCCGAGTGTCACATTTTTATTAGTTGGAAACATGGATGAAGTAGTGGTTCCACAACATACGATAATTTCTCATGAAACAGAAATACACAACATGTTTTTATCATAAATTATCATAAAGTAAGAAAAAAAAAATATATATATATAATTGAAATTTATTAATTATATTAGTTTAAGCTAAAATAATAACTGAAGGTTCCCTAAATAATAAATAAATTTATTTATTTTATAATGTTATTGACTTTGAAAGTCAAGATGTAATATAAGAGAAAAAAATATTTATTCCTGTGATGGTTAAAAATTTAACACTTCAAATAAACTATTTAGTTTTGTAGAAAGTTTCCACCTTTATGAAATATAAATGTTGACTGATATTAATGCGCTTTGATATAAAAATGGTTTTACAATATATTTATTTGAAAATTTATTATAAAACTAACAAAAATAATTTTAAAGAAGTGCCCATTTATTTATATATATATTTTTTATTGATAACTTGAGATGTGGAAAAGAAAATATAATTTATGTAACTGTAAATTGAGAGAAATTATATAAATAATTTATATTGTATAGGGAACCCACAATAAGCAAAATGTGAGATGAAGTATTATATAAGATAAATTAAATAATGTATTTAATATAAAAAAGAAAGGGTCCAAAATTCACCGATCCTTTATTGAAAAAGAAAGAATCGTGTCAGCAAAAGCAGTAAAAGTGGCATATCTGAGGAAACAATTTTGAAAGTGGTATAAGATGAGAAAAATGCTTTTATAAAAGTAGAATTATATATATATGGCTGTGAAAAAAGTCCCGATGCTTTAGCAGTGTGATAATTATAAAGTCAAACAGGAGCAAATTCTCCTCCTCACATCACATGTTCCTCCATCCTCAACAACACAATAAACCTCTCCACATGCTATTAAGAATTCCCCAACCCTCACCCTACCTATTCTGGTCCCTATAAGTTTTGCCCCACCACACTTTAACCCTCCTCACTGATTCCTATAAATTCACCAGAATGTCCCAACAACATAGCTCAACCCCATGAAAGGAAAGCTCGTTTTGGAAGCAAGCCAAGACCCCAGAGAAACCATGCTCCATTAGCTACACAAGTGGGTCTCCGAATCTCACTGTTGTTTGTTTCTCGACAAAAAAAAGGGTCTGTCCAAAAATGGATAGGGATCAGAAAAGTGCAGTAGCTATGGTTAACCAGGAGGGAAAAAAAAAGAAGAAAAATGGTTCTCATGGTTTTGCCTCCATTTTCATGCATGCCGATCGCAAAGATTTGTTTTTGATGATTTTAGGTGTCATTGGGGCTGTTGGGGAAGGCTTGACCACCCCTGTAGTGTTGTATATCAGTAGCCGCATGATGAATAGCATTGGGAGTTCATCCACCATGGATGGAAACACCTTCATCCATAACATCAACAAGGTTCACTTCCATCTCTCTCTAATCACCATGATCTCAGTAAATCTGAGCATGACACCACCTAGTTGAGTGTCATGAACACGTGACTCACTGAAACTGTCTAATAATTTCTCTACTCAACTCACATGAAAAGAATATAACATGAAGGAGAAGCTTGCTAACTGTTTTTGCTTTATTGGTGATGCAGAATGCAGTGGCGTGGCTATATTTAGCTGGTGTCTCTTTTTCCGTTTGCTTCCTCGGTGAGTTTCGGTTTCGCAATGATTTTGCTTTTTCTTTTTCTCTTTCCATTTACGCCACGCAAATTAAAGCTATGATATTGTTGCATCCTTTTTTTTCTTTTAAATTATTATTATATTTTGTAACTTCTTTTTTCAGAGGGATATTGTTGGACAAGAACAAGCGAAAGACAAGCAGCGAGAATGAGATGCACGTATCTGAAAGCAGTGCTTAGACAAGACATCGCGTACTTCGATTTGCATGTCACAAGCACGTCAGAGATCATCACCAGCGTCTCCAGCGACAGCCTCGTAATCCAAGATGTGCTCAGTGAAAAGGTAAGCCGTTATGTTACATTGAAGTTACCAAAATATCAAAATTAGCGAAAGCTGGTAATTTTGCTTATAAGAATCACGTGCGTTACAGGTTCCGAATTTCTTGATGAACATTTCATTGTTCTTCGGGAGCTACATAGCCGCGTTTGCAATGTTGTGGAGGCTGGCCATTGTGGGGTTTCCTTTCGTGGTTCTGCTGGTGATCCCGGGTCTAATTTACGGCAAGACTTTGATCGAGTTGTCAAGTAAAATCAGAGAAGAGTATAATCAAGCAGGAACAGTGGTGGAGCAAGCAATTTCATCGATCAGAACCGTTTATTCGTTCGTCGGGGAAAGCAAGACCATGAACGCTTTTTCGAACGCGCTTCAAGGGACGGTTAAGTTGGGCCTGAAGCAAGGGTGGGCGAAGGGTTTAGCCATTGGAAGCAACGGCGTGGTTTTCGCCATTTGGTCATTCATGTGCTACTACGGGAGCAGACTGGTTATATATCATGGCGTCAAAGGAGGGACAGTTTTCGCGGTTGGAGCATCAATCGCTGTTGGTGGATTGTAAGTAAATTATCATCATCGTCGTCATGGTTATGATTAATTAAGATATAGTTTATTTTACAGTGAATTATTTGAATTAAGGAAATAACTGAGTTTGTGTTTGGGAAAAGGGGATTGGGAGCGGGTTTATCGAACGTGAAGTACTTTTCGGAAGCGGCTGCGGCAGCGGAGCGTATAAAGGAGGTGATAAAGAGGGTTCCGAGGATTGATTCTGAAAGCGAGGAAGGAGAGATTCTGGAGAGAGTGTTGGGGGAAGTAGAATTTGAGGGGGTGGAATTTTCGTATCCGTCGAGGCCAGAGAGTAGAATATTGAATGGGTTGAGTGTGAGGATTCCTGCAGGGAAGAGAGTGGCATTGGTTGGGGAAAGTGGGTCGGGGAAATCGACAGTGATAGCACTGGTGCAGAGGTTCTATGATCCAGTTGGGGGAGAGGTGCGTTTGGATGGGGTGGGGATTCAGAAGTTGCAGGTAAAGTGGTTGAGGTCTCAGATGGGGTTGGTGAGTCAGGAGCCTGCTCTTTTCGCGACAAGCATTAAAGAGAACATACTTTTCGGCAAAGAAGATGCCACCGATCACCAACTGCTTCAGGCTGCAAAAGCTGCCCATGCTCATAATTTCATCTCTCTTCTCCCTAACGGTTACCATACACAGGTCACAACTCAACTCTTCTTCTTCTTCTTCCTATCTTCATCTTCTTTCTCCCCTCTTAGACACGTATCAACTCATTCTTACGTCAACAACAAACAATGCCTTCTATACAATCCCTATTTTTTTTCTACCCAAAGATTCTTCCCACTTATTTTTATCATTACCAAAAAAAAAAAAAACATTTAAAGTAATAAATTTTTCTGAATTAATTTACACATTCCTTGACGTAAGAAATGCTCAAGCCTATTTAAATCATGTTCAAATCTATTACTGTTTTTTATTCCGTTTTCCACGTATCATTTTTCGTTGTTATTTAATGTGCACGTATGCTAAAAAATATAATACAATTTTTTATAGTATTTATTTCCAAATCAAAAATAGTTTTTTAACTTTCAGAAAGTTTGTACAAATTAATTTTATTTTATTTTATTTTTTAAATTATTTCAACTTTTTTTTTTCTGGAATATTTGGGAAGAAGTTCGTGAAACTAAGAAATTATGGTTTTAATTATTTACATGAAAGATATGCAGATTGAATAATGGTTTTGAATTCCGTTGCAGGTGGGAGAGAGGGGGGTTCAGATGTCAGGGGGACAAAAACAGAGGATAGCAATTGCGAGGGCGATAATCAAGCAACCGCGAATTCTCCTTCTGGACGAAGCAACAAGCGCGTTAGACACAGAATCGGAGCGACTCGTCCAAGAGGCATTGGACAACGCCGCCGCGGGTTGCACCGCCATAATCATCGCCCACCGTTTATCCACCATCCAGAACGCAGACATCATCGCCGTCATGAGGGGCGGAAAGCTCATCGAGATGGGCTCGCACGAGGAGCTCATCCAAAACGATAACGGAGCCTACGCCTCGGCATGCCGCCTCCAGCAACAAACGGACAAAGCAAAAGTAACGGAAACGGTTATTCCGGAGAGTGTCCCCATCGAGACATCAACGAGCGCGAGGGAAAATGTGGGGGCGGTGGTGGCAGTTGGTGGGAGTGGTGGTGAGGTGGCGGAGGGGAAGAAGATAGAGGCGCCGTCGTTTAAGAGACTGGTGTCGCTGAGCGCCCCGGAGTGGAAGCACGTGGTTTTGGGGTGCTTAAACGCGATGGTGTTCGGTGCGGTTCAGCCAGTTTACGCATTCACGATGGGGTCGACGATACTTTTGTATTTCGAGGGGGATCATGAGGAGATAATGAGGAAGACTAGGATGTACTCGTTGGCATTTCTGGGGTTCTTCGTGGTGACTTTTCTTGCGAATATTGGGCAGCATTATTGCTTCGCTTACATGGGGGAATACTTGACCAAACGAGTCAGAGAGACCGCGCTTTCCAAAATCCTCACTTTCGAAGTTGGATGGTTTGATTTGGACGAAAACTCCAGTGGCGCCATCTGTTCCAGGCTTGCCAAAGACGCCAATGTGGTACGTTTCCTCTATTACGTTTTTTACTTCTTTTTTTTCTTCACTCTCTTGAATAACCATAGCAATCATTTGCCGTAGGAAAAGAAACATTAGAAGAAAATATTTTAAATAATGCGTTTGACAAGCTACATGTTTTCAAGAAAAAAAAACCCCAACAGTAGTCAAAGAAGTCAAAATATTTTATGTGCAATAAAATACTATTTTTCTTCTTTAAAAAATATAGATGGAGACCCAAAATGGTAAATTACCCTTAGATTTTTAAGTGGTATGATGTGATAGGAAATAAAAAATAAAAGAATTAATAGACATTGATTCAGTGTTTAAAAATATTCAATGTTTATGTATTAAAAATAATATTTATTGCATATTTTTTAATTATACTTTTTACTTTGTTATCTAATATTTAATACATAGATACATTTATTATGATAAAAAATAAAATAGAATATAGTATTACTAACTATATTATGTTTATTGCACTTCTTTAATATTTCTTACAAAGCAAGCTACACATAAAAAAAAAGGAGGAAATATAAGAGTGTGAACTAGGACAAAATTTAATTTGATATAAATGTAAAAAAGTTGTTTAAAAAATATACATTATATTGGTCACCTAGAAATGGATCGTTGTTGGTTGAGATCGGAGAAAATTTAACAAAATTTAGACTTTCAAAAAAAAGGATTTTTTAATCTTGTAGCTTACACCCTTTTCCTAGGTTAGGAAAGCGAAAGATATAAAAATTGAAGTTCTTTTTTTCCTATTTTTACGGTGAAAGTGGTAGTGGGAGGAGTATAATAAGATGAGAAGAAAAAGGTATATGATGGTAGTGTTACTATTTTAAGGTTTTATTATTTAGTACGATAAATTCTTAGGTATGAGGTTATATTGCATGTACTATCTACATGCAACGGCATGGATGTCGGTGAGAATTTTGTGTGGTTGAGAAAAGGTAAATCTTGTGGATTAAAGTTGGCGAAAGACTATTCGTATATCTTCAGTTGTGGTTACATCCTAACCGTACGCTTTTTCTTTTGAACAAAAGGGAGGACCCGGCTCCACCTCACTTTCCGTTCCCTTATTTTCGTTTCTTCTTTATCTTCAAACACAACGGTACGCCAAGTATATTTTTTATTCACTCTCCTACACTTCACTTACTTCAACTCTGCACTCATTCATTCAATACATTCAGTTTAGAATAGGATACTCACATATTTTCTCAAGAATCTAAGGTCGTATTAATTGAGTGCATATAAGAGAGATAGAATGAAGAACAACATGTAAAATGTTTTAGAAACAAAGTATAGAAAAACAATCTGGTTTAAAATTATAGCATTTATGGGGGAGGGAAATGGGTGTGGGGCAAGAAGAGAGGGGACAGAAGAAAGAAAAGGAAGTGATTTGAACATAATAGTAAATTTATAAAATATTATAATATTTATTTTAAACCATTCAATAAGAATATGTATTAACTTAGGAATAAATGCTATATATTCTAATTTACTTAGTGAAATCAATTTCGTTTTATCTACTTATCATTTAGGGAAACTATATTTGTTATCATAATATTCTAATGGAAGCATCTTTTCATTATCATAATATTCGTAAGACAGGCATCTTTATCATTTGGTTGTATCTTTTTTCTTGAAACGTCTTAATAATTTATTAAAACCAGACTTCAAATATAAAATACCTTTTTATTTTTTATGCTATAGTGATGACTTTGTAATAATAGACTGTCTATTTTAACGTATTTTTTCTTAACTAACAGTAAAAGCATAAATTGATCAGCACTTAGTGTTAATATATATTACAATGAAAATATTAAATCTTATTAGAAAAAAAAATATTAAATTTATTCCTTCAAATATTACTGATGAACACATGAAAGGGAGAAATATGAGGCTTTGAAGGTGCCACTGGGGCTACTGTGACAACTGAGGAAAGTTAAGTACTTTATTTAGGTACGCCAGATAATTTGTCGTGGGTACATGCCGTTTAAACCGGCTTTAATGCACGCACGCACACATGCTTGTTTTCAGCGTGTTCTTTAGCTTTTTGTGCGTTATCTGTTGCTACTTTGGCAGCTACAAGATCTGCGTAGTGGTTAGTGTGATTGTGATTGTGATTGGATTCGTGAGAACTGTGTGTTGATGGTTGATGTTTGACGTTTGGTTGTGTTGTGGTGTTCATTCAGGTGAGGTCTCTAGTGGGAGATAGAATGGCATTGCTGGTACAAACATTTTCAGCGGTGATAACAGCCTACACCTTGGGTCTGATAATTTCGTGGAGGCTTTCAATTGTTATGATAGCTGTACAACCTATAATCATAGCCTGCTTTTACACAAGGCGTGTCCTTCTCAAGAGCATGTCGAACAAGTCCGTGAAGGCCCAGCAAGAAAGCAGCAAACTAGCATCAGAAGCGGTTTCGAATCTCCGAACAGTCACAGCATTTTCTTCTCAGGATAGGATTCTCAAAATGCTTGAAGCGGCACAAGAAGAACCAGGGCGAGAGAACATTCGGCAGTCATGGTTTGCTGGCTTCGGGCTTGGAATGTCCCAAGGTCTTGCATCTTGCGTTTGGGCCCTAGACTTTTGGTACGGTGGCAAGCTCATCTCGTACGGGTACATAACAACAAAAGCGTTCTTTGAGAGCTTCATGGTTTTGGTGAGCACGGGGAGGATAATTGCTGATGCGGGAAGCATGACCACGGATATTGCTAGAGGTGCTGATGTTGTGGCGTCTATTTTTGGCATCATAGATAGGCGTACGAAAATAGAGGCTGATGAGCCAAACGGGTACAAGGCAGAGAATTTGGTTGGTGAAATAGAGTTTCATGAGGTGCATTTTGCGTACCCTACAAGGCCTAATGTGGGTATCTTCGAAGGGTTTTCTATGAAAATGGAGGCAGGGAAATCAACGGCTTTGGTGGGGCAAAGTGGGTCTGGGAAATCAACGATCATAGGGCTAATAGAGAGATTTTACGATCCACTTAAAGGGATGGTGACAATAGATGGGATGGACATAAAATGGTATAACCTAAAGTCACTAAGGAAGCACATAGCACTTGTGAGCCAGGAGCCAACGTTGTTTGGTGGGACCATAAGAGAGAACATTGCATATGGAAGAGGTGGGAGGGTTGATGAGAGTGAGATTATAGAGGCAGCACGAGCAGCGAATGCTCATGATTTCATAGCGGGTCTGAAGGAGGGGTACGAGACATGGTGTGGGGAAAAAGGGGTACAACTTTCAGGGGGTCAAAAGCAGAGGATAGCAATAGCGAGGGCCATATTGAAAAACCCTAAGGTGTTGCTGTTAGACGAGGCCACAAGTGCATTGGATGGTCAATCAGAGAAGGTGGTGCAAGATACTTTGATGAGGGTAATGATAGGGAGGACCAGCGTGGTGGTGGCACACAGGTTGAGTACCATTCACAATTGTGATGTTATTGCTGTGTTGGAAAAGGGAAGGGTGGTGGAGACTGGAACCCACTCCTCCTTGTTGGCCAAAGGACCATGTGGAGCTTATTACTCTTTGGTGACTCTTCAGACGAGACATGCAGCCACTCCCAACAACACTTGTACTAAAGCTACCCACTCTGTCAATTGAGCTTCTCAAAGTACCATGTTGTCTTTGTCTGCTTGGCCTTCCTAGCTACTACTACAACCCTTCTTTTTGAGATAATAATAATAATAATAACAACTACTCATAAAGATGAGATAATATGAGATGAAGATGAAGTTGAGTTGGGTTTAGTTTGGTTTGGTTTGTGACAACTGATAGCCAACTTAAAGAAGTGGACGAGATGGAGAAGGAACTTTCATATTTAGTGTACCTTTCTTATTTAGCACTTTCTCATGTGTTCCCAACAACACCGATCCATGTTTAAATAATGTATCTGTATATATATCTCCCTTTCCCTATGATATAAACTATAATACTTCTCCCAAATCCTCTCAATCTTTCTCTCCACTTTCCACCTCCAAATCATTACTAACTTACCCATTCCCTTTCTCCTTTACTAAATTTTAACTCTTTATCATAAACTTGTTTACATGTTCCTACCAATTTTGTTTAAAATATTACACTGATATATCTTAATTATTTATAAAATATTACAAAGTATATTTTTTATATAAAAATTTGTTGCAAATGTTAAAAAAAAATTATTTACATTCTCAAAATCATGAGAGTGAGAATCGCGATTTGAGTAATAAGATTATATGATTTTACTATTCTTTTAAAGTTTTTGAGTTTACATACTTAAAAATCGGATTTTTGGCAGATCGTGTAAGATCTTCGGAACAACGATCTTCAATATTTCTTCTTCTCTAAAAACTTCTCCATCTTAGTAATATTTAATATCTACACCCTTCTTAATTTTTATATATATTATTTATTTATTCAAGTTTTAATTTATTATTGATATTTATTTCAATAATATATATATTATATATTTTAAATTTAATTATATGATTTATATAAATTTTATAAATTTATAAGATTTTACGATCAAGTTATGATCTTCTAATTTACTATTTATATTCTCTTTGACAATCTTGAATAAGATCTTGATTTTGACTACCTTATTTAAAATTATTTAAAAATAAAATAAATTTTTAAATAAAATCTTATAAACTTCAACATAAAAAAGCATTTAAGAGGGAAGTTGATGTTTGATCTTGTAATCTTTATGTTTATCTTTAGATATTACCTTTGATCATACAAAACTATGTAGATAAATAAGTTTGGATTGCTTTAGTAAAGGTTAAGTGGGAAAAAAAAAGTTTTTAATGGATTAAAAACTATTTTAATCAATTATAATATTCTTCAAGTGAGTATCATAATCAACAAATTTCTCTTAAAGACATTTGAATTTTTTACAAAATCTCGCATTTAATAAATTAAAATCACTTAAAAAAATTATTTTAATAAATTAAATTTTTTTAATATTTTCCTCTTCTCTATTACAAAAACACTTTAGTGAATTAAATTTAATAAATTAATCATATCTATTATATATAAGATTTATCTAAAATTATTTTTTTTTTAATCAAATTGAGAAAATTTCAGATAATATCAAATATCTGAGAGGTCTATAGTTGTGAATTTTTTTTTACGAGATAAACTTGAAGATCAATTATTAAAGAATCTTTTTGAAGTTTATATTTTTCTTTCTTTTTTATTTTCTTTTAAGAATTTGTTGGTAATCCTGTTTTCTTTTACTAAATTCTTATAAATATAAGTTTTTAACTAGGGTGGTTTAGATGGGGAAGAAAGTTTTTAATAAATTAAAATATTTTTCAAGTTATTGGAAAAATAAGAAGAATTTTTAAATCAATTAATTTCATTAAAATTTCTTGAATTTAGATACAATCTTATATTTAATCAATTAAAAAGAGTTTTAATTGATTAAAATGACTTCAAAGTACATTTTTTTAATAATTTTAATAGATTAAAAATTCAAATTAATCCATTAAAATTCTTTTTTATGGTGCAAGTAACATTTTAAAGTATTAAATTAAATTTTAATGGATTAATTTTTCAGATACTACTTTGATCAAAATCTAATTAAGAAAGTTTCAAAAATATATTAAACATATAAGGAGAACTCTGTGAAAAATAAATTTATTTATTTCTTTATAAGATAAAAAACTTAAAAATTGTTTGTAAAAGAATCATCCTAAAGATCATGTTTGATTCTTTTTTTTCATTTCTTTTGCAAAAAATTGTTCCGATGATGTTATTTCTTTTTATTGAATTTTCATTTATCTTATAATAAGATTTCACAATAAATTGTAAAAAAAAATGTGGTAATTTTTATTATAATTTTTTTTACGTTTACGTAAAACTTTGAATATTAGTGTATTAATCTTTAAAGTGATTAAATAAAATAAAAACACTCTCTTATTAAAATGAATCAATATAAATTTTTTATGTTATTTTTTTTCTTATATTTAAATATTTGATTTTTTTTTCTAAAATAAGTGTCTTAAAAAAATAAAAGGTAAATGAATATTATTTTGATATTTCTTTAAAATCAAACCTGTTTCTTGAATATTCTATAATTTGAAATAAATACCTTATTAAATTTTTAAAATCTTTCAAAATGTAATTCACCCTTTCTCTCTTGAACTTAATTGTTATTTCTACCACGGTACTATGGTATTCAATCGTGCCATATATATTATATTTGTATTTATATTATAATATACTAATATTATATTATATTATATTATATTATATTATATTATATTATATTATATTATATTATTATTATTACTATAATAATAATAATAATATAATAGTAACTTAGTTATGTAAACAAATATTTTTTTATAATTTATATTTTAAAATGACTATATAGATAATTATGTTTAAAATATTTTAATTATGACTTAAGGTTTTATCTTTTAATATTATTTTCATTTGATGTTATATTTAACATATGATTATATTTTTAAATTCTATAGAATTTAAATTAACATTACCTTTCTCTATTTGATTTGTAATCTAATTTTTTATTATTATTAAATAAAATTTTTACTATTCTAATTGATTTCTTAAATACCTATTTACAAATAAATATATTTCTAAAAATATAAATTAGTATAAAATTATATTAATAAAAAAAAATCACATGTAAAAGGATTAAGGTTCACATCTAATCGGAATTATTTTGACTTTTAAAGAAAAAATTAAAATATTAAAAATTTATTCAAATAGAACTTCAATCGATTGAAAGTGATTTATTTTTTACTAGTTCAACTTAAAACTTTCGAATCTTGAAAATGATAAGAGAGGTAGAAGAAAAGTTAGAAAAAATGTAGAATTTGAAAAAAAAATAAAGTTTAAAGAGATAGTAATTTTAAAATAATAAAAAATAAAATATTTAATTTTTCTATATAATGTTTTTAAAACTTAACTAAAAAACTTTTATCCTTCACCACTTAAAATTTTTATCTCAATTAAATTAATTCTTACTAGATCCTTATACTTCTTATTCACAAATATCTTAATGGTGATCTTTATAATATATTGTTATTTATCATAATAGGACATGCTACCTAAGTCCCATTTAGGAAGACTTTTAATACAAGATAAAAAAAGAATTTTTCTTATCTTATTTCTTCAGTATCTGCCTACTTTGTTTTTGAATTTTTTATCTTTTAATTTCTAATACTCTACTATCTTCTAATATATATATATATAATATAAAAAAATATTTTTATATATTTTAATCGATGATATTTATTAAAAAAATATATGGTACAAATATAAAAATTTATCTTTTTAAAATTAGACAAAAAAAAATTTTATAAATAAAATTATATATTTAATTATTTTAAATTAAAAAGATTTTATTTAAATTTAATCTATATATAATATTTTTATATAATTTTATATCGTATAATGAAATAATATATATTATAATTTAATTATAATTATATATAATAATAAATAAAAATTAAAATATTTGGAAATCATTTCTCAGAACAAATCAAATTCAAATTTCTCAAATATAGAAAAGTGCTTGCTAATTTCTCTATTATCATACATCTAAACAATATTGCATAATTAAGTTTCATTCTAATAGTCATCTATCATACAATCAAATTCTTCCATTTAATGCATATAGTATTATCTATCAAATTTACACCACTTTCACAATTCAAGTAATATTTTCTAATATTCCAATTGAAAATTTCAATATTATTAATTTTCCTCTCTCAGTAGCTGTTCAGATAATTTTTTTTATCCTAAATATGAACCAAGTTTCAAGTATTTAATCTAACTCTAAAAACTACCTTATTCACAAATTAAATATATTACTATAAATCTAATTTAGCCTAAACTCATATTAATGAAAAAAATCTCACATACAAAAAACTTAAAGGATACATACAAAGAATTTAAAGAGTACATACAAGATCTTCATTAATGAGAAAAATCTCATATACAAAGAGCTTAAAGGGTACATACAAAGAATTTAAAGAGTACATACAACATCTTCAAAAATAACTTTCAAAGACTACTTAAAATACTGAAAATTTATCTAAATTATAATTTTAATTGATAGAAAAGATTTTTTTTCCTTAAAAACTTTACAAAAATTTACTCTTAAATCTTAAAAAAAAAGTGAAAAATGGAAAAGAAAAAAAAAAGAGATTTTAGAAAGGAAATTATTTCAAAAAAATAATAGATTTAAAATAATAAAAAATGAAATATTAAATTTTTAATTTATATAATTTTAAAACATAAATAAACAAATTTCACTTTTTATTAATTAAAATATTCATCTCATAGATACTTACATAGATTACATAATTTTCAATAAATTCCCGCCAATAGAGTGAGGAATCCTCTCACGTGAAGTTATTAAATCTTAACATTTTGACTTCAAGTGTTACAATAAAAATGAGATTTATCAAAAGAAACGATGATATTTTAACACATCACCATCTCAATTTTTTCTCCACATGAGATGATGATTCATTTTCCTTAGAGAGAAACGTTCTTAATATTACACTTGACTTTTGATTTGATCTTTAAAAATTAAGATTTCTTATTTTTATCTTTAAAGTGAGTTTGTAAATTTATAGGTTCAGTTTAGAGGAGTGGGATCCTAGATTTTATGTTTGTAAATTTAGATTTTAAATCGTGAAATCAGATTAACAATTCATTTACAATTTTTATTTTTCAATTTCAAATGTTATATTCCTCTAATGTAATTTAGTTATATAATATAACAAAACTCTCATTCATAGTTATAAAGACATTTTCATTATACTCGTTTTTCTTTAAAATCTGTATTTTTTTCATCATTTAACAATAATAATATATTTCCTTACATCTTTATCTTAAATTTTTAATTAAATATTTTGTGCAAAAAAATTTAATTAAATTTAAAAATACTAACATGAAAAATTATTAATTATTAGCCACAATAAACCTTAAATGCAACAATGTAAAGCAAATGTTCAAGAATATTATTCGGATTAAATGGCTGGGGAATGGTATTTTTTTTTTCTTACATTAGCATTCTTAATGGAAACATTTAGAATATTATATTTAGGGTAAAAATAATTGGCCTATTATTTTTTTCCATGTTGTATTATTTTGTGTTAAAGGCATATTCCTATACCTTAAGCATTAGTTTCATTCGTGAAGGAATCTCAAGCTCTGAAATCTCTTTAAAGATATTTCATTTTCATCAATATTGCTACTCAAACCTAACTATTCATAATAAAATTAATTTTTAGAATGAAAAGATGGTTCTAAAGGAATGAAACAAAGGAACATATTCTCATCAATTCACGATATATTTTTTATCTTTTATTTTTTTCATCTCACAGATTATTTTTAAAAAGTAGTTGTGTTTCTGATAAAATCTTTTTTATTAAATATTTCATATCTATTAAGGATAAGATTACATTAAATATATAAAATGAGTGTAAATCTTATTTTATAAACTGATTTTATGAGTATAAATTAGGTTTAAAATCTATTTCTGTTATAGTTTAGGATATTTCAATGTGAAGGAAGTGTACTAAAAATGGAAGTGTATTAAAGATGGGACCTCTCAACCTGAGAAAGATATCTATATATATAAAATAAGTATAAATCTTATCTTATAAACCGATTTGATGATGATAAATTAGATTTAAAAAACTATTATATTATTTCTTCTAAAAATTAATAATCATAAAACAAATTTTTCCAATTTTAGACAAATTTTTTATAGAATAATTTTACAAATATAAAACCAAAAAGAAAAAAGAAAAAAAAAAGAAATATATCTTGTAGAACTATGTATGATAGGTCTCAATAATCTAATATTAACAATGAAAGAAAGAATAAAATCCAATAATAGAGCTTTTAGGAAGACAATAGGAAAGATTGATGGACTTAAAACAATGAAGATTCATCCACAAAGGAAAAAACAAAGATATTGAGAATAATATGTTTGAAAAGAAGGATTCCATGGTGAAGCAATATACTTTGGGGATGGAAGATGGATTATAAAAAAAAAAAAAAAAGTAACTTTATTGAAATGAATGATATTGACTTAATAGAATAGAACTGTTGGATACAAAAGTTTTAGATTCGATTCTTGCTCTTACTTTTACATCATGTCCTTAAAAACAGCATAACCCCACATTCTTTCTAACTTTTTAACTAAAAAATAAATAAAGCAACTCCTTTAATGCTAAGTGACTCTACTCACTTACTATTCCCTTTATTTATGCACACACACAAAAAAGCTATTTTTAATAGCAACAATCCCAAATTACCATTAAAAGATTTTGATATAAATTATACTAATTTTAATTAGATAATTTATTCTCAAATCTTGTTCTTGAATTGGGACTTTTTATAATTTAGACTATGTCTATTAAAATTGATGTAATACATAACTCTCAAAAGTATATACAAAACATTTTATTATTGTTCGTTTTTTTTTTCTAGAGTTTGACACACACAATAAAACATTCAATAGAAAATTATTGAAGGTATTATAATTTATTTAACCTACACATGTATCATTTGATCCTTCACTTCTCTCTCTATATATTATAAATTAGTTAATTAAAAATGAATATGCATTACTAGTGTAACAAAATTATGTTGTTAACAATATAAAAAATATTTGTAATATAAATTTTATATAGTGTTTGATGGAAGGAAAATAAAGAGAAGGGAAGGGTATTTTTAATTTTTGGTTCAATTTTTAGGAAGAATGTGGAAGGAAATGAAAGGGAGTAAAATTCCAATTTTTTAAATGTATTAAAAAAATAATATTATTTATATTTGAAATCTAAAAAATAAATATTTTCTTAAAATTTGTACTTTTTTTTATTTTGAACCTAAATTATAAAAATAAAAAATACCCCATCTTCTTTTTATTAAAATTTATTTTCTATCATTCTCTTAGTCAAATATGATATCTAATTAAAATATCTTTAGTCTCTTTCCTTTCTCTCCAACATTCAACCAAACAAACCCTTTAATTATTCATTGGAATCTGCATATTTAGCAATGTTACCAGATAAAAACGTATATATTAAATAATAGCCATATATAATCTATTTTCTTTAAATATATTTTCTAACACATTTTTCTAATATACTCTTTGTCGATAATTATAACTTCTTAAAAATTACAAAATTATATAGATTTTGGTTTTCTTAAAATGAAACTTACACATAATTTATACTATTTAATAGGATAAATGATCAATTTGATCCTTAAAATTGTGAAACGGTATAAATTTATTGAAAAAATAAAATTTGTTTTTTATTTATGAGTATGTAAAAAAATTCACAATTACATCTGTTGTTAAATTTTATAAGATCATTTTTCTATTAAAATATAATTTACAAGATAATTAAAAATCTAAATTAGAGATAATTGTATTATTAAGCTATAATATTCAAAGAACTATTTGTAATTTTTATAAGAGACTAAATTAGATTGAGCCTCATATTTAAGAACTAGATTTATCATTAATAATGTGTAATATTTTTTAACTAATGGAAAACAAAAACGTTAAATAATACACTTTTAATAAATTTTAACATTAGAGAACATCTTAACTACTCCTCAATGAAATATATTGTTAAAAAAAGTAAATTGACGATATTTTGTACTATAAGTATTTAAATAAAAATAACAAAAATATTAAATAAGAAAAAAATTATAAATAAAATTAATTTTGATGAAGTATTTCATTATGATGCATTTGGGATAGCTGAAATATTAGAAGATTTCAACTTTAAAAAATCAAATAGATTTGTGGATAAGTTTGCCGAAGATTAATTTTAAGATAATTAGTTTCATTTAGATTAAAAAAACAAAAAAAAAACTTTTACATAAATAATTACAAAATAGGATATGTATGAAATTGAAAAATAAAATGCTTAAACACAATTTCACTCTCCCTATTTCATTATATTTATAATATTGGTACTCCATTTTAAAATGAAGACATTTCATTCCCTATCTTATAAAATCTATAATTTCGACACATAATTTAAAAATAAATACTTTTTCTATTTTTACAAAAAAAAATTATTATAATTAATCAATTTTAAGATAAATGAAAACTAAGTAACTTTGATATATAATACATTCAGAAATACGTAAAATGTAACGATAAGTTGTTATAAAAAAAATATTTAAATGAATTTAAAATTTTTATAAATAAAAGGTAACTATTTTAATTTTATAAAATTTTAATTTTTTTAAATTTAAAATTCTTTAAATTCTCTTTAAAAAAATCATATTGAAATTTTATTAGATTTTAAATTTAAAAATAACATAAAAAATAAATAAAAGATATAAAGAAGAAATTTATTCGAGAAAAATTAAAGTTAAATAAAATATTTTAATTATTATTAATAAAATTATAAGTAATAACAAAATTTACTGATTAAAAAATCCTATTAATAATTAAATTAGTGATTAAAATCTTCGAAATTTTAATTATTATTTTTTTCTTAAATTGAGATTTTAAGAAGTTTAATTGAGATTTTAAATAATGAATTATGATAATAATTTCTATATTCAAATACTAACCAATTGTTAATTTTATAAGTTTGAAATGGGACAATTGATTTCATATATAAGAGTTAAAAATAAAATAATAAAAAATAAAAGAAGTTAATATTTAAAAATAATTGAGAAGAAGATTTATAAAAACTTGAAGAAGGATTGTAACAAATTTTTTAAAGCTTATTAAAAGCTTTGATAAAGAAGATGTGTATGTCCATGTTTGTCTCTCAGTGTGTTGAGGTATGCATGGGTGTATGTGCATATGTATAAGTATGCATGTGTACGCACGCATTTTTGAGTTGTGAATTAATTTATGATATAACACTTTAGTGATAGACTTATCAATTAAGCGAGTATCACACCAGATGAGAGAGAATCAAATATGGTAAGTATCTCGTTCAAATAATTTTATGGATTTTCAAGTGAGATATTTATAAAGAGGGACAAATCTTTAACTCTATTTATGTAATAAATATATCTCTATTTGTATTTTTTTTTTAAGAAAAAAAAGTATAATTTACTTTATTTTTTAATTAAATAAATTAAATTATATATTTAAATTAGTGTTGTAAAAATTAATCTGATCATTTACTTGCACTGAATTAATATGTTAAGAAAATTAACACATTGATTAACTCGATTAACCCGAATTATATTTAAAAAATAAAAAATGTATTATATATATTTATCATGATTCAATATATCTAACCCATATTTATTTTTATTTTTATCATAATGATGTATTAATATATAAAATAGAAAATAAAGTTTCAAATTTTTTATAAAATAAATGTTCAAAATAAAATTCTTAATAATAACACAAATTCATAAATAAATAGTGAAGAACATAACCATGAATAAGAACAAAATATTGACACGGATTAGCTCAATCGAATTTTCGATTGATCGTAGATTAAGACAGGTGAATCTAAAACATATTAGACTAAATATATTTTTTATTTAATAATTAATTCAGCTGGTTTAACCTACCAAGCTCTATTCAATCGAGCAGGTTAATCTGGATTTATGATTTCAAGATAAAAATGAAAATTTATATAATAATTACAACTCTTTCAGATAATAATATAATTTATTTGATTTAATTAACTTTTTTACATTTTTAAGTCATTCTTATTTTTGAAATATTTATTAATTTTACCTTTTACCCTTTTCATAAAGTAATGTTTACTCTTCTTTTTTGTTGTTATTATTTGGGTAATTTATACCAGACTATTTACCTTATTTATTTTATTATATTAGCATTTTATTTCGACATATTAATATAACTTATTAGTATCATAATATTGATATGTAATATACTCGCTCTATTCTTATTTATAATTTTAAGACCTTTCAACTAATTTACACCCATTAAAAATTAGTTAAATTAAGTTGAAAATAATATATTTGACAGTAATTTTTATTATTGTTTTAAAATTATCCTTACATATTTAAAATAAAAGTAGTTTAGAATAACTTTGGTTTTTATGAGTAGTTATATTTTCAAATCAGATTAAGAAAAATATTTTTTTTGTAATTTATTTCAAATATTTAACTAAGGAAATTTCAAGGAAAAAAAAAATAATGCATCATTCAATTACAAAGGAATCTTATAAAAATGAATAAATAACTTTCTGAAAATGATCTTATAAATAGAAACTGAGAGAGTAATATTGTACAACATATACACAATTATATTATCATATATTCACATAATTAAAGTATGACATATACTATGTTATTTTTTTAGTTTACTTTAACCATATTTGAGAATATTTTAAAGTATACTTATTAAATTTAATATTCATATTGATTTAAATTTTATATTATTATAGATATGTATGAATGAGTTTTTTTTCTTTTTTGAGTAGGGTAGTTAGTAAATATGATTTGATTAGAGATAATTTTAAATATAATGGAACATTGATATGAGAAAAAGAAATAATTATAAAAATAAAATAAAATAATTAAAAAAATTACATTATTTATTTAATTATACAATATTTATTATAATAGGTTTATCTGATAGATATTTATAAAGAAAATATTAAAAAAATCTTATATTATTATTATAATTTTATATATTTATTAGATTATTTCACTTAATATTAATTAAAATCTAAGAAAAAAATATTCATTAATGTATATCTTACGTGAAAAATATAAAATTATTAAATACGATGACATTTTGAGGAAAGTTATCTAGTATGAAATCATCTAGTGTCATGACAATATAATCTATCAGCTAATTTTTTAACATCCAACTAATTATTCAGTTATCAACAAATTATTTAATTACTTTTACCAAACATGACCATAAAGTGAGAATTTTCTAATGAATCTTTTCAGGTGAAATGGTGGTGAAAAGTGTGCTGAAAAGTAGTAATGGAGAGGAACGTGGGATTACATCTAGTGTTGTTTGTCCATCGAAGTGAAGCCGATTATCCTGTTGGGCCCTGTCTTCTTTGTTTGATCATTCAGAAAGATGGGTCGTACAATTAATTAACTAATCATTTGCCGCATCAGCAAAATCTCAATCACATACTAGAAAATTTTCACAAAATGGTAAAAAGAAAAGGATTGAGAATATCATATATTTGTGTTTTGACCATTACCTGACAATGAAATTCATCACTTTTTTGTAAAGGTGTGGAAGTAAAGGTAGAAGTTTTTTGTAATTTGAGTAAGACCCAAAAAGGACTTGAACTGAATCTCTTGATTTGTATGACACCTAAAAGGAAATATAATATTGTTATCTAACAGAATATACAGTCACTACACTAAAGTTGGGAAGTTTTGAACCTTTTTAAAGGATGCAGTGATACAGTACTCCATTCCTTCTGCAAAAGTTTGGTGACTTTGGTGCCTTACGGTTTCATTCCCTCAATAATCCTTGCATAACTCAACAAGTGTATGATACTTCTAGTACCACACATCTTTCCTTGTCATCCTGGGAAAGAAAAGAACAGATTCCCATGTGTAAAGGAGTACTATATGTAGTGAAATTATTTACTATACTCGTTCATTTATACACTCAGGTTAAGCACCAAGGCTTTCTGTTCTGTGAACATTTTTTCGTTTCTGACTCAGCTCTCCTTACATTTTCAAAAATGAGTTGAATTTTTGTGGACAGTTCCTCTGTCTCCTCCTCAATATTGTTTATGAAGCTGAGCAGTTTTTCTCGATAAGCAGCACATAGTTGATCTTGGCGTTCTAACTCCAAGGTAAGTTCTGAAATTTTCTTATCTTTATCACCCTACAAGCAGAGGAAAAATATAAACTTCGAATAGTCTTGATCCAAAGATCTAGTTGAATTGGAATAGGACAATGAATATAATATCAAAAAACAAACCCAACAAAAAGACTAGGAAAGTCACAAAAAGTTGAGTTCATATGTTTTTCACCCAAATACATGGAGATGTTCGATAATCGTAATGCAATAAAATTATTCAATCCTAGGCATTTTATATTAGGCATTTGGAGAGGGCAACAGTTTGGCTGTGACTTTTCTTATTTGACCATTTACCTTCCATTGTTATTTCCGTTCACTAGAAAGATGAGCAATCTCTGCCTCCTAGCACATGCAACTCCAAGAACAAATATCATTAACTACACATAAAAACACGATCTCTCAACTCCATAAAACAACAGGAACAAGGTCTTTCTAGATTATCTTAGCTCACATGCTACTGACAGCCTAGCTCCAACTGAGGACAACTGGTAGTCCTAATCACAACTAACTTATAGGCAAAGTCATCCATTAGATCCAATTCAGATTAGGTTAAGAGCTCAAGAAAGGATTGAAGATAAATCTGTTAATGCTAATTGTAGCCAATGTGATGAAAAAAACACTTCGAAAAAAATTACATTCAGAGTAACTCAATCTCCCAAGTACATGTCCAAAAAATCCCAACTCCCTCTTTCCTCATATTTATACTACTTATTTTGTTAGGTAGCTAGCCACCCCTGTACAAACAGTTATTCAGTTATTAGTCACTTCAGCATCATTTCCCCCTTTTACCCTTTTCTTATAGCTCCCAAAATAAACCCTTATAATAAGTGATACGCTATCATCCTCTAGCTCATGTCCTATACTTTTTATTTTCCCAAACGAAGAACAAAAAATAACCTAAAAACAAACACCAAAATGTAAAGAGGAAGCATGCAGATATTATGTACCAGAAAATTCCAATAAATATGATAGATAACAGACTGCTGTAACAAATTGTGTGTTTTATATATAGCCTAGGTAGGTAGTATTAGTGTTCAATCCACACAATTAAAGCCACGCAAGTCAATAATTTACCCATCACCAAGTATTCCAGTAATTGAAAACTTCATGGTGAATGAAGTTACACTCAGCAAATTGAATTTTTAGATAGGAGGGGAAACAATACTCAAAAGTATGATCTTGAGAAGGAAAAAAGAAAAATACTATAAGAGAGTGAAAGGTAAGATAGCACTGTAGTTCAAGAACAACAACCTCATTGCTCAAGTAGATTTCGAAGGAATCAATTTGTAACAATCAAGAACCAATGCAACCTAAATTAAACGTCCAATAACTCGGTCAAGGAGTCTCTGACCATAGCAAGAACCAATCCAACTTTAAAGCTTAAATTGTTAGGTGGAAGAACATAATTGGTAAGATTTCCACCATTCATGAAAACTCCTCGTGGGTCACCCCACAGGGCTTCAGTTAGGCACTTTTCCTTTTCTTATAAATTTCTATCATCATTGTAATGAGAAATTAAAGCTTGATTTAATCTCTAATTCTTTCAGTCATCTCAAGCTTGATTTCAATAGAAGGCCTAGAAACTGAACATGGCATCTCAAAGAATTAATTAAAAAATTAGGTATCAAACAACAATTGTTATTGAAACATAATCTCCTTTTCAAGTGCATAAACTATATTAGATTTTGGAAGAAAGGCTACTACCATAATACAATTCTCTATATTTGATTACAACCACCAAGCCTTTCCGCATTAGGGGTCAGCCATATGATTATCAGATCAAATAATGCATAATGTGTTCTAGTAAATCATGTTTGTAGACAAATCATTAACCTCTAAATCCTTAATGGTTTCACAGATAGTTTTTGACAGTCTCCCTCTACCTCTATATAAGACTACCCTCTTTGTCTAGCACCTTATCTACTCTCCTTATCAGTGCTTGTACAAGTCTTCTTCACACATGCCCAAACCACTTAAGGCAACAACATTCTACCATTTTTTCTACAATAGATGCTACCTGCTCTTTCCTAATGCACCGTTCCTAATCCTATCACGTTTAGGATTAGGAATAAAATCCTTAAAAAGAAAAAATTGACTAAATATTCCCTAAATCCGACTATTAATAAAATTTCATAAATATTCCACACCTATGTAATATAAAATCAGCGGTAATTATGAATAAAAGACACCAAGAAAAGTAGTCCTGATAAATGTTATTATTTTTTGTCCCATTATTCAGTAGTTTCTACTCTCTAAAACAAAATAGCATTTATAGAATTAGCAATTCGGCAAAACACTTGTTGAAACTTCATTTATGCAAAATCCAAATAAACAGAATCTTACAAACTAGTGAATAGTGATGTCTCAGATTATGACAGATATAAAAACAAAAATATATTGAAATGACTATATTCAGCAACTAATGTTATCACCAGTTACCAGGTCTTAACATGAACAATTCACAGACTTTCCAGCAAAGCATATCCCAAATGGTTGAAAAAAGACTATTATTACTTAAAAATTGTATGAAATAAATTTTTAACTAATGCACAATGAATGATACAGAATAATTTAAACAAGCAGAAAACGCACCGCTGTGCTCAACCCATTAGCTGTAGCAATTAGAGGATGGTTGTGATCCTTTATAAATCTTGTGACAACCCATTTTCCAGATTTTTCTAACTTTACCAAAATAGTTGCCTTGCAACCTTCCCGGGCACTAGGTCTTGGCTTTTTCTCTGGTCCCAATGCTCCCTTGTTATTTGGTGAGAATCCTTGTTTATTACATCCAAGTCGGCGAGCAAGAGTCCTCCCATCAATTCCAGAACGTCGTCTTTGCATTATGCGGACAACAAATCCTACCCGTCTAGCATAGTCAACATAAAATTTCCTAGCAGCTACTTCGGAATCAAATTCCATGCCCACATATGGCTCTTGAATTTGAACACCTTCAAATATACTTGTACTCTCTTCTAGATAGCTATGTTCGGCTTCATTTCCCTTGTCCGAATCCAGCACCACAAAATCCATAAAAGTCTGCCCATTGTGTCATTAAGGTAAAAAATTCAAATATTCAAGGTACAAAATATATAAACTTCAGTGCTTTTGAATTTGCAGATGCATTATCAATTCGTCCAAGTGTCCAACAAGTTCAGGGGAAAATAGAGAATAAGCCTCAGCATGGACATAATTCATGTTTATTGAGTTTACAAAAAAATATGACAGAAGTATCTCCAGGCTTTTGAGAAAACTACTTTAGGCTGGACCAGAGTGACAGCTTGCTTTGAAGGATCATATCAAATGGGAAAGGGAAGGGGGGAAGTGAGGAACAGTAAAATGAATTATATTTAAGGAAATTGAGTCAATTTCATATATAATATGATTAGTGTCTTGTGTATGTGTATTATACAGACATGTGTTTGGCTTGATATTGGAATTATTTAGGGAAAACAATCACTTTATTTTTTAAAAAATCTCTCAAGAAGATGGAAAAGATTAAAAATAAAAATGATTATTTCTATAAAATAAGTACAATCAAAAAGCACTAGATAAAATTGTGCCACGGCAAGATTAAATGGCTAAAACTATTGTATCATAATTTATCCAATCTTAACTCTTATACCAGTCCATCCATCACTCCTTTTCCTTTTGGGGATGACAAAAAGGCCATGGAACTTTTTTACAAGCAACTAAAAGATTTACATGAACTGCCAATGCATGCATGTACACAAGGTTTCTGTGATATATTAAAACAAAAAACAAAAAACAAAAACTAAGCTTCTCAACCCAAGGAACCACGCAATCAAAAGGACAGCACAGCAAGTTTTTTTTTATTAGTTTTGTTATCTAAGCAGAAGACAATGATAAATTCAATGGTGTTTTTCATTTTCTTTCTCAGTTTCTTCAAAAGTTTGGGAAATATTTTTATATATGTTTCAGTTTACAAGCTTTTCATTCTATTGATACTCCCGCCTCAGCTTTGAAAAAACAGGAATTGATTGAATAATTAACTAGTCAGTAGGGCCAATTCCAACATAAATCCTGCCATCTATGCTGTGACTTGACTACCCATTTTCCCATTGAAGGGTTACTAATGGGTAGTCATGGGTTCATATCAAGGTTAGACAAGATAACACCTGTCTATATTCCTTCTCTGCCTAAAAATCTAAAGATTAGAAACCCAGTATTTGCCAGCTCAGTCATGATTAAAAGTTATAAATTGGAAGAGAATTACTCATTTCTTCTCTTTTAACCACCTTAAGTTATGATTCTTTTCGAACCAATGCACAAAAACGATACTATTATTTGAAACACTTAAAGACATAATTGATTTTGGACCAATATGCCCAGTAAAATAGCAACATATTCTGCTAGCCTTATAATCATATGCCAAAAAACATGTTACTCACTATTGTAGATACATATCAGCAAATTATGGGAGATTGAACTTGTAGATCTGATTAGGAACAGTTTTAATACTTTCCATGCATGTGGATTAATCCAATTCAAAATGCTTGATTGAGTATCTTACTCTTTCTTAAAAGTGAGTAAATGAAAAGGGAAGAGATCACTCTGTGTTTACACCTTCATGTAGTTGACATTGAAAAGATACAGGTAGTGGTAAGGTGGATGAACTTAGAAATGTTCAGAGTATATTTGTGCCAAGTTGATGATGTCAATACCCTTTCATTTAGAAAAACATAAGACACAGTTATCCTGGGAAACATCATTTGCAGATCATCACTTAATTGGAGAAAGTTGAGAAAACAGTGTCCGTGACTGCATTTGTCCAGGTCAAGGCTGAAAGTTTGACCTGATGACCCGAATTTGTAATGCATTTATACATTTAAATCAGAACTGGATTGTAACAAAAGGAAGTTCATTGTTGCAGTCCTGTGTTTAGTGATAAGCCCCAAAAGAATGGCAATGGAGCTGAGAAAAATTGATGTTGAGTAGAGACTTTATTTGATAATTTTTAGAGAAGATAATTTCATTAAAACAAAGGGATCTTCCAATCCCTCTGGATATCTATCATAAGATTCCACTAGAAAAGGAAATTACCCTACATCAACTTCATACAACAAGCAAGCCCAACTTAACCATTAAATTGCGTTGTTTGGCTGTGCTAGAAACTAAACTGTTCAACAACACTTATTTTTCAAAATCTGCCACATTTCACCTTGACTTCTATTACCACCAATTACCAAATCCACAATCCCATAGTCATTTTGTTTCAAGTGTGGACCTTAGCATCTAAAGCCCACCACACACATACCCCATCATCTTCCAAGATATTAGAAGACATACCAAAATCTCACGTCCTTTACAAACACGTAATTAGAGAGAAAAGACATAAATCTCTCTCTCACACACATACACACACGCGAATATAGATATAAAGTTTTCTCCAGAGAGATACGGTAGTTGGTAAATTGTACAAGGTGCATAAAAAAGATATGAACAAGTACTTGTTTGCGTTCTCCAAAGAGAAAAACTTTGCTGGGAAAAAAACAAAAAACAAAAAAACAAGCATGGCGGAACTTACTGTGAAACAGCAGAGGGTGCAAAACTTATATCTTTTCACCGTGTCAAGTTTTGTCGATTGTATGGAGTTAAGTAAGAAATTGATGAATCGGAGTAATACGAAGGATCTTCTGCGTTGTATTGTATGTGTATCGTGGAAGAATGAAACAAGGTTTTGGGTACACCCTCTTCTGTTTTCTCGAGTAACCCTCGTCATGCGGGGTTATTATAGGTGTTTCGCTTTGAGTTTTGGACCACCATTTCCACCTAATTTTGGTTTTTACACTTATATTTTTTTTTAAATAATATAAACATATTTAATTTTAAACAAATTCGAAATTAGTAAAGAATATTTAATTTTTTATTTTTAAATAAATAATTTATATTTTTTCTATCTTTTAAATTTGATTCAATTTACTTCTTTTATCAGTTAAAGTCAATTACTCTAATTATCTTAATAGATAAATATTTTTTATTAAATTTAATTTTTATTTTTATATTTAAAAATTGATTAATTAATCTTCAAATTAAAAAAATATATATATGTTATTTAATTTTTTATCAAATGATACAAAAATTGTTAATAAATAGTAAATGTAAACAGCTATAAATATTAATAAAATGAATTAATAATAATTTTATTATTACTGAACATATTATGAGTTAGCACAATTCCAACGAAAGAAAAAGAAAAATCATCATTGTTTGTTGTTATTTCTTGAAGAAATTTTCATTGATTAATTATCCATCTTACATCAACTTTATCATATTCTTTTCTTTATAATATTGACAATAAAAAATTATACAATACTTTTAAAATATAAAAGTATATAAAAAAAAACTATGATAATTATAAAAACTTAAGTATTTAAACTTTTTCTATCATAAAATTATGTACTTTATAAAAAAAAAATATTTATTTATTTATGAAATATAAGAGATTATATTTTAGGTCTAAATTACAAACATTCACATCCTAAACCCACAAAACACAAATCGAAATGTAGGACAATGCAATGTCTTTGTAGCACTAATTCGAATTCATGTGATACCAACCCTAACTCACAAAATAGTATTCAAACATTTTACCCATAAAAAATGCTATGTCTTTGATATTACACTAGTAAGGGTTCATCATTAAAACTTAAATAACAATGTTCATCCTCCTGTCACAACTAATCAGAACCACTTAAATAATAATTATGAAGCTTAAATTTTTTACTCACCTTTAAGATAATAAGACCAATCAAACAACACAAATAATAAATGTAGAACAAGTATATCTCAAACATGTTAAAAACACATATAAAAAAACCAGATAAATTAAACAGGAATAAATTGTTAGATCCTAGTTAGTTCTAAACAATATCCGAAATGTAAATCTAAACTATCCTTCAACAATGTTCAAGAACCTTAGACAATACTCATATATTGAGTTCTGGATAAAAACATATTCAAAGAAAAGGTATCTATAGAGTAATAATTAAAATAAGAATAAATAGTCAATTTAAATATTGAAATAATATTTTCTTAAATAATTATTAAACTTAGAAAATTATTACAAAAAAATATAATAAATATTAAAACATGAGTAATAATTATTAGGAGGGTGAAGAGAGTTAAGGTTATGGGTTTGTTCCTTGCATATACTACCTTCGTTTTTCAAAGCACCCCAAAAGCAAAGCAAAGCAAAGCAGAAAACGAAAGCATCTTCCTTTCCCTTAAGCAAACAATTGGCGTTAACCCTAAAAAGCAAGCCACCCGAATCCCCCTCTGTGTTTCTTCACCGGCATTGATTCTCCATGGACGAGTATCTCTCTTTCTCTCTCTCTCTACACACCAGCAAATTATTTTCTAAATCGGTTCAATTTCTATCCAAAAGTATAATCTTTTTTTTTTTTTTCTTCGATTTGATTGACGCAGATCAGAGCAGTACCCAAAGGAGTTTTATCCCAACGATGGAATCACCAGAAGGGTGTCTTCCTCTTCCTCCTCCTCCACCACCAGCGTCCACGTCACGGCCTTGGACGGCTTGGTCAACGTCAACTCCCTCTTCACGATCGCTGTGTTCGTCGGACTCTCCCTCACGACGCCGGGGCAGCGCAGCCTTGAGAGCCGTTCGGCGTGCGACGCCGGCACCGACGTGGCCAAGAAGCTCCTCGTCTTCGAAGTGGTGTCGTTTAGCTTCTTCCTTTGCTCCTCGCTGGTGGCGCAGGGGCTCAAGCTGGCCCTCAACTTGCTCAATAGCAAGGACGTAGACGAGGCCTTCCGGGCCCACATCAACCTGAAGGCCCTCAGGCTGGGTATGCTGGGCTCCGCCATTGGGTCTGTCATGGGCTGCCTCTTCCTGGTGTTGTCCATGGTCAACGTCATCCAGATCCGCCTCGGGATGCTCTCCTGCGGAAGCAAGGCTGCCGTGCACGCCGTCACCGCCATGGTCGTTTTGGTCTCTTCCGCTCTCGTGCTTTATATCTCCACTGCTATCTATGCCTTCACCCATTAAAATCATAAAAAGGATAAATTTGTCTCTTACATATATATATGAAATGGTTCCTTTTTTTTTCAATGGTTGCTCGAATTGGTGATGGGGTGATCAAGTAGGGACTGGAGAGAAATAATTTAGTGTTTTCTCTCTTTTCTTATTTTTAAAACAAACAGAAGGAAGAAAGAAAGAAACATTTGCTGACAATTTATTTTTTTTGCCTTTGTATTTAGTTATTGGTGTTGTTAGGATTTGCTTCAATGGTACACAAATGAGAATTGTTTGGATTATAGTTTGCTTGGATAATGTACGATTTGGTTAGGTTATAATGTGGTGGGGTTTAGATTCATGGGTTTGTTTAATTTTATTCATATTAGTTAAGGTGACCTGAGAAGATTTTTTAGTCAGTGGTGTAATCCGTGGGGTATGGTTTTCTACTGGAAGATGCAAGAGGAAAATTTGATGGTCATATTTAGGGATGGAACTTATTTTGACTGAATTGAGCTTCTGGTGTAATCTGCCGTTGCAGGATTTTGTCAAAGTTTTGCACTGGTTAGAAGATTACTTGCGTAGGATAAGACAGCAATTGACAGATGGTTCTTTGTGTGATTAGAGATCTGATTCTGGTTTTGTGTTAATTAACATGATAAATGGCTTAATGGCAGAGGATTTTAAGTTCAATGGGTGTGGGTTAATTTTATCAAATGAACAATTTTTTCCCTTGGTGCTTTGTGGGTAGTGTTCTGCTTGCTTGAAGTCAACCTTAATGTTGGTGTATTATGATTGAAATGAATTGGATTAATGCTCAAATACTTAGGTGATGACCTCCTTTTTATTGGTCAAACCTAGTCTACTGTCATGGGGTTTGGTCAATTGATGTCTCTAAATTAAGTTAATACACATATTCGTGTAAGAGAGCATTAGTGTTGTGTTAGTTAAGGATACATGAGAAATTTAGATTTAGATTTCGTACCACAGTTGGTGAAATGGTCTTCATGAGGAAGCTACAAGATAGAAAGTTGATAATAATCATAAATGGGACTTCGACTGAATTGAGGATCTGGTCCGAACTGCAGTTGTGGACTCATGTTATTCAATCTGCAACTTTGAACAGTACTTTTGCGTGCGATCAAAGCTTTAGTTCAGATTTTCAGTTCATATACTTTATTTCAGATTAAAGTTCAATTGATGTGAAGTCTTCATTATCAGAATATTGGTGGATAAGTTAACAAACTTGTGTTCTGCTACTTTCTGGACATCTTTTATCTCATCATTACTTGGCTGATTTAAAGGGCATGTGATTGTATGTTGATTAGATACTAAGAAATTTAGTTTGCAAGCTTCAAGCTGTAGCTAAAAAAGCAACCAAAAGTGGAATAATTGATTGGACCATGAGATAATTTTGCTATGGGTTCCGCTTAAGACTAATAACAATTGGTTGTTGTTATATATATCAAATCAAAATTGTTGAATTTAAAGTCACTAGCACACACATAAGCAGCTATAACAGAATAATGTACTGAAAGAAAAAAAAAGTTGCTTCTAATTTGCTTGGAACCAGTAAGTGAGAATTTTACGGTCAACTAAGCTACTCTCTGTGCAAGCTGAAATTCGAAGTCAAGTCATGAATATCATAATGATTTATAAGGGTTTCTACTGAGCTGAACTTGGTATCTTCGAAGGTATAAGCGTGCATTTCAACAATTATAAACTAGGGTGAATTTTAGGGTGTTTATTTCACGGAATCATATTACATATTTATGAATCATATTTCTTGGAATGTTATTTCTGTTTATATTTTAAAACAGTGTTTGCTAAACTATTCTTAAGAATATTTTTAAAAACTAAAATCATTTAAATAAAAAAGTAAATATAAATGGATGTTACATGTGTATTATTAGATAATGATTTTCCACATTCTCGTGAGAATATCATATTTTGTTTTCCCTCTTTTCGGAAATAGAAAGGTAAACAAGTACGTTAAAAAGTGGAAGTCATAGCTTTTCCAACAGTCAATTATCGCGAGATAAATTTTGAAAGCTTGAAACAAAAAAATGAATATAACATTTTCATATTCTCATAAATGTATTTTAATCCACTTATACATACACACTCTTATATTGTATTACTATTAGGTCTGAATAAATCAATTCATATTTATTTTATTTAGTTAAGAAGATGTTGTATACAACTTTATATATTATTTTAATTAGAGGATCTTTAATGAAAGATATTTATTAAAATGTTTAAATAAAATATAAGTTATTTCAATTATTTTTTTATTAAAAGAATTCTAATTGATAGGATAAATTATTTAAAAAATATTAAAAAGTATTTAAAGCTTGTTTTTAATGGGTGTTTAAGGTTTTATGTCTCAATTAATTTTTAGCACTTTAACTTACAACTACAATTCTTACTACTTACCATTAATATAGGTTTTACTTCCCCAATGTATCATTATTAAAGATTTCCTGATTTTGGTATAACTTTTTTTCTATCAAACTATCATCAATCAAGGTGCAATTTCATGTCTGTTGAACTTATTGGAAACTAATCATAAAAAAGAAGCATCAAGAAAAAAGCTTGTTAAATCATATCAAACATTATCGCTAAAAATAAAGAATGAATATAAGTAATTCAGTGTATCTCAATTATTTTTTACTTCACGTGTTCTTTTGTCTAATCAAATCTACTATTGACTATTAATCTTTTTTATTATTTTAATTGTTTATACTTTTCTTTACCTTTAACCTTAGAATGTATAACACAATGAAGCATTCATATAATAAACTCTAATAAAATCGTAATAATATATCTTTATATATTTACAAAGGTTTGTAGATTTTGATCTTAGAAAAATTCTTGAAAGACAAATTTTTTTTTTCTTAAAATATTCAGAAACTTGTGAAAGATAAATTTTCAATCTTTATATTCATGTCTAAATTTTTCTTGCATATCTTAATAACTGATCCATCTTAAAATAGTGAAAGAGTCAAAACAATAGAAGTTTTTCCTTTGATTTTTACATAATTTCACTTAATTATCTTTCTATATAATATGGGTAAGAGAATGAAAAAAAAAAAAAGGCAATCTCAAAAGTTAAATGATCTAATAATCATAAAAAAATTATTATATAGACCTGAACAATTCATGAAGTCATAAATCTTTATTAATTTGAGGTAATTAGTGTAATGGTAATTACTTTTCTTGTAAATTCGTAAAAAGAATACATTTCAAAGAGGTGAGGAATCACATAACGAACAAAATATTATATATCAATTTAATGAATAATTTTATAAAAAAATATGTAATGCATGTATATCGAACAATTAATCAATTATTCTTGTAATAATAAGTTATTTTATGTAAGTGAATATTTAGGTATATAATCAGATAATCAATTATAATGCAGATAATTTATTATCCCATTTTTTATAATCAATTATGATATTAGATAATTGATTATTTATAAAACTGTAAGAATTCTTAAAATTTTTTAAACTCAAAATAATTAATTGTATTTTAATATAGTATATTAATATGTTCTTTATTTCAAGATTTTGAAAAAATTTAATGATCTTGAATAAAGATGAATTTGATAAGCTTGTATACTAACTCATGTATAATAAACTCCCTCTCACATGAATTGACAACATAATAATTTCTATATTATTAAAAAAATAAAATAAGTGATAGATCTTTATAATTCAAAGATCAACATAGAAATAATTATAATTGTATAAAAACTCAATAATAAATTAGATAGTTAATTTTTCAGTGAATTGAAAACACTTTTTTATCTTTGTAAATATCACACACATCATACTTTATTAGTTACAATAATAGGAGTTCAACAAATGCTCTCACCAATGCTTCATTATAAGTATACTTTTTCTGTCATTTATCTTTAAATTATTGATTTATTGCTTTCTACCTATTTTTTTCAATTTATTTTCTAAATTTAACATGTTTCAACCTTTCATTCCTAAAATTAATATTTTTCAATCTCAATTTCTTTTCCAAATTTAATCTTTTACACTCTCACCTTTTTTCTCTAAATTTAACATTGTTCAATCATCATTTATTCTCAAAAAAATATTACCTAATATGAAACCCAATTTTTTTTTTAATTTGCTCATTTTCTCCTTTTACTTAAACCTATATTTTTTTTACATTTTATATAATGAACAAAAAAATTGAATTATTGTGACCAATTAAATCCATCCTTCTTATTATGTTTTTTTTTTCTCTATTAATCTTTCTTTATTTTTTTATTGTTGTAAACTAAATGTAATTTTATCTATTCGTTTCCTTTTTATTACTTTATACCTTTATTGAGTTAAGCTAATTATAAAAAATTTTGTAGTCCAATTTTGGCCCTCTTTCTCTCTTTATTGCTTTGTTTTTATTTTTATTAATCTATTTTATTTTAATACAAATTTTATTTTTCTCACAATAGACGTGGTTCCATTGCTTCTGGTTTGCGTCTAGTTTTTCTTTCTTCATTTCTTTTCTTAATTTTATTCACTTTTCTTAGTTCTATACTATTTTATTTTAACCTTTTGAAATCTAAAAAAATAGATTTAGAATTCCAAAAAAAGAATCAAAATGTATTTGGGCCTCTAAGCGTTTCTAACCCAATCCAAGATTAATGGAATTAAACTTTGGGTTCTTTCAATCCATTAATAATAATATAATCCAATTACATTTGATAAAAAAATACATTTAATTAATAACTAATAAATGCTTAATCTAATAAAAATTAAAGATAAATAAAAATAATAAAAAAAAAATATTGACAAATTATGTTTTCTCTCATGATCCATCTCTACTCTACTACCCTAATTTCTAATACATTCTCTTGTTTTTTTTACTTGTGTTTTATCTTAAATATCTTGAATAGAAATAACTTATATAAATTTTATATATTAAAAAAATATAATATATAGTTTTTATACTTTTACATCGTTGTTAAATAGTTTATATTCAATTTAATTTTAATAAAAAATTATAAAAAAACTTAAAAAAAAACAATAATTTTATATATTTTTAAAAATTTATACTAATTTTTTATTCTTAAAATTGAGTTACTTATAGAAAATAATTAAAAAATATTTTAAAAAAATTTGGAATCTGACATCATATAATCCAAAATAACTCCTAAATATCTCTAACTTGATATGCTATTAACTTCCCTAATATTACATGAGAGTTGTCACCAAGTTAGAGAAAAACATTGAGAAGAAAATTTTGAAAAATTCACTTCAAGTTCAAATAACAAGATTGGAAAGAGGTGGAGGCTAGAGTAAGTTAATAATTATATTTAATTCTATTTTAGTAACATAATTCAAATAACTAATTATATATATATATAATTAAATTGGATCAATTCATAAAACTTTATTCAAAATAATAATAAAGTTGAAAATAAATATATATTTTTTAATATATATATATATATTAATATACATAATATAATATAATATTGTAAAATACATTTGAATATATAAATCATATCTAATGTTTTACCAATTTCTTAAAAAATATATACAGTTGAATAGTTTAATTATATTTATTTAAAATAAATTCTATGAAATAATATTTTAAAAAATAAAATGAATATTATATTATATATTAAATATTATAGAGTAAGATGAAATATATTTGTATTTTCTAAGAAATGTAAATGTTATTTTAACACAATAAAGTAATATATATATATATATATATTTTAGAGGATGATAGTATGAATTTTAACACAAATAGAAGGAAATAAATTAATATTTTCATTGATAATAGTTTAAAATATAGTTTGATAATAGTTTTTAATAAAAGTATAATGGAAAAATTGAAAATTAGAATAAAATGTCAATTTTATTTTATTAGGCAAGCATATGAACTAAGTTCGAACTTTAATTGTGATATAAGAAGGAACTTTATAGGGTACTTTTGATCCTTGACCTATGAAATAAAGTGTCTATTTTAGAAGTGATGATAAAAGTGATAAATGAAAATAAAGACTTCATATGAAAGGCTTTAAAGCCATAAAGAAAGTGAGAAAACTTTAAAAGCAAAGATTAAACATAAAGGAAATGAAGAAGATGTATCATTTCATTTTTTTTGTTTTGAGGTGACATGATTCTTACATTCCATTGTACATAGACCATAGACAAGTTAATCAATTCAATACTTTATATCATTTCTTGTATCTTCTTCTTTTGGTGCATTTTTCAATGTAATTTTGCAGATGTGGATTTCAATAATAAAGGTCAATGGAGGAATCAAATCAGTCATATTGATTTAGTTAGAAAGATAGAAATTCATGAGTTACTTAATAATAGACATGACCCAAAAAAAGTGATACTTAGAATTAGTTGATTACTTGTCTTACCAATTTTTGACAAGGAAAAATTGATTTGACCTAATTTCATGTCTAATTATTTGTAGGTAGTACAAGGACGGGTTGTGATATAGATACTGCTCTATAAATTAAGTTATGATAATAGTTAGATTATAAACTTGAAATTTTATTTATATATTTATATTTATACCAACAATATATTTACTTTGCCTTTGTCATACAATACCTATCTTTTAAGGAGTTAAATTCAAAAAGGTTGAACAAAAATAATATATATTCTTTTATTTATTATTTTTATTATAATAATAAGAATAATAAATTAAAATAATATTAAATAAGAAAATTATTTGATTGAAAATAAATAAAATGAAATGAATTTGATGGTCTAATTATATTTATCCTCTCACTTTTTATCATCCATCGAAATAAATAAACGGTTAATCCATTGGAGTGAAGGTTTTCATAAGCAATGAATGATTATTGATGATTCGTTATATTTAGTGTTGATAGATACATGCATTATCATTGTTATACTCTTCTCTTCAACCAAAATAAAATAAATTAGAAACATTTTGTTTAAAAATTTAAAGAAAACTAAAGATGAGACAAATAATGTAGCAATTAATAAGGTTAGTTAAGGTCACTATTTTGTAAATCAAATTAGTTGATTGGATTGAAAATTATTGGATAATTGGTTCATACAAATCATAAAATTAATTTAAAGAAAAAAAAGAGTCAAATTTTATAAAAAAATAAGTTAAAAACTTATCAAATCCATCACTAAAGATATATAGGAATATATCATTTCAATTTTTTTCTTAAAAAACTTAAAATATTTGTTATTTTTTTTTCTATTTTACATGTGAACTTGTTATAATGGATAAATATAGATGTGTATTATTAAAATTCCAATTTAACAATAACATATTTTATTTTAAATTCGTATATATATATTTATTTATTTTAATTTTTAGCATTATAAAGTTATGACATTATATTTTTTTAATATTATTTATGTATTAGTTAATTATTACAATAATTTTATTAATATCAATCCAATTATGATTAAATAATTAAACATTGAATTAATCTTAATCGATTATAGGTTGGAATTTAAAAGCATAAATAAAGTATTTATTTACAGTAGATAAATAAAGACTTAATTGAAACAAAAACACAAAATATGGGTCGATTCTAGATTAGTCTGGGATCTAAAATAAATGAGTTTATTATATAGTAAAATATTGCAAGTAGAGAAGTTATATATTTCATAGTTATTTTTTGTGTGAAAATAAATTCAGATCCAATTTCATGTATATTTAGATTATTTTTTTTGGTAGATGAACTAACGATTTTTCTTTTTCTCAAATTTGATGGTTCATTCTAACCTGTAAATCACCATAAATTAGATTGTGATTTTTAACCCAATCTTTAAGCAGCTCAGCCCAACCCATATTTTGACTGCTAAGATTGCGATTTTCAACCCAATCCTAAAACAGCCCAACCCAACTCATTTCGACTGTTAAAGATGATTGCATTGATTTAGGCCTAAAGAGAAACACGTTACGCAATTTGGTATAAAGTTATGGAGTCACATACTTGTACCACACTCGTATCTTCGTAATTTAATTTTTCGACGGATACCTATGAAAATCGAGTTGTAATAATGTTTGGACCCATTGTTTAGGTTTAGGGGTAAGTAAAACCCACATTGTACAAGAATCATTTTATTAAAACAATTTTTTTTAAAAAATACAACTTGTTTAAATTTGGTCATATGACATAAGTAGTTATATAAATATTTGAAAAAGATTATAAAAATAAATTTTAGTATTTTTTAACTTATTGAGAATAAGCTCTATAGAATAGTTTATGAAAACAATTTATAGCTTATATAAAAATAGTTTAACATTTCCTCTTCAATCATAAAAACAACTTGTTTATAAATATTTATATAATAAACAGGGCCTAACGATTTTTATGCTGGCAGTTACGAGAGATTGTGATGCCAATAATTTGCCTTTTATGATAACTATTTTATCATGCAGAGTGCTATATAATTACAGTAAATCTTTAAACTGGTAATGTATCAAAAACTCATACCATGATTTGCTAGGTAAACGCCTGCACAAGAGTTCAATTTTTAGAAATTTAAATTTTCACATAAACTTTCCATAAACAAGAATCCCAGAAATTTCCTTCTACAAGATTAATAGAGTTTTATACTTAACCACCAATTGATCTCAAAGCCGTAACAAGAGTTAGTCATCACTTACGTACACACGACAAGAATTTCAAATATTTAGTCCAATACTGCCTCCAACTCACTAGGTACTCCCTTTATTCCAGAAATTAGTTTCCAGAATACAAAAATATATTCTGTTTTCAGAATATATATATAACAAAAAAATGTCCTAGGGGATATGTAAAGGGAAGAAATGAAGCGAACGGAACCCCAACAACAAATACTGGGGTAATGACACATGTAGGAAACCAAATCATGGTCCCAAGACCCAAATCAAAATCTTCTGTAGGCACCTTAACTCATCTATCTCCCATATCTAGTTACTAGCTCTAGTGCCTTGTTTTTGGATAAAGGATAGAACCAGGAATTCTGTATCTAAAAACATAGATCTCCTGACAAATGAAGTTTAAACTATTCATAATCTATGTCAGAAATTTTTGCAAACTGATGCTAAATGATGGAATAATTTAATTTTACCAGCTTTAATGGTATAGATAATAGTTTCTAATATGCCAAACCAACCAACTGAAGCTAAAAAGCCGAGCAATCATTCTGATAAATATTCATTAGCATGTAGAGGTAACCAAGTATTGATAGGAAAAGACTTGACAATTGGACCTGAATTTGAAATTCAAACAAATTATCAAGTAACCAGGCCCTAAATTAAAAGATATATTTGTAATTAATGATCAAAAGTCATAATCTCAATGGGAAGATAATACCAAATAAGAATTAAAAATAAATAAAAGGTATAACAGAAGACAACATAAAACAGAGATATATAACAAAGCAAGAACAGAACAGAACAGTAAATGTAGTTTAGTGATATGCCGGCTGGAAAATGGCCAGAAAGAGTGATGGGCGTGTGAAGAAGTGGTTAAGGAGGTCGGTGGGGGGGTGACTGGAAGCTCTCACAGATGGCCGGAAAATGCCTGAAAAGTTGGAGTTGGATGGGTCATGGGTGTATGTCAAAGATGTGAAGGGTTGTGTTCGCCACTGGTACTGCACACAAATGTGGGTGGAAAATAGGATTTGTCACCTCACATTCATTGAAGCAAAATGGCTGGGCGGGTGTGTCGAAATCAACTCATTGGTGCTCCAAAAATAGCCCTTGATGATAATGTTGCAGAGACAAAATAGTGTTTTTGCACCCAGAGTTGTGCAGCACTCACTACAGACACGAAATGTTGCAGTTTCCTGTGCGATCATGACAACAGCTACTATTTAAAACTAAAATGCTATACAATATTGGTAGAGCCTAAGTGCTGCGCCTGATCAGTATCCTTCTAAAGCATCACTATTTTGTGCAATTGACTACTATGCTCAAAAGATGTCTTGGCTCTGTACATTTGCCTACTATTAACTATAGCTTTACGCATAGATAAATGGGAAAGATAAAGCTGTATTGAATTTGATTCCAATTAAAAAATACCAGAGTTGTAGCCTAAACGTATGAAGCAATTTTTTTTATATAAAATAAAGGTGGAAGATATTCCTTGGATATGTATATGTATCTAGGCATATTGTATACTCATTGGTGTCAAATATGGTTTCAACATTAATATTTAAAACATTTTCATTTTTGGAGTAATGTCTTTATAGGCGAAGAGAATGATTGATAAAATCAAACATGGGTAGGTAGTAGAAAATTCTGGTCCAAGCTCAACATTACATATTACCACTGTCTCTGTCTCTATTTAACCACTATGCAAGGACTAACTTTTGAGCACTTTGCATAATGATCTACAATGTCACCCTCTTAATTATGAATTAATTTATTACTGCATCTAATTAAATAAGACTTAAGAAAGCATTCATCGGCAGATAGGATATACAACCAAGGTTAATTTCCATCCTGCTAGCCAGTAACATCAATTGTAGCTTAATAAACTTTCATTATAACCAAAAGGATAGAAACCATGCATGATGGATTGAAGAGTTAACGAGTTTCCGTACATTTAGTGTTTTTCTCCAATTAAAATTGAAGTTTCACCTCAGTAACCTATACAGATCTTGATAGGAACCATATAGGCAATGGGTGCGAATCTTCATGCACTCATCGGATCTTTAATACAAACCTTTATTATGCATATTACAAAGTGAATCTCCAATTCTGATTGGAGAACAGTACCAAAAAATACCTAAGAAATTGCATTTAAGCTTTTTCCTTAATAAAACCCATAAAAAAATAACATCTTTCTTCCAGTAATATATTTAGTAGCTCTGCATATTCTTCAGGTGCTAATATAACATTCCTAGATTCCTACACCTGAAAGGGAACATGTATTTTCAAAGTAATAACTGCTGCATTAAAATCCAAAATCCAGCTACTTCTTTCAAGTAGCTTAAAGAACACTAAATTAGTAAAGAGGGAAAAAAAATCCTATTTGGTTGAGATCCTCCTATATCATAATATTCCCAGAATAAAAATTCCTTGCTGATACAAAAGTTTTTTAATTAACTGTAAAAGCACTTGCACATCATTAACGTTAGGTTCCAGTATCATAGTTTCACATTGTCCTGAATCTACTTAATCATTCAAAGTTCAAACCTTTAAAGTCAAAACTACTTCAATATTCCAATAGAAGGATCATAAATAGCACATTTATCAATCATTGCACTTTAAACAACAAACTATCTATCTAATTAACCAAAAATGAATAACTTGAGGATGGCTCCCTGAGATTAAGGGCCTTTTGTATCTGACCCTAATGCCCCTTCATCTGTACTCTTAAGTGTGAAAATAAGTAAACATTTATGTCGAGACTTATAGCATGTTTGTTCCAACACAAATTTGTAGAAGTAATCACTTTAAAATAAGCTAAACCAAATATACATTAGCCAATACATGAGTGTCTCCAAACGATTTGCAATGTAATCTTCAGTAATTAATCTGAAACTGAAAATTTTATGTCAAGAATCTGTTTGGATGCTTCTCCTAACCGCACATAGGATTTGAATCTGCTCTTATATATTTGTGTCTATATATGCATATCTAGAGAGAGAGAGGAGAGTTCCATTCACTTCAAGAGTAAGTAAAATAATTTACTCTCTATTCTCACCATTCATTTTCTTGCAATCTAATGGTCTAAAATAAAAATGAATGGTGAAGATTAAGAGTAAGTCTCTAACTCTTAAATCGCAAGTAGCAGCTATGATGTCCAAACGGTTAGAATTAATCAGTTTTCCTCACAAGACTGCATACGGCTAACTATTTCCCTCTCCCCATTTCCACATAAGCAGTCTATTAAAAATCATTGCAAATAACAGAGAAAATCCACATCATATCAGAGAACTAACCTAGAGAGTGGTTAAGTGAACAATATTCATAGGTCATCAACGCACTCTCTCAATCAACCACACTCAGAATCCATTGCAAACAGGTTCGCATTACAAAACCCTCGAAAGCATAATTCTCCCAAGAAAGAAAAATCCTAATAACGCATCCCACATTTTCCATTTTCATTTTTTTTACTGACTAGAAAAGTTCAGGAAAGGAATAGAATCGAGAAAAGCCACAAAACAACGTCACAAGGGAAATCAAGACCTTAATGCAATAACAATGCTACTCATCATCATGATCATAAAACACACGATCGCAAACAGTTATTAATAACATGCCAATCTCTGGCAGTCTAAAACACCCAAAATATAACAATAAGAATTTGTTCAACGAGTTCTCTTCTGCTCTGTTCTTACATTATTGAGAAGAAAGGAGAAAAAAAAAGGGGCGATGTAGGGGAGTTGTTTAGGAAGTGTCCCAGGGCTTAGGTTCGGGGAGGGCAACAACCATACCTTGGAGGTTATGGTCGAGGAGGACCTGGCATCCGAGCCTGGAGTGTTTGTTGAGGACCCTGGCTCGGGAATTCCGAACGAGGACGTATTCCTCGTCGTAGGAGCGAGGAGGGAGCCTGTCGAGCCACTCTTGGGCAATGTTGACCTCGCAGTGGGCGGAGCAGGCGTCGATCTCTTCCAGGCGGTGGGAGTCCGGGTCGATCAGGCCCGTGTTGATTAGGGCCTTCAGGAGGGTCTGCCCAGCCAGGCCCACCACCTCGTGCTTCTTGCCCTCGAAGTCGATCGCCGAGAGCCGCACGATGCGGTCCGATACCTTCTTCGAGGAGGAGGACGTGGAGGAGGAGGTGGCGGTGGAGCGCGAGATTAGGGATTTGGAGAAGAAGGAGACGGAGGAGAGGCGGTGCACTTGAGAGGACAGCCTCTGCAGATTCGCCACTGCCATTGTTGTTTGTTGGATCGAAAAATGGAGCAAGTGAATGGAGGAAGAGAGGAAGGAAATGGGGATGTTTCTTGTTCTGGGCCTCTCACTGTTGCTGATTCCGAAGGAATTTATGTTGGGCCGGCCCTTTTACAGATGGGCCCAATGCAGCGGATCTAAGACTAGAACAAGGCTTCTTTTTCTTCTTACACCTTTCCAATAAATTATAAATTAACTATTCTAAATTCTTCTTTAACTATGTTTCATTCTGTAATGTGATAAGACAATATTTCAACTAGTAATGATTTTATAAAATTATAAGAGTGGAAAAATATCTTGTTTCGACTTTAGATTTCATTGGTTTCTTGCTGATCCAAAATTCAGTGCTACAAGCCAATAAAGTTGTTAAGAAACACGTGGATTACTGTCCACAAGAAAATGTGTGGATTTTGTAGAACACAAATTTGGAAATACCTCCAATTGAAAATGATTTTACAACCTTTTCTTGACAGAAATTTCTGGTAAGATCGTAGAAAAAGAAGCTGTAGTCTACAGCGAAAAGAGATTGAGAATAACTTTTGTCCTGTAAAACTGATAGGCGTAAGGGATCATTTTAGGCTGTAATTTCAGTTGGAGAAGCTTCTTTTGAGTCTTGTACTTGGCCTAATCCTTATACCTCTTTTACAGTAAATAGTAAAATGCAGAAGTTTCTTCAAATTTCTGATACTAACTAGTACACAAAATTAAGATGTAAAAGCAAAAAGTTCAGAACCATCATTTCCTAAGAAAATACTAGCTTTTCAAGAAACTTAATGAGTGTTGGTTTATTGAGAATTGGGCATTGATTTTTAATGTTTAAAACATGACAACATTCAACTTAGACTACACACCCCTATCGACCACATTAAATGACAGTTTGAAGTTTGAATGAATTGTCGTCCATATGATTTTGTACATTTATTGAAGATCTTTTCATTGGAATCTGAAGGCACATCCAAAACAGAGAACCCTGGATGCACGTTGGGTAGTTGACATGTCTTTACATTGCTATGGCCATTCCAAATGATTCTTTGCATGGAAACACCACTTTTGCCTAGGCAAAAGGTCAAACCAATCACTATCTTCACTATGGCCAGGTTAACTAGGATATGGGCACTCTTGTAATTCTGGTTGGGTCTAGAATTCCACCATGAGTTAGCCACTATGGCTAGCATTCTGTACCTCTTGATCATGCTCCTCTGTCTCACTGCACAATTTGGCAGTCTATCTCTTATGGTCATTAATTCACCACAAACACCGTTATCTCTCTCCTTCCCCTCCATCTTTATCTTTCCACAAACTCATATTTATCCCTTCATATATATTCACCATCAACACACTCATATCCTCTTCACAGTTATTACAACACAAAAAGGGCACAATGGGAGACACCAAGCTACCTGAAGTACTCTTGCTACTCTTCACCTTAATTCTTGCAGCTAAATTTACGCAAGGTCCTAGTCATGTCACACTCTTCTACATGAATTTTTCATTTCTCATTAGCTTCATTGGATTCTCTGTCACCTTATTTTTACTTTTCACCATGCTTACTTCTGTTTTCTCTATATTTTTACTTTGGTTCTTCTTATTATACTGAAAGAGTCCTACTTTCAATCTATTTCATTCTGGAGCTTCTTCAATTAATGCTTTTCTTCATGTAGAGTATTCCCAGGATTTTAAAGAAACTCACTTTTCTCAGTTGTCAGCTGCTACCATTCTAGTGTTTTATATTCAACTTTGAAGAGTAATAAGCAATCCAGGCTGGCTCAGTTTCTTTATGTTCATGAACGTTATTGCCTCCAGTTTCTAGAGAATGTACATTTTCTGTATCCTAAATTTATCACTCTGTTGATGCAGGAATTAAAACAGAAGCATTGTTATCTCAATCCTCTCAACCCCAGAGAGAGCCAAACTTGGAGGTGAGTCACACATGGTTTAGCATTTTTGTATTTCTTGGTTGATTTTCCATTTGCAGCTAAATTTATTCATTCAATATGTGGAATCTTAGGGTGGCAATGAGGCATGGAAAATGAGAAATTCTAGGAGACTGATGATTGGATCCACAGCACCAACTTGTACGTACAATGAGTGTAGAGGTTGTAAGTATAAATGCAGAGCTGAGCAAGTGCCAGTAGAGGGAAATGACCCAATTAATAGCCCATACCACTACAGATGTGTTTGTCATAGATGATATATGATAGTCCATAATGAATTATAGCATAATGTAACTTTGAGTTGTAGTAGAAATGAGTTTATCTCCTCTAAGTCACTGCTAAGAGAACTTCAATCCTCCTTCCAATGCTAGCTATCAGTTGTGAGTGCCTGTGCTGAAAGGTGCAAAAATTTTGCATTTGCTATCTTGTCATTCAATTACTAATAAGAAGCCTATTTGCTGGATTCACTTTGGTATTTTTACTATTCCCTAAGTTATGACTTGTTCAGTGATTCTCTCTATATTAACCTGCCATTTTTGTTTCATGTACTGTTTAACTGTTTTTTGTTGTTCTATACTGTTAACCTGATTCAACCAAAGTCATAATAAAAAATATTATAATAGAATCCTTGACGTGTCTCAATTGGCTTATTGTGTATTTAATGAATGTCATTTAATTTCACGCGTGCACATGCTTTCTTACCCCCAGAATTTGTGTTTTGGAGGGAAGGGCAAGAAACTTTGAAGTGTTTACTGCATGTTACAATCTATGTTGTGTGTTTGGATAACTGTTAATAATATTTTATATTATTTTATTTATGTTTTAATAAAATGACTTAAAATTGTTCCAATTCAAAATTAATTTTCTATCTTCAATAAAAAAAAATAATCAGAAGCTAAATATGTAATTTATGTTTAAATATTTTTATTTTAAAAGCAGGCTAACAGTAAAACTTCATGTATATCTTTTTATCTAATGAAAAAACTACCCAAATTGTTTCAATTCAAATCAATTTTGGATTCAAATCAAATTTTATTATGTGAAACTAAAACTTAGGGTAAAAGATTTGATCTAATGCAAAAACTAACTAAATTTTTTCAATTCAAAATCAATTTTGGATGGAAATCTATTTTTTAATGTGTAACTAAACATGTAAATTTTTTCTTAAACATCATTTTAGCAGGTGTTTTAACATGACTATGAGAAATTCAACGAGAAACCAAAGAAAATAAAGTAATTGTAACTGATAAAAATATAAGTAACTATTGTTGCTATTGTTGATTCTGGTCAAATTTATATGAACCAGATCCAACTTAACATGCTCAAGGAAATGACATGTAACAAGCACTAGCATAGTTAAGTATTTGTTATGTAAGAACCATGTTACCAAACCAAGTAGGTCAAGATTGAAGCTACCATTGTAAAGATTTTTTTGTATTATCATCAGGCATTGCTACTGGTATACAATACAACCTGCAGCTTTTTTATATACACAAAATATGGCTAGATGTATTATTATAACAAGCCTTTTCCTGGCTTATTTATGCAATGCCAAGAGTTTCCTGTGTGCATATACCTTCTCACCCTAGCATGTTGTAAACCACTTAAAATGCTCAAGGAAATGGCTATGTAACAAGAACAAGCATATATAGTTTGGTATCTGTTATGTTAAGAACCATTATAGCCAAAATTTGTTGACCACAAGTGACAATGAGAAAAACCGTATGTTTAGCCAATTTCAGATTCTCAAGATAGAAAAGAGAGTGAGCCATCACTGCAAGTTGGCACATGAAAGTGGTCCCAAATATTAAGCATAAGCGACCAAGAACTCACATGGGTAATTTGTTTGAACTCTATTCAATTTCACAAAGTGGCAAAACTAAATTTGAAAAGAGCTGAACATGCATATATGCAGGGAGGTCCCATATACTGCGTAAAGCAAGCTAGCCCCTGCAGACGTAATATGTTGTCATGTGCTTGGCTTCATCTTAGCAGTTAGTTAGACAGAATCACCAGTACTTTGACAATCTTCAAAATCAGTGTAATCAATCTAATCATTTCACTGCACATTCCTGATATAGATACACACACCTTTATTCATTGCAGATATGCTTAAACAAATTGTGCAAAATAAAATTCCTAAGGCCATACTATAGCCCCATAATTGATATTTTGACAAATTTTAAGCTTACCATAATGATATGGCATTTCCTTGCTCATTATGGTAATCAGCAATGTTTCTCAGTGGAAGCATTGAATATGCATGCATCACATCACAGATAAAACTAAGATATATAGCCAGTAATATGAAGAATTCGGTACCATTGTTGAGTAAGTAGAATAGTACCAAACGTAATAATGAATTTCTGTTACTTGGCGTACTTTAAAAAAGGATAATGAAACATAAGACTACAATGATAATACATTCTGATTTTAAAGATAACAAAATATGATGCATATATAGAGTTCACAAGACTCATTTTGGAGAAAGTTTTTATTAAGTATTTTTTAAGAATAAAGCAAAACGAATTATTATTATTTTCATAAATTAAAAATAGTTTATTCTTAAGATAAAAACTGCTTTGGAAGAAACTAAACAAGATAACTTACATGAGAAATATAACTTAGACTCTAAGTGCAAAGTTATCATGCTTATGTAGCTATATTAGAAAACACAATGTGAATGCTAACTGAGAGAAGGAAAAGAACAGTGAATTGGCTGATACAATGTGATATATATTAAGGGGCCACTATCAGCATATGAAATATGGAAATCATAGCCACGTAACTTCAACTCATCAGCAAGTGTCAATGAGTGCAGAACGAAGATGAATGCAAGACAATAATAATATTTTCATCTGCATGTTGGTGAAATGTTACACCAGCTACAGTTATAAAACCTCAAATACTGTCTTGTCAACTAGAATTAGAATAGTGCTGAGTTTGTTGTGTCACTGGAAGACACAGCCAAGGACAAGATACCTCCTATTATTTGCACCTGAAAGAAGAGATGTTAAGCATTTTGGCTGTTTTCTTTGTCTCTATTTCATCAGAAGGACGAGAATGGTGATGAAGAGTGGTGGTTGTGGCGTCATGTGCAAGTGACAATCCAAAAGGAATGGAATTACTGACTCGGAATGATGAATGGATGGCTTGGTTGCTTAAGTTTCTTATAGACCAAGTAAGGTTTCAAATTGTGGTTCAAATTGGAAATCCAGTTGCTGCAGCAATATTATGTGTTGTTTTACAAGTTTCACAAACACATGACGATTTCAATCACCATTCACGACCCCTTATGCACCAATTGCATGCTAATTTTAGAAGATGAATACATACAAATCTTACATTTTGGAATGATTATATATAAAGAAAAAGTGAGTTCATCCATAAAGTCTCACTATCTTATATTTTTTAGGTTGCATTTTGCACCTATAAATAAGATATTTTATTTGGTGATAGAAAACAAATTGAGCTAACTTCTTTCTATCTTTATTTTGAAATCATATTTTATAACATATAGAAATAAATTAGAAGAGGTGATAGGCTGAAAACAATGCAATTGAAATTAAATTAACAATTAGTAGCCAAAAAACTAAGCCCTGAAACATACAGGATACTAGGGATGAAAATTGTAAATAAATATACTCCTCAATTGTAACTACAAGATGGGTCTCAAAAGTAGCAAATATAAGAAGCTAATAGCAAAGAAAACACTAACTTTATTACAAATTTAGGGACATGATATTATGCAGTCATGCACGTGGCAATGAGGTCTGGTTTTGTGGCATCCTTATGGGAACCAAAAAGAACATGATGCAGGTTGGTGCATAAGGGTTGTCAAGCATCAAAGGAGGGTGTCTGATAAAATCAAACGTGTCGTGGTTGAAGTGGACAAGTTCAACCTTGTTGGGGGTAATCTTTCAAGAAACTATGTACCAATGGCAAAGCATGCCCTTTTATCACAGGGCATGGACCATGCTAAGGTCGAAATAGGCTAGGAAGCAACATAGGTGTTGTCTTTGTATGGCTCTGCATGTGGTGAAGTTAACTTCAATGGAATCCATAGGACAACCTTTTGAACAGTGAATATCCATTGGAAAGCCAAGAAACTTCTACATGGTAAAGATTGGCCTGTGGAGGTCAGAAATTTTGTTTTCATTTTCGTTTTCAACGATGCCATCAGAATGATGTGATAAACTATGTCTGAATAAGGTCTACTAAGAGAAACTTCTTTATAAATATTTTAAAAAAATAAGAAAAAATTAAATACTTTTTTTTCTATAAATTAAAATTAGTGTATGCATAACTTAATTTGCAGAAATTTTCTCATATAATTTCTCGATTTTTTTTTTTAACTTATACAAAAATTAATTTTAACTTATAACTAATTATGTTTATGAAAATGTTTCACCTAAAGCATTTTGTGAAGAATGCTATAGGGTTAAGTATATGTTTTATGCAAAAAGATAAGGATACATGTAATGGTAAATTAGAAACTCCTGTAGCATATGAAAAAAACAACTCAAAGAAGAGTATTGAACAAAACTAACAGTAGAGGTAAATGTGTAAATTAGGTTGATTCAATGTGATAAAATTATATTTACAAGGAAAACGTTGCCCCAAAAGGACCAAATGATGAAAGCAAGCAATAAGAACAGTGAAGAAAGAAGTAAAATAGAGAAAATGGAAAAATTTTAACAAGTGAAAATAGTGAGAAGAGAAAAAGAATTCAGCATTGTTAGGAATTTAGGAGAGGGTTTAACTACGGGGAGATTTTCACCAATAAGGATAAATCAGTGAATACGATTCTATCTCTTACCGAAAACTTTAAAGCTAAAGGTTTCTGTGTCTTTCTCACTTATATGCTATCTAACATTCTTATTTCTACTCAATTTGCGATTCCAACTCATCTTAAACTCCTAACAAGCATGATTATTAAAAAAAAAGTACTTTTAATAATGAAAGAATAAATTTAATAATTGTGAGTTAGGGTTCTTGCTCTAAAAGATTATTGGGGCTGCTATTCTCACCTCTCTTTGTTTTGCTCTTTTCACTTCATTGTTTTTATAACAATTTTGCAAATTTTTTCTGTCAATACTCAATGAAAATATGTCTATGAAAATATGTCTCTGTGGTATATATTGTACACCGGGAAAGTGTTTCCGTCAAGATTATTTTTGAGAAGGAAAAAGAACAAACAAATTACGGGGGTGAAAATAGATAAAACTTTTGTGGGAATAGTAGAACCCAAAGATGATTAAGCATCTTGAGAAAATATGAGGCCCAAACCACAGCCTCGTCCTTCCTAAGGGTATAGACCGAATATGAGGGTAATTAAGAAGGATTAAAAAGTAGCATACAAAGATTCGAAGGATTGATAAAAGAAAATGCACATTTAGAAGAATGAGAAGTGAAGATTTTTTTTACAAAGAGTTTTGTATGCAAGAGACAAATTTTAATGGAAGCAACATCATTATGCAAGAATTTCACTTGCAAAAGCGATTTTTGAGGAGAACTAGTCTACTAAGGTGGCATGGCTAAAAACTTGGGAAAGATGGAGGAATGTAATCATTAGAAAACATTCTCTTCATAAATCAATGTAATATTCATATATTTAGTCATATGTTTTCAAAATCAACCTTAATAATAAATAATTTATTTTCCATCAATTAATTTATTTGCAATAAGTACTCCATTCACTACTAGAAAATTAATAATTTACATAGGTTATTTACATCGGTTATGGAACCAATATAAATAAGGCCGATGTAAATTTAAAAACAAATTTATATCGGTTCTAAAATAACCGATGTAAATTTGCTTCCAGATTTACATCGGTTGTTTAAGAACCGATGTAAATTTGTTTTTCATGCCTAGGCCAAAGGTGACACAAGTGCATGAAGAGAAGCGGTCTCTGATCCAACGAGCTACAGCAACCATACCATGGTGGCCATGTCCTGAAATCACCTTGTCCCTCTTCAGCACACCATCACTGCAAACGAAATGTTTGAAGGAAACAGGAACACCGATTGCATCTATCAGAGTGTCTTTTATGCTACGAGTTCCCCATATGAACACAAACAAACATTTTGATTCTTTTTCACTTATTAATGTGAAAGCAGGCTTTAGAATCTGCCAAAAAAAGTAGTTAGTTAAACTGATATTTGATAAATTTGCTTCCTCTTCAAGCATAGAATCAAATATGAAAACTAAAGTAACGATTTATAAAATTTAAAGAGAAGAACTAGGCAAAAAATTTAAGAAGCGAAAGGTTATATATATACCCGAGCTCTTCTCTTCCTTAGGAGAACATCCTCCTTGACGATTTCAGCAGCAAATAGAAAGGCACGAAAGCGGTGTTTGCTGAAAAGCATGGTCAGTGTCAAGTATTTTTTGAGCTCATACAACTCCTTTAATGTTTCGGGGTCTTTCAGTTGCACACAATCGTCTCTTTCTCCACATTCGATTGCAACTATTTCCTATCCTACAAGAACCTAGTACGGACATTAACTAAAGAAGAAAACTTGATAGAAGGGAAAGTTGGAAATGGTTGTACCTTATCCATGATACCATAAAGGATGGCTCTAGGCAAGTCCAAGAAGTTCCATTTGCCAAGTATCTGTACATAACTGAAACTGATGGCTTGTGCTAAGATCCAGACCATGTCCATGTGTGTTTTGGGTGCCACTGCTGGCCTTTTTTCAAGCTTCCCCGCAACTCTCTTAACCATTTCGGATATCATTTTTCCCAGTTGAATGCAAACAAGAAGTTAGATCGGTAATATGGAAGTAGAAAGAAGAAGGAACAAAGATTTCAGTTGCCGCGGCCTGAGAGACAGAGAGGACGAATGTGAAATGAGAGGGCTCAGTGCGGGAAAGAGTTAAGGTTATGAAACACATTTACATCAATTCTTTAAAGAACCGATGTAAATATGCGATTAGCTTTTCTTTTATTTATAAAAATGCCACCGTTTTCATATTTACATCGGTTTACCTAATAACCGATGTAAGTTTAACGATGTAAAATGTTATTTTTCTAGTAGTGATTTAATAATTCTTTTCCTAATAAATACGCATAATTTTTCTTTAAATATTTTCACCAAACACTTTTTAGTCTCTTTATTCCACACTTTAGTGGAAATCTTATATAAACATTCTTTTAGAGAAATTGGTTTATATTTCTTTAATTCTTTTTGAGTTTTAATTCTTGGAAATCAAAGTGATAAATGAAGGTTTTCTTCCGTTACGAAGTACCCATTAATATAGAATTCATCCATGATTCTCATAGTGACACATATTTTATGATATGCCAAGAGACTTGATGAATTTCAAATTGTAGCCATCCAATCTTTTAGTATAATTATCGTTACACTTTCATACTATTATAGTTTCCTCTTTATTTGTAATAAATTTTCTATTCTCCACTTCATTTTTTTTAGGATATACTATTTATTCCCTGATAAATATGTTTTGAAAAAAATGGTGTACTCCTTTTAACTTTTTTTTTTGTGCATCTTCTTCTCAACTATCTGATTCACAATTGGATGAATGGAGCTGGTGTTAAAATCACTCTTTAATCCACTTATTTTTTTAGTTTTTTTATTAATGACTCACATCTTGTATAGATATCTTACAGAACTCAACTAATAAATTTATCTTTAATATATTTCTTTTTAACTTAATCCTTCTTCTTTATAATTTAAATCCAAATAGTTGATCTTACTCGTAAATTACTTACTCAAATTTTAAGAATCTTGAAGACATTATTTATTCTATTTTTTTCAATTTACCTTTCAAAAATTTCAACTTCTTTTTAAACACATAACTGGTCCACCATTGTACCTCAATATTTTTCAAATATTTTCTATATAAATTTATTTTTCAAATATTTTCTATATAAATTGCAAAGTTTGCACACAAAAATCAAAAACTAAATACTTTTAAAGGCTTTGGTTCCTAACAAATATTTCTATCTTTTAATAAAATTAGATAATGATAACGTATAACTTTAAATTCAACCATGTTGTGTATAATCAAAGTATGCCAACTTGCTTTAAGCAAGTCCTTTTACTTGTATCAGGTAAAATTTATCTTTAAAAATCAGTATTTATAAAGAAGAGTAATAAGAATGAAAGTCAAAATAAGAATATCAACGTTAAATATCTAGCCACAAGAAAATATATTAAGAAAAAAAAATATGATCATTAATCATATTAGTATTAAGTTGATAAGATTTGATGGTTTGATTAAAGACATGCCACCAAAAAATTTTAAGGATTATGAACATTAATAGGGACTTAGTTCTATGATGTAACAATTAATATTTTGGTAAAACTTTTATTCAATTTAATGTTTTCTAATTTATTTGTACATATACTTATTTACTTTTAAAAATTCTATTTAATTTGATTTAGAATAAACATGTGATTTATTCATTAGATTTAAGAGTTTTTATGAGACTTATATTATAATATATAGAAAATAATATTCGTTATTAGAAGATTTATTATTATGATTTATATATTTGGTTTTTTGTTGTAATTGATAATGAGATAAAGGAATAAGTGAAAGAATACTAACACTTATATTATAAGAAAGTGGGATGTGTTGAAACGAGAAATGTCTATATTACAACACTTATCTCATATTATAGACAATGTAATCCATTATTCAAATCATTATTAGAGTAATTATACATTATTTTTTATACCATATTTATCATCAAAATTCTTATATTTCAAGATAATATATAGTGCATAGAGTTTTATAAATTTTTTGGATAATTAAGTTCACTCTCTTCTTCAACATATAAAATTGTTTAAAAATAATAATTCAAAAATTAAAAATGAGTAAGTTAATTTTTTTAATATTTTTTATTATAACCGTTAAATAGTCATTAAAAAATATTTATTTTTTATGAAGTATATTAGACTTTTTCATCCTATTAGTTCATCAGTATTTTTTTGCTAAATTTAATAATAATTTTTAAATTGAAAAATTAATGTGAGATGAATAAATAAAAAAATAATATTATTTAGATTAAAGAAAATTAAATAAATTTATTTATTATTAATATTTTTATTTTTTATTTTAATAAATTTTAATTACTCATTATTATTTTAATATTAAGTTTTAAATTATTATTATAAAAAATATTTTTTTATTTTATTTTATATTTTCAATTATTATTTTAATATTTTCTTTTTAATTGTTAGAAATATTTACGACTTTTTTTTTTATACTTTTGCAAAGAAATCACTATACAGTAAACACTAATGACTTTATAACATTTGTATTCCAACCTGAATGTTAGTTTTTCCACCCCCATCCGTTTTCCCTAAAAAGTAGGACTTTGATGACATTGATGTTGGGTTTTGCGCGCCCAGATACAACTACCGAGTAAATGTGAATTTGATTACGAAATTCTATACACTACTTGGCGCAATAATTTAGTTGCAGATGCTTTATCCCGCCAAAACAAAGATTTTGAGTCCTTTTCTTCATTCATCATGCCAATACCGTTTCTTCATCCTCTTCCAGATTCATCTTCACTCTCCATTGCTCCAGGAATTTCATTCCTTGTCTATTCATCACCATTCCCATGCTAAGGGAGCACTCACCAGTTTCAGTGCTTCATTTTCTTGGCCACACATGCCTCCTCATGTTCGCATTATCCACATGAGAATGAATAAATATGCGCATGCAGTGTTACACATGAGAATGAATAAATATGCGCCTGCAGTGTTAGAGAATGATGAGTTAGACCAATAATCATTTTATACATGATATCAGAATCAGGTTAACAAGATTGTTGGGCTTAAATTCAGCTACTTGTTAATATACTAAATCTTAGTTGATAAGTTGTTGGACCTAGATTGAGTCACTTGTTAATAGATTATGATTCCTTTCTACATAGTTTGAGAAATCCTGATTATTAATAAAGTTGTTAACGGGTCACTAAAGCTTGTTGGACCTAGATTTGGTCACATATTAACGAGTCACTTATTAACGGGTCACGTTCGAGTTAAAAATGACTCCTCGACATGAAGGAAAGATGTTTGGGAAATCTCACATTGACTAAAAATAAGACCAAAGCGTAAATCTCACCTTCTAAATCAATTTTAAAGATGAATTAGGTATATAATCATTTCTACATACATATTAGATAATCATGAAAATAAACTTGATATCTTTACGTACTTACACCAACCGACTGGTTAAGATTAATGAGTCAGTCCACTCCCATGAGATAAGGCTGACATAGGTAATACACCTTACATTTTAAGTTTTAAGCTTATTCTATTCCCATGAGAAGGGAATGAATATTCTTACATGAAGTTATGTCTATAATAACTACCTATTCCCGTTACATTCTTCTATCTTTCTTTTTCTTTGTTTTTTCTTTTTCTTTTTTCAAATTTTAAACCAAATAAACTCAACTTGTTTAAAAAAAATATTAAATACTGTTCAAATATGTTTATGGAAATTTCATTCATGAGTAATATTTTAAAGTATATATGACTTTTTTTAGAATATAAAATCAAACCGCGGAATAAATGCAATGAAATTGAAAGTTAACAACTTAGAAGAGAATGATATTTTTTTCCCTCAAGAGAAATCGAATATACATTGCTACCAGTTTAGCATACTAAATGTTATTTACATATTAAGAATATGTAATATTTTAATTTTGAATTAAATATGTTTTGAGTTTTTATATATTTTTTATTTCTAATATAATTTTGTGATAATAAATAACTATTACTAAATATTATATTTAGACATAAATAATGATTAAAATTATATTTAATTTTTTTATTAATTCTATCGAGATAAAAAAATTATTATTAAAAATATTAAACTTAGATATAAAAAATTAAAATTACATATTTTTAAAAATTAAAGACTTTATCAATTTAAAAATATAAGGTAATTTTTGAAAACATATAAGAACAAAAAATAATTTAATCTTTTAATTTTCTATAAATGAATAAAACAACATTTGTCATTTACTAAAATACAAAATTCTGTCAAGCGTCGAAATTTTCTTTATTCGTTACTAAATTAAATAGTTTAATAAAAGTAACATATGTTTTTAGTAAAATTTTATTTTAACTCAAAAAAATTAATTTTCCTATATTTTTTTTTGTAAATCTAACTAAAATTCATTCTAAAAAATATTATTTTCTGATAATGTTGTTTTTAAAAAGTAAATTAAACATAATAAATGCATTTTCCCATTTCAGATATTGAGAATTTTTTTTTTCACTAAACATTTTCTAAAAGAGCTACTTTTCATCTTTACATCTTATTTTACTCTAAAGTCTTGAACAAACAATAATGATTTTTCCTCAGAGAAAAAAATTGTTATTTGTAATATGTTAATTTACATCATCATTAACCTTTTATAAAATAAATTTGTTGTCAAGTGGGGTGAATTGATGCAATAAAAATTAAAACTTTAACTCTTATTTAATTCAATTTTAACCCTCTTAAATTAATTAGTCTAGCAGATATTTTATAAAGCGCAACAAAAAATTTAAAAGATAAGGAAAAGAAAAAGGAACACAGGAATTTATACTGGTTCGGTTTAAATCTTTAACCCTACATCCAGTTCCCAATCACCTTAACTTGAGATGATCACACACTCTTATATCTTTAATTTATCATAATTTTTACAACCACTAATCACAAGTGAAACATGCAAAAATACAGAAATTAAAGATCAAACCTTTCAATCTCTTGAAACCCAAGAGATTTTCAACCCTTCCTTGAGTTCCACAAGGAATGAAATACCTTCCTTGAATCACACAAGGAAGACAAAAAACACCTCCTCTGAACAGCCTCAGAGGATAATTATAATCAAAATAGATATCACATGGACTGAAGCTTTCAAACTGTAGCACCTGCTCTACTCAGAGTCTCCTCAAGATTTTTCACAGAAAGATTAATGCACAGAAAAAAAATTCTCACTTTCAAAACATAAAATTTCGTGGCTCAAAATACTCAGAGAAAAAGTGTAAAAGAACATATGAGTGAGATATCTTGAAAAATCATAATATGCTTATTAAATAATCAAATATTCCCAAATAAAATATTTTTTATTTTATTTTTAATTCGAAATCAAATTTTTACTCTGTTTAGAGACTCCAAACGTTCAGAAAATTCCAATTAAAGATACTCCTTTATTTTAGGAGAATTTTTCGCAATGTTTATTTTTCAAAAATCTTCGAACACAATCGATTATGTTATGAACATAATCGATTATTACAGTGCTCTAAACTCTTTCAAAAAAATCTAATCGATTAGATAATCAATTATTACAGTGACAAGTCTTTATTCAAAAATACATAATCGATTACATAATCAATTATTCTAGAGAGAAATGCTTTCAGGTTAAAAATAAATAATCGATTACTTAATCGATTATTTCAGAGAGAAAAACTTTCAGTTTCAAAATAATCGATTACTTAATCGATTATTCTAGAGAGTTTTTCATTTTTCAAAATACATAATCGATTATTCCAATGACAAAATTATTCTTAAAAATTTTCGAGAAACATAATTGAGTATGTTCTACATATAATCGATTATTACAGTGAGTTTTATAGTTTTTTTTTTCGAAAATAGTTTTCTTGAGAAAACACTCTGAGCTGAGTGATGATTACCTTTTGATATCATTCACTCCCAACTATAAACTTAAGTCTTTTATGTCTTTAAGCTTGCTTCCAACTTGAGTTTTTTTGATGTCCTGATTCTTGAATTTCTTGATCATTATTAAAATATTTGAATTACTCGTATAGAGTTGTCCAATTAAGAGTGATAACAAAATTTAATTCCTCTAACCGTTGAATTTCATGCATGTTTATGAATATCAGGTTAAAATTTAGTAATGTAGTAAACTTATACATAATTTTATATACATGATCTAATTAATAAAAATAATATATATATATAATAACTAATTAACTTTTATTTTATAAAAAATCATTAAAATTATAATTTGACTAATTAATACCTGGTATAAATGGATTCTAATATATATATATATATATATATAATTAAATAATTTCAGTGCAATTTTTATGAAATGTTACTCCCTTAATAAATTTATATAAAAGCTATTTTTTATTGATCTATAACTGCTAATTATAATTTTTTTATCATCATTATCCATATTAAATTTGGTTAAAATTGCATTATGTTGATTTATATATTTATTGATAAAGGATTGATGTTGATTAAAGAAGGGTTTGTCGTAATATATGAGTTTAATGTGTAATTAACAACGCTCACTAAATATTCTAACAATAAGAATATTCTATCAACTCATGGAAGAAACACATCTACTTCTCGGAATCTATCAATCCATGGCAGAAACACATTCACAATCAATGATGAGTTAACCTTGACATCAGAATTTCCAACTTTGTGTTAAAAACTATATTCCTAAGATCGAAAAGTTCAGTAAATATATACATAGGTTGAGTTTTTGGAATCAAATTGTGGTTCGTGTATAAGAGGAACATAAATAATATATTAATTTGATAAAATGTTGGCATATTATGCTTTCTCCACTATATTAAAATATGTTATCTGATACATGATATCACAATATTATTTAACTCTTAAAGTTGGTAGTAAGAAGATATAAACTATGCCACACGAAGCTAGACTGGGTTATTAATTAACTCAGATAATCATTTAAAAACGATTACATCAAATCATCATTATATGTGATGTGATAGAGATTACAACTTTGAATAAATCTTATGCTTATTGAACACAAATTTTGTTTGTTAGAAATATTATAAAATTACATATATTTTTTTATTATAATTAATTTTATAAAAATAAATTAAATGTATGATACAAATTTTATCTTGTGAAAGTTAAAGTTAATTTAGAATATATTAAATGATTTATAAATTTTATTTTATAAATTAATTTTGTAAAATTAAATTAAATTTAAAATTTATTTTTAATATAATATCAAAATTTATTCTAATAAAATTATTGAATTTATTGGATTATTTGTTATCATATTCTTATCAGATTATTTATAATTATATAATTTCACGTTTGAATTGAAAATCACATGTAATTATTTAGTTTCATGTTCAAATTGAAAAAATTACTACATAAAACGAAGATATATTATTAAATAAATATAAATTTTATTTCATAAATTAATTTTATAAAATTAAATTTGATTTAAAATTTATTTGTAATAATTTAAATTTAATTTCTAATAAATGAGTCAAATAAACATATTTAAAAGAAGAATCGGGTCTTGAGCATATCAAGTATCAAGTAATGTGAATGTAAGCTAATAAAGTTTGAAATATGGTAGCGTTCACAAATGTCAAAGATTAGAGATGGAAAGATTTCTTCACAAAAGTCTTTAAATGTCTCAATAAGACTGAGTATAAATACTTCTTTAATTGTCTTTTTACTCTTGCTGTGTATTCAAACACATCAAAATTAGAAGATTGATTAGACTTATTATGTAAAAGCACTCTCCATGAAATAGAATTCAGTGCATTCATACATATAGAATTTTAAAAGGTCCTATCAAGTTTTATGTCAATACATTGGAAATTAATGCGTCCATTAGACCACATAAATTCATAATTATTCATAATACAATTGAGTACTAGTGACAAATTACCCATTTTCTTATCGGTCCTATAAACAATTTTAAAATCAACAACCACCAACTACATACCCTTATAAGGTTGCTAGAATACCAGATAAATATTTTTAAAAACTTCTTCTTTTAACATATGCAACTCTCCACATACATTTATAATGAAAATTTGACTATTATTATTTAAAATAGAGAAAACAATCACCTAATTCGAACTGAGTAAAATATTTAATTGTAGATTTACAAAACAAACATACCATAAATTAAGGGCATGAGTTTTTGTTTATTTCAAAGATTCTCATATCAAAAGATTTCAAAAAATCTTTAGGCATCTTATTAGGATTTACGATGTTAGTAGCTCATCTCACGTTTCAAAAGATATTTTAATTTATGCATAAATTTATAAGATAGTTTTTTTAACAATTGATTAGAAAGTGACCAATCATTTGACAAGAATTGTGTAAATATGTAATCTTTTATACTCAATCTATATAAAAATATATATATCATCGTGTTCTACCAAAACCTAATCAAGCAAATAATTTAACCTATCAATATCAACAAAAACTCTCACAAACATATTTCTATTTTTATTCATAATGCATATTTTAGAAGATGGATTTATATCAAACTCAACTTAAAAAATATTAATTTGTAATATAAATTTTATATCTTATTTATATATTATAATTTAAATCATGTATGATTTATAATATATTTTCAAAAAAACTAAACCTATCATGTGATTAAATATATATAAATTGAACATTTATGATTAAATATTTATGATTGATTTAATAATAACACATAGAAAAATCAATTTAATAAAATAATATATTAAAAAACAAATTTTGGTAAACTTAATCTTAGAAAATTAGATAAAATTTGTATTATATATATATATATATCAGTGTAATATATTTCTAATTGATGTACAATTTTTAATAATATAATTATAAAAAAATTATAAAAATTTCACTTCTTAAGTCATAAAAAGAAAAAAATATAATAAATAATTTCTAATACTCGTCAAAATAATAAAAAATCTTATTTAATATTAAGTCCTTATATATTTTATTATATATTTTATATGAGAAATAATAAAATATTGTTACCACTCTTTGAAGATCGGACAACTCTACACAAGAATTCAAGTATTTTAATAATGATCAAGATATTCAAGAATCAGGACATCAAGAAAATTTAAGTTGGAAGCAAGCTCAAAGACTTAGGAGACTTAAGTTAATAGTAAGGAGTGTATGATATCAAAAGGTACTCATCACTCAGCTCAGAGTATCTTCTCAAGAAAATTATTTTTGAAAAATCATAAAACTCACTGGAATAATCAATTATATGAAGAACATAATCAATTATGTTTCTGGAAAATGTTTTAAGAATAATTTTGACTCGGCAATAATCGATTAAGTAATCAATTATGCTTTTTGGAAAATGTCAAGCTTGCGCTAATAATCGATTAAGTAATCGATTATGCTTTTTGGAAAATGTCAAGCTTGCGGCAATAATCGATCAAGTAATCGATTATGTGGTTTTTGAAAAATAAATGCTTGCGGGAATAATCGATTAAGTAATCGATTATCTTAAAATTAAAAGTTTTTCTTTCGGGAATAATCGATTAGGTAATCGATTATTTATTTCAAAACTGAAAGTATTTCTCTCGGGGATAATCGATTATGGCCATAATATAATCGATTATGCTCGAAGATTTTTGAAAAATAAACGTTACGAAAAATTCTCCGAAAATAAAGGAGAATCTTTGACTGAAATTTCTGAACGTTGTGAGGCTCTGAATAGAGTAAAAATTTGATTTCGAATTAAAATAAAATAAAAAATATTTTATTTGAAATATTTTGATTATTTAATCAGGGTATCAGGGTTTTTCAAAACACAACATTCATACGTCCTTTAAGACTTTTTCTCTAGAAAGCTTTTATACTTTTTCTCTGAGTTTTTTGAGCCTCAAATTTTTATGTGTTGAAAGTGAGAATAGTTTTTCTGTGCATTCATCTTTCTGTGAGAATTCTTGAGGAAACTCTGAGCAGAGCCGGTGCTAAAGTTTGGAAGCGTCACTCCAGGTGATATCTTTTTTATTCTATACATCCTTTGAGGCTGTTCAGAGGAAGTGTTTTTGTCTTCCTTGTGTGAGTTAAGGAAGGTTTTTCATTCCTTGTGGGACTCAAGGAAGGGTTGATAATCTCTTGTGGGTTTCAAGAGATTGTGAGGTATAATCTTTAATTTTGTATTTTTGCATGTTTCACTTGTGATTTGTAGTTGTAAAAATTGTGATAAATTAAAGATATAAGAGTGTGTGATCATTTCAGGTTGAGGTGATTGGGAACTGGACGTAGGGTTAAGGATTAACCCGAACCAGTATAAATTCTCTGTGTTCTTCTTTCTTTCCCTCATCTTTTAATTTTCCGTTGTGCTTCATTAGATATCTGCTATACTAAGTAATTCAAGAGGGTTAAAATTTGAATTAAAAAAAGAGTTAAAGTTTTAATTTTTATAACATCAATTCACCCCCCTCTTGATGCTACTTGGTAACAAGTAGTATTAGAGCTTGGTCTGATAAGGTATTTCTAAAAGATTCTTGAGATGTCTATGCAGAATCAAATTTACAGGGAAGGAGCATCAATCAACCGACCACCACTCTTTGAAAGAGACAACTATCCGTTCTGGAAAGCAAGAATGGAGATTTTTCTTCAAACCCTCGATTATGGAGTTTGGGATGTAGTGCAAAATGGTCCGTTCGTGCCAACGATAATGCTAGTTGAAAGACCTACACCAAAGCAATTTCTACAGTGGACACCGGATGAAAACAAAAGGGCTCAATACGATGTAAGGGCAAGAAATGCTATTGTTTCCGCACTAACACTAAATGAATTTTACAGGATTTCCAGGTGCAAAACTGCCAAAGAAATGTGGGACATACTAGAAATCACACATGAAGGCACAGAAGAAGTCAAGCGTGCAAGGAAAAACACCTTGACACAAGAATATGAGCTTTTGACCATGGCGCAAAATGAAAGCATCGGAGACTTTCAAACAAGATTTACACATATAGTAAATCACTTGGAAGCATTGGGAAAAAGATTTGCCAAGGAAGAGCTCAACACGAAAATACTAAAGTCCCTGGATAGAAACTGGCAGCCAAAGGTCACGACAATTACAGAATCAAGAGACCTTACAAAGATGGATATGGCAACCTTATTTGGAAAACTCAGAGAACATGAGCTTGAGCTTCAGAGACTAAAGAATGGAGAGGAGAAAATTACAAAAAGAAGACTCTCGCATTCAAAACAGAACAATCTGACGATGAAAACGAAGGTGAGAATATTAATGATGATTTTTCTTTATTAGTGAAAAAATTTTCCAAGTTTTTGAAGAACAAGAAAAATCAAAATCAAAAGAAGGAGAAAAGAAATCCCTCTTCAAACTTCAAGTGTTTCAGATGCAATAGAGTGGGCCACATCAAATCCGAATGCCCTTTTTCAAAGAAAGATGAAAAAGAAAAGAAGAAGGGTAAAATCTTTGCTTAATGGCAAATGAAGATCTCGAGACATCATCACGGGTAAGTAATTCTGAATATTACGATGATTTACATGATGCTTTTCAAGAGCTTTTCCAAAACTTTGATGAATTATCCAAAAAACACTCTACCTTGAAAAATAATTTTCAAATTTTGGAAAATAAATTACCAGATGCTGAAAAAGAAAAAGAATCCTTGAAATCTAATTTAGAAAAATTAGAAACTATTTCAAAAAGAAAAAGTTGTGAGAATTGTGAAATTTTAGGGAACAAAATTTCTAGTCTTGAAAAAGTAATTTCAAAGTTTTCTAAATTAAGTGTGAATATTGATAAAATTTTGAATTCTCAAAAAGAAAGTTCTAGTAAAACTGGACTTGGTTTTATCCCTAGAAAAAGTCTAGAAAAGCAAAAGACGATTTTTGTAAAAGAATCTAAATAAACAAGTTTTCAAAAATCTTTTGTGAGCAGTTTTAAAAATAAAACCTATAAAACTACTTTTTCAAGAACAAAATGTTTTTACTACATGAAACATGGTCATACAGTAAATAAATGTTTAATAAAACATGTAGGTGTTCCCTCAGGAAAATTTGTTTGGGTTTGTGTAAAGAATTAATCATTATGATTAATATTTTTTTTTAAATTGCTAGAATAACTGAGAATGTGTATACTAACCCCTAAGGACCCAAAATAATAAAGGGGACCTAAATCTATATGTTTGTGTTGCAGATTACCTCCAAGGAAAGAAAAGTGCTATGGTACCTAGATAGCGGGTGCTCAAGACACATGACAGGAGACAAGAATAAATTTCAAAGTCTTAAAATGAAGAATCAAGGTTTTGTGACCTATGGTGATAACAATAATGGAAGATTCTTGGCTCTAGAGACATAGGTATCACTGAGAGCTTTGTGATCCATGATGTCCTCCTTGTAGAAGGGTTAAAGCACAATCTGTTGAGCATCAGTCAATTGTGTGACAAAGGATTGAAGATAGTATTTGAATCAAGCCACTGCCAAATACTACAAAAAGATTCAAATGAAGTCGCTCTAAAAGGTACTAGACTGAATAATATTTATGTTATTGATCTTGTCAATGTTGCATCTAGAAACATCCCTTGCTTAGTAGCAAAGGAAGAAAATCCTTGGTTATGGCATAGAAGGGCTGCACACATTCATATGCATCATCTAAGTAGACTCATTGCTAAAGAGCTAGTAATAGGTTTACCAAAACTAAATTTTGTGAAAGATAAAATTTGTGTAGCATGTCAAAAGGGTAAACAAACTAAAGTTTCTTTTAAAAGTAAAAACATTGTTTCTACTACCAAACCTTTAGAAATGTTACACATGGATTTATTTGGTCCTTCACGAACTAGGAGTCTTGGTGGAAATTACTATGCTCTTGTAATAGTAGATGACTACTCTAGATTTACATGGACGTTCTCTTTGTCATCTAAGAGTAATGCCTTTGATACCTTTAGAAAATTTGCCAAGGCTATTCAAAATGAAAAAGAATTAAAAATCAAATTTTTAAGAAGTGATCATGGTGGGGAATTTCAAAATGACTCTTTTGAAAACTTTTGTGTTGAATTAGAAATATAACACAATTTTTCTTCACCTAGGACACCTGAACAAAATGGTGTAGTAGAAAGAAAAAATAGATCTTTGGAAGAACTTGCTAGAACAATATTAAATGAACACAATCTTCCTAAATATTTTTGGGTTGATGCTGTGTCTACAGCATGTTATGTTTTAAATAGAATTTTAATAAGACCTATTTTGAAACTCACTCCTTATGAATTATTTAAAGGAAGAAAACCAAATATTTCTCATTTGAAAGTTTTTGGGTGTAAATGCTATGTTTTAAATAATGGAAAGGAAAATCTTGGTAAATTTGACTCAAAAGCTGATGAAGGCATATTCTTGGGTTATTCCTTGTCTAGTAAAGCATATAGAATTTTTAATAGGAGAACATTGCATGTAGAAGAATCTATACATGTAACCTTTGATGAACAATTGGACCTTGAGGAAAACCCTCTTGAGTCAAGAAAGAAATTGATAGATACAGAAGAAGAGAAAGCAGTGGAAAAATCTCAGGAAGAAGATCCAATACAAAAATCATCCAGTGTAGAAGATCTCACTCGAAGCCTAGAAGATCTTTCTATAAATGAACATCAAATAGTTGGTGATCTTCCAAGAGAATGGAGAACGCCAAGAGGACTATCAATGGAGAACATAATAGGAAGCATTGATCAAAGAGTTACCAAAAGAAGCAAATTGAATAACTTTTGTCTCAATGTAGCTTTTGTCTCTCAAGTTGAACCGAAAAGCATCGATGAAGCCTTAAAGGATGAATATTGGGTAAATGCTATGCAAGAAGAACTTATTCAATTTAAAAGAAATGAAGTATGGGATCTTGTACCAAGAACAAACTCCCTACAAGTTATTGGAGCAAAATAGGTGTTCAGAAATAAGTTTGATGAAAATGGAAATATAACCAAGAATAAAGCAAGACTTGTAGCCAAAGGATATAGTCAAGAAGAAGGCATAGATTACGATGAGACATATGCCCCTGTTGCAAGACTTGAAGCAATAAAGATACTACTTGCATATGCCTCAATAATGAAATTCAAGTTATTTCAAATTGACGTAAAGAGTGCCTTCCTAAATGGATACATAAAAAAAGAAGTCTATGTTTGCCAACCTCCTGGATTTGAAGACTATCAACATCCCAATCATGTTTATAAGCTGAAGAAAGCTCTCTATGTACTTAAACAAGCTCCAAGATCATGGTATGAAAGACTTAGCAATTTTCTGGTAAGTCAAAATTATAGAAGAGGTAAAGTAGATCCTACTCTTTTCATTAAAGAATCTCAAAAGCATATTATTGTTGTACAAATATATGTTGATGATATAATTTTTGGATCTACTAACAATGATCTTTGTCAAGAGTTTGCCAAGTTTATGCAAGGAGAATTTGAAATGTCAATGATGGAGGAGCTAACATTCTTTCTTGGACTACAAATCAAACAACTAAAGGAAGGAATCTTCATCTCCCAATCCAAGTATTGCCTAGAAATTCTGAAGAAGTTTGAACTCGAAAGCTCAAAGGAAGCAGCTACACCAATGGCTACATCATGCTATCTAGATCATGATGAAAAAGGTAAGATGGTTGACCAAACCAAATACAGAGGTATGATTGGTTCCTTGCTATATCTTACTGCTAGTAGACCAGATATAATGCATAGTGTTTGTGTGTGTGCTAGATTTCAATCATCACCAAAAGAATCGCATCTAGTTGCTATTAAAAGAATTCTAAAATATTTAAATGGAACTAGGAATTTTGGACTTTGGTACCCCTCAGGATCCTCCCCTAGCTTAATAGGTTATTCTGATTTAGATTATGGAGGGTGTAAGATTGATAGAAAAAGCACTAGTGGCACATGTCATTTATTAGGATGTTCCTTAGTTTCATGGCACTCTAAGAAGCAAGCATGTGTAGCTTTATCCACCACAGAAGCTGAGTATATAGCAGCAGGTAGTTGTTGTGCACAAATTTTGTGGATGAAGCATCCATTAGCGGATTTTAATATATATCTAGATCACATACCCTTAAAGTGTGATAGTACTAGTGCCATAAACCTTACTAGGAACCCTATCATGCATTCTAGGACAAAGCATATTGAAATTAGACACCATTTCATAAGAGATCACATAGTTAAAGGAGATTGCATAATTGAGTATATTGATACTAAAAATCAATTAGCTGATATTTTCACTAAGCCATTACCTAGAGATAGATTCCTTGAGCTAAAAAGAGAATTAGGAATTTTGGATGGAAATACTGTTTTGTGAAAATTGTTATGAAATTGTTTGCGCTTATTATTTGAAATTATTTGAATGTCTAATTGATTATGTGCTACACTTAATCGATTACCTGGAATTTTGTTTATGATTCTTCACTTTGTAATCCCATAATCGATTACATAATCGATTATGCCAATGCGCTTCTGTCTTAATCGATTATATACTAACATAATCGATTATCTGGGCATGAATAATCGATTATCACAAGAACATAATCGATTATCCGCGTAAGTTACCTTTGGAATTCTCCAGATTTCGTCAAACTAGCTGTTTATTTCTTGGAAAACAACACAACGGCTATATTTTTTACCGTTACACATGCAATTGGCTATATATAACCCCCAAATTCGGAGATTAAAGTATCCCTCCCCACATCCTCTCTTTTGCTCAAACAACCTACTCTTTGGCTTCTCAATTCCTTCTATATACTTCTCACAAATACTTCTCCAGTTTTCTCAATGGCTTCTTCATCACATCCCAGAAGGAAAATGACTGTCAGGCGCAGCAGACACAAAGAGCCTATAATTAATTCAGAAGAGGCTCCTGTAGAACGCCCTCATGACTTGAGAGGCTGGATCTCTGATGAAGACATTCATCCCTTGTTCATCAGGGATTTCAGGGCAAGGAAGATGGTTCCTCCCAAGCGTCTCTCCATCAATTTCTTCAGGAGTGAAGGTTTTTTCTTTCAGGACTTGCTGCAGACACAAGGTCAAAAGCACTTTGTGGAGTTGGGACGTACTTTGGGTGGATCTGCTCGGAATGGCCTCTACTATCCAGACTTGGTCCGAACTTTTTACTGCAATCTGACCAGGCGCCAAGGACAAATAAAATCACGCGTCAAAGGTATTAACATTACTTTAGATGATGATATTTGGATGAACGTGGCTAAAATTCCTGTCAATACTAGAGCACTCAATATTACTGTTGGCTTTGAACGTTTTGATAAGATGGAAGTTTACCGTTCTTATCTGAAGGATAATTACAACGGTAACTTCAACCTCTATAGGACTGGCCCTATGCGAGTCAATGAGAGGCTATTGGCTTACATAATAAGTTGGCTGCTCTGTCCTAGAGGGTCAAATCATGCACAGCTGACCACTGAAGATCTACTGTTACTATATGGTATAAATAATGGTTTAGCTTTGGATTGACCTACCATTATTTTTGATTATATGATTAAAGCCAAGAGATTGCATTCTCATCTACCTTATGCTCTGTTCATCACCAAAATTTTGATTCAATGTGATGTTCCTCTTGAGGGGGAGTCTCATGAAATGTTGGACAGTCACAGTACAATTGGGAAGAATGTGCTGAACAAGATGAGACTGCAGAAAATAGATGATGTATGGACTGCTCCTGCTGAGCAAGAAAGGGCTTCAGCTGCTATGGATGAAGACATGTCTCATCCTCAACCACAGGCTGTTCTTCCAGACCAATATTTTCAAATGCTGGAAAATATTCAGAAGTGGCAATTGGAATACAGTGCTGTGTCTGAACAGCGATATCAGGCCCTTCAACAAAACTATGACAGCCTCAACTCCTATGTCAGAACTAGTTTTGAGGAGCTTAACACAACAATCAGAAGAAGCTTTGAAGATTTTGAAGATCGTATTTCTTCTGTGGAGCGTGAATTGAGAGAAGCTCAACATCAAGACAATGATGATGACGTTTAGAGTTAGCTGTTAGCTTTTTATATTCTTAGGTCTTGAGCTGAGTTTTGTATTTCTCTTTATTGTCCTTCTTTCTAATAATGATCTAATAAAAAGGGGGAGAATTTTCTTATGTGTATGTGTGTTTCCTATGTGTATGTGTGTTGCATGAAATTGTGCTTATGTGTTAATCTATGCTTATTTTCTATGAACTGTTGATTTATATCATAAGCAGGGGGAGTTTTATTAAATTATTTATACTGACTAATACTAATGTTGTTGAAAGTTTCTGGTTTAGTCTCAACACACAGATACACTTATATTTTTTCTTGATCATCATCAAAAAGGGGGAGATTGTTACCACTCTTTGAAGATTGGACAACTCTACACAAGAATTCAAGTATTTTAATAATGATCAAGATATTCAAGAATCAGGACATCAAGAAAATTTAAGTTGGAAGCAAGCTCAAAGACTTAGGAGACTTAAGTTAATAGTAAGGAGTGTATGATATCAAAAGGTACTCATCACTCAGCTCAGAGTATCTTCTCAAGAAAACTATTTTTGAAAAATCATAAAACTCACTGGAATAATCGATTATATGAAGAACATAATCGATTATGTTTCTGGAAAATTTTTTAAGAATAATTTTGACTCGGCAATAATCGATTAAGTAATCGATTATGCTTTTTGAAAAATGTCAAGCTTGCGCTAATAATCGATTAAGTAATCGATTATGCTTTTTGAAAAATGTCAAGCTTGCGACAATAATCGATTAAGTAATCGATTATGTGGTTTTTGAAAAATAAATGCTTGCGGGAATAATCGATTAAGTAATCGATTATTTTAAAATTAAAAGTTTTTCTTTCAAGAATAATCGATTAGGTAATCGATTATTTATTTCAAAACTGAAAGTATTTCTCTCGGGGATAATCGATTATGGCCATAATATAATCGATTATGCTCGAAGATTTTTGAAAAATAAACGTTGCGAAAAATTCTCCGAAAATAAAGGAGAATCTTTGACTGAAATTTCTGAACGTTGTGAGGCTCTGAATAGAGTAAAAATTTGATTTCGAATTAAAATAAAATAAAAAATATTTTATTTGAAATATTTTGATTATTTAATCAGGGTATCAGGGTTTTTCAAAAACACAACATTCATACGTCTTTTAAGACTTTTTCTCTAGAAAGCTTTTATACTTTTTCTCTGAGTTTCTTGAGCCTCAAATTTTTATGTGTTGAAAGTGAGAATAGTTTTTCTGTGCATTCATCTTTCTGTGAGAATTCTTGAGGAAACTCTAAGCAAAGCCGGTGCTACAGTTTAGAAGCGTCACTCCAGGTGATATCTGTTTTATTCTATACATCCTCTAAGGCTGTTTAGAGGAAGTGTTTTTGTCTTCCTTGTGTGAGTCAAGGAAGGTTTTTCATTCCTTGTGGGACTCAAGGAAGGGTTGATAATCTCTTGTGGGTTTCAAGAGATTGTGAGGTATAATCTTTAATTTTGTATTTTTGCATGTTTCACTTGTGATTAGTGGTTGTAAAAATTGTGATAAATTAAAGATATAAGAGTGTGTGATCATCTCAAGTTGAGGTGATTGGGAACTGGACGTAGGATTAAGGATTAACCCGAACCAGTATAAATTCTCTGTGTTCTTCTTTCTTTCCCTCATCTTTTAATTTTCCGTTGTGCTTCATTAAATATCTGCTAGACTAAATAATTCAAGAGGGTTAAAATTTGAATTAAAAAAAGAGTTAAAGTATTAATTTTTATAACATCAATTCATCCCCCCTCTTGATGCTACTTGGTAACAAATATAAATTCTAAACAAATAATATAAGAATATAATGTAAAGTCCCACATATATTTTAAATAGTATATAAAGATTACAATTTAATAATTAAACATAAAATATTTTTTATTAATTAAAACTATTAATTCTTATTGTTTTATTTTAAGTATATATTTTAAATAAATTAATCATGTATTAAATATTAATAAATGACATTACTATTTTTTTTAAATAATAGTTGATTAATTTTAATTTATTATTATATTAACTAATATAACCTCTTTTTTTTCTAATAGTCGTGTAAGATTAGGTTACACAAACTAAACAAATATTAAAGTTTATAATTTATAATAAATTTATTTATTTTTTCAATAATACCTTATCTTTTTACTTTATTTTTAAGAAAAATTATTCATAATAATTTATTTTTCTTTCTATAGTAAATTATTATATCAATTTATTTTCTTTTAAATAAAATGTATTTTTTTTTCTCTCTGTAATATTTGAATATTTTTTCCTTTTAATGAAAATAAATTTTCTTCTATAATTTATAGTCCTAAAACATAAAAAATATTGATTTGAAAAATTACTATAAAATTTTAGCTTCCTATATTAAAAAAATTTAGCATTATGTTTAGTTTTTCTTTATATATTTTGAACCTTAGCTTTAAAAAATTCACAACTCTACAAACATGACTAAAAACAACATAGATTTTTATTATCTCATATAGATATAAATGTTGAAATTGCAAATGAAGAAATTGAAAATGAAAATGCTTAAAGATCTCTTACTTTTTTTATTGTAAGTATATTTCGCTATTAACTTATGTACTATCCAATTAATCTTTAAATCTCTCTATGATGTAAGGGCTAACATTTATAAAGTTTTTTTTTTTTTTCATTTTTTATCTGTAATTTCAGTTTAACATCATTTTTTAAGAATAAAATAAATTATATGTATTACTAAGATGTAATTGGATACAAATTGCAATTCCAATAAAAGAAAATTTTAATTTTGTTTGAATTTTTTAAAAAATAAGAATAAAATGGATAGAAATAATTAATATAGTCTTCAAATTTTCAAATGATAAATTAATAGAAAAAAATTAAAAAAATTATTATGAAAATGAAACATGGAGAGTATAATTTTTACAATATGGACGTTAAAATTAATACCATAATTATACTTCGATTAAAATTCATAGTAGACTAAAAGAATATAAAAAAATATAAAAATTAATATAATTTAATATATATATATATATTAATAACTATTATTTATTTATTCTCTTTGTGATAGAAATTTTATTTTATAATAAAATAATAATTAAAATATTTTCTATTATTAATATCTGTTATAAAATTACATATATTTTTATTCTTTATTTGTGTATATGAAAATATATTTATAATGTATTTTAAAAAAATTTGTAATTTGTGAATATATAATTTGAATGTATATTAATATTCATAATACAGTTACTAATGCGTGTACACGCATTAAATTGTATAGCTACTAACATACATTTTTGTAAAAAATATGTAATAAATGCCTTAACAAGTTATGATAATATAAAAATACAAATTATAAAGTTAATAACCATGCAATATATGGAGTATTTAACAATATTTAAAAAACAAAGGTTAATAACATATTTTTAACACACTTTCTATTATTAGTTAAAATTTATTAAAAAGGATAAAATAGAAAATTTATTAAATCTTACTAATATTTAAAATATATATATATATATATATATATATATAAAACTT
>BDMB01000025.1:1157425-1328573 GCA_016859785.1 Macrotyloma uniflorum
AAGAGAAACAAAAGTCGTGTATTCCCTTCCAATTCCAAGGTGCGAAAACGACCGTGCAGCAGCAAGCACCCTTCATTTTCCCTTCATTTTCTCACCATTTTCTTCTTTCCTTATACCATTATTATAAATAAATATCAATAGTATTTAATATTATTTATTATTTTCTATATATTCTCGAGAAACAATGTATCTTATTCTCATTTCTTTCTTATACTCTTCTCTTCTCTTCTGTTCCATCTTCCTTGTCTTTCTCAGCTCTCAACTTTTGCCTCTTCTCTCTCTTTTCTTTCTTCTCTTTTCTTCTTCTTTCTTCTCTCCATCATGACTGGGATCTCTGATGAAGCTCCTGTGACCCTCGACACGCTGAAGCAGTTAATGGCTCAGTTTGCCAAGGAGAGAGACTGGGACCGTTTTCACAGCCCAAGAAACCTTCTTCTGGCTCTGGTATGCTTTCTTTCCAATACCCCATAATAAAGTTGATTTTTTTTTGGTTTATTGTTGCACCCTTTTGTGAACTTTATTGGTTTGTCGTGTAGTTTCTATATAGTACACGTTTTTTCTTTATGTGGGTAACGTGGTTCTTTATGAACCATGAAAGAAGGAACTGGTATAGAGAAAAAGAATCTCTTTTGTTGTTATTGTAATTTGTTTACCCGTTTTCTTTTCGGGTTTTGTAGACGACTCACCTGAGTCACACTTCATATAAAATGGGGTTGTCGCAGATTCTTAATGTTTGCATAAAGAAAAAATTTCCTTGCAAGTTGGTTTTTTTTAAGAGGATTGAAGCTATACACTGCCTTTGGGTGTTGTTTTCCCCATTTGATTTTGTACAGTCTCAAGTTTTTAAAGTTTGTTTGAAGTACAACAATTTGTGTATCATCATTTTTTTTTAACTCTGTATAAAATTTAACACCAATTGTGAAGTAAAATTTAATATAGATTTCTCATCTCAAAAGCAAAAGTTGTATCTAGATTTTTAATTGTTTTTACTTGAACTTACTTTGTATTCACTGTGTTGTAAAATATTTTATTCAACATAATTTTTTCTCATGCATTTTAACAAGAGTTCATCCTTTTGTGCTGTGAATGTAAACTTTATATACACACCTCTAGTAAGATTTTTATCATCTTACCAAACCATTCATTTCAGTAATACTAGAAAAAAGAGAGGATCTATGTAGCTTTATATCTTCATAAACTAGTAAAAGTAAAACAAGAGAGACGAAGGAAGGTAAACAGATTGTTGTAGTTTATATAATACTGCAATATATTGATAATAGAATGCATTTTATTAGATATTTAGAGTCTATGAAGGTTAATCAACATTTCTGAAATGCAATTAATTTCAACCTGAAAAAGTTTAAAGCATTTTATTTCAGCCGAGAATCACGTAAACCGCCAGGGAACACGGCGAGTTGGAACAAATGACTCACTACCCATTCAAAAATACAATTACTTTTTCATAATTAGTATTTGTCATGGTCTTTTTTTGAGATTTTGTCACCTTGTGGAGGAAACCCTAGTCAAAATCAACTGTGCAATGTAAACAGATACCATAGCGTTGTTACCATAGAAGATATGTAATTGTTTCGGCCTTCAATTTCGCTTTAACTTTTTAACTTTTGTTCCCACCTAGAGTACACAAGTGGGACATGAGTATGTTTAATATTATGATCAAGACAAGCTGAAGCTGCCAAAATAATTAAATTGTACTTACTATTTGCTGTAATCATCAAACAAACAGTATCAAATATTAACCTAGATAGATTAGAAGGAATCAAGCTGTAATTGTTTAAGGGTGTAGTAATTCAGTAGGATGATAATGTTGCAGACATAGAGTTTATTTTGCAAGTATTAATATAAAAATTGTTTTGTTTTTTACTGTTGATAGGTGGGTGAAGTAGGGGAATTATCTGAGATATTTCAGTGGAAAGGTGAGGTTCCAAAGGGTCTTCCAGATTGGGAAGAGGAGGAAAAAGTTCATCTTGGAGAAGAGCTTTCAGATGTGTTGCTTTACCTTGTCAGGCTCTCTGACATTTGTGGTGTTGATCTTGGTAAAGCTGCTTTGAGAAAGGTTCAACTCAATGCTATAAAATACCCTGCAAGCACAGAGGTAGATTCAATTTCAAGCAAGCCAGACGAAAACCCTTCCACCAATAATGGCACTGCCCCTGATTCTGACTGATACATTGTTATTACTCTTATAATAATTATGTGGTGAGGTTAATTTCTTTAGCTGAATTTGGGGTGAAGTAGGAAAGGGAGCATGGTGGGTTTGTACAATAGTTTATGCAGTGGTTTGTTCCCATTGCATGGAAACTAGACTAATGTTCAGTGTTTGGTAAATGGTACGTTTATTCTCTCAGATTTGTTTTCACTGTTTTGGCAGAATCAAATCCCCGTGACAGATATGAGATATGAAGAAATCTAATTCTTCCATTTTTGGTTACCTTACTTTTAACATTTTGGGGACATTTTGGATGCATAATTAGATCCCGGATTCTCTGCAATTTGATTTTGTTGGTGACCATTCGTCCTATATTAAATATTAATATATATGCATGTTTCTGGGTTCTTCTGCTTTAGAAAACATTTTTTAAGGTTAAATTTTGGTTGGTGAGCCAAATTGATATTCCTGTGGTCTATGGAAAGTGAAAAATGCTTCTTTTCTTCTCCTCCTAGGAAAGAAAATCATTCTATTTGTCCATTTGTGGGTATGTAGTTTTACTGTGCTTGCAGAACAGCCAAAATTATGAATAGTTAAGAAACCATGTTGCTGTGCATATAAACCAGTTTCAGTGAAAAAGTGAAAACAGTTAGATTTTTTTATTAGCATATTTAAAGCAGATTTCAGTGACTTTGAGATTAATTGAATCAGTTTGTATGGATTTCAAGTTTTATTATTTTGTATAATTGTTGTTCATTTTAAGAATATGTATGTAAAGTAAAAGTTCTTTAATTAACTGTAATTTAACACAGATAATCATATATATAACAGTGTATAAGAAAATTAAAAATTAAATTTATTGAAATTATAAAATAGTCATTTTTCAATAACATGGAATTATTTAAAAAGAGATAATGAAATAAAAGAATTTGTTTAGCACAGGAAATATTTTCATGTTAAATTAAAAGAAAACAAAAACTGCTGAATTCTGTAATAAGTCAATGGGAAAATTAGGTAAACTATCAATATCACTCACATATCAAGATGATTAAGATTAGTACAGAAAAAAGTATAAGAATAGAATCATTGAATGTCATGTAATTGAAAGTAAAATTTAACCAAATTAAATTCAAATGAAAAAAGGCAATTAATTATTTACAAAGAACAACAAGTAGATGCATTAGACAAATTAAAAAATATATGGATATAGATCCCTATTTCAAAAAAAAAAAATGTTTAAGTTATTCATTGTAAATATAAAATATAATTTATAAATTTAAATATTATTATTTATCAAATTCTTTATTTTTATAAAAAAAATCATTATAAGAAGTAAGAATGAAAAAAAAGAAGTTAAAATTCAATAGAAAAAAAATTGATGGTAAATAAACAGGATGGGATGTTCAACTGCATTTTAATGCATTCTGATGGTGAAGGTCATTTGATTTGAGGTTTTAATTTGAATACTTAAGATACGTCATTATTTCATTAGTTTAGAACCACTTAAAATTAATTTGTAATCCCTTTATTTAAAAACAAAAAAAAATTAGACATATTTGAGACGTGTTCCTTTTTTTAAGGTCAATCATAAATTTTATATTGAAATGTGAAACACAATCACTGTAATTAATTCTGTGTTTTTGACAATGGGACACTTTTTTGTGGCTTTATTATGAATTTGGTCAAGGAAACTTACAAAAAAATCAAATAACTTTAAATTTGTTCAAATAATGAATAGTCAAAGATGTTAGTTAAATTTTTTCTATTAAAAAAATATAGTAGAAGTATATTAAATTCATAACAAAATATAAATATGTTTATTTATTTATTAAACCTTCATTAAAAAACAATTTTTAATTTGTTTAGTTCAGATTATAAATATAAATATATATAAATTCTTGATTACAAAAGATATCGAGAATTGAGCACATTAATTTAATGTAAAACACTCACTCGTGTGGAAAAAAGAAAGAAAGCATGAAACAGTACGCGGAAACGAAATGTAATTTCATTTTATATTTATTTATATTAAGATGTGGCTAACTAGTGTACTAAGAAAATCTTGTTATTAAGAAATTAAAAAGGAAAAATTTTATATTAAAATTATATACAAATATATTAAAAACTTTGAAAAATAATTGTTTATCTAATTTGATAAAAGTTATTTTTTTAATAACCTAATTACCATTTGTCTTATATTATTAAAATGTTAGCTTTATTAAAAATATTTTAGGATTTGAACTCATCAAAATAGATATATAATTTCATCAAAATACAATTTACAAAAATTCATAAATAAAAAATTATTTTAGTTCTTAAAAAATTAAAGAATTTTATATATTTTTAATTTATTTTTTTATTTTTTATCCTTAAAATAATATTTGATCTTAAATAAATATTTTTTTGTAATTTTTATCATTATGTTGAGTTTTATAAATGATGTCTGTGGAGTTTTCTTTAATGCAGATAGGTTTTAAGAAAAGAAAAAAAAAAGATAAATTATCTATTAGTCTAAATATGTTTTATTTTATTGATTAGAGTTTTATTGAATTCTTTTTTATGAGTAGAAACATTTGAGATTTTTAATTTATGGAAAGGTTTTTTATTTTTTAAGGTAAGAAAAGTTATATAAATTCAAATAATATCATAAGATAGAAATTCTTAATATTAAAATATGACTTGTTCATAAATATTGAATTTTATAAGAACTTTTCTTTAAATGTAGTTTATGAGTTATTGTTTGAAATTGATTTTTAAATATGAGAATTGATTTGTTAGCAACTTTATAAATTATGAGTAAGACTATGAATTATAAAATAAATACTTTTAAACTTTATTATTGATATATTATGAGTTAAGAATAAGAATATATTGATATTGTAATTAAGTTAATTTTTTTTAAAGTGAGAATTGAATATGGTGTGAGAATTGTATATGAATAATGAAGTTATTGATATTGTCTTTTGAGATTATATTTATGATTTTGATAGAGTTGAGAATGTGTATAGGATTTGTATTGTATTCTATTATAATTAAGATTTTAGTAGAGTTATGTTTTAATTAAGAAGTTTAAATGGAAGTTTTAATTAAATTAATGAATAGTATTTTTGTCATTTAATAGTTTAGAATGTAGTTTTTATCTTTGCAAATTTATTATAAGTTAGTTGAATAAATTGAGTTTAAAAATTCTTGTTAAGAGTAGAATTTATGTTTAGATGGGTAATGTAATATCAATTAAGTAATCTAGTATTACAAATGTAATTGAATTGGTATTGGATAAAATGTTTGGAGTTCTAAACTTTTTAAGTGATAATGTTTTGAGAAGAATAATATATTTAATGTGAATAAATATAGTATAAGGATGAGTAATTGTGAAATGCATGATTTGTAATGTTATTGGAAATGCATTGCTATATAATGAACCAATTATTACACAAATGGTTGAGATTATATCCAATATGATTAAAGAATATAGTAAATAATAGGTTTTTTTTTTTTAATATAGGATAAATATGTTTTTCATATTAAATATGTCTCATTTTTCATTTTCTTTAATAACAAAAAATTTACCAATCTTCTTACAATAATAATAGTTTTATTTGGATTTTAATCGTGTCGATTAATTGTGTTAAAATACGTGGTCAACAAGAAGTGGAACTGAATTGGTGGTAACATTAAAAAAGAAATAAAAATTGTTATGTAATTGAATATCTCGTTCTTTAAATCTATAACTATTTTTCAGAATTCATTTTAAGCTTATATAATTAATTACCATTTAATTATAAATGATTAATTTAAAAAAAAGGTATATGTATGTTAGTCTTATTTAATCAATTACAATTTTTTAATTGATTATCTATTTTATAATATATAAATATTCATATATATATATATATATATATATATATATATATTATAATCAAATGTGTGTCAACACAACATATGTTAGAATGATGAATGATGGTTTAAACTTTTATTGAAGAAATGCTTATTTAAATTTTGGTTATGTCTAATTGTCTTGTACAATGTTGTCTTTTTATAAAGAATAGTTGTGGGTAAGTGAAAAAAAATAAAATAGAAAAGAAGAATAGTAAGGAAAATCCATTGTGCATAAAGACATAACATCACATTCAGATCATGCATGAGATGACATGAATCTCACTCACAGCATTACACAGGTGAATTTTAGTTTACATGAATAAGAGCCAAAAGTATAGCTTTTTATCCAATCATACACTAATTTATAACTTCAAACAAATTTTTTTATTAGGTTGACGCAACACAAACAACATCTTTCATAAAAAAAAGAAGAACATCATCATCATCATAATACAAATAAGATGAAGTTTAGCAATAAAGAATGGAACCTAGCTAGTGATGTTAAACCTAACTTTGCAATTTTCATCTTATTTAATTTTTCCAATCTCATTTAAATAAAAAAATTTCGTTTCAACTTTATGAGAAATAATTTTAAATGAAAACATACTTCATTTGATATAACGAGAATCGAATAAGTCATCCGAAACTTAAAATTTGAATTCAGTAAATGATATTTTAGAATGATTTTATTAAATGAAGTTAATACGTGAATATAATAGATATGTGTTTCTATATTTTTACATATATATGTGTTTCTATATTAGTATTAGAAGTGACCTTATATTTAGATGATATAAAATTTTGAATACACATCTTTCATATTTTTCAATAAAATTAAACTATTATAAATTATTCAAGAGAATGATTTGATAAGTATAATAATCTTATTAAAATAAATTTTAATATCATATTAGAAGTAAATTTTAAATTTAACTTAATATTATAAAATTATTTACAAAATAAGGTTTTCACTTACTTATATACTAAATTGACTTTATTTTTAAACGATATAAAATTTTTAAATAAGTGAAAGCTTTATAATTTTTTTTTTCTTTTAAATGTTGTGTTTGAATTACTTTATATAATTAAGTATCAGAATAATAGAAAAATTTAAAAATTAAATATGAAATATTTGTACAGTTAATAACAAAGTTTTATTTATTAAAAAAATAATAGATAATTTATTAAAATAAATGTCTTCAAACCAAAATTTTAGGTTTGGGAGTTAAGGAAATATAAGTAAAATATTAAAATGTCTATTTAAAATCATTATCCCTGATAAATTAAGTAAATTATTACTAATTTTTTAAAATAACTATCTAAGTATAAATACAATTAAAAATTAATCACGAGAAAAAATTTGAGGATTTTATTATTCAATTATTCATATTTATTTTGTTTTGAACGATGACGAGATTTTTAATCAGAGGTTTAAGTTAAAGAAAATATTTTTGCATTCAAAAACAAAGATTCTTTGTTTCTACATTGTTATTATTTTTAAAAATAGGAAACTTTATTACTTTTGAGTTGTCATAATATATACATTCTAAAATTGAAATTAACAAAAGGGTCTTATCCAAGTTAATTCCTTAAAATTATTCTATTTTAATATATAATTCAAAGGAGTAATAATAAAATAAAATAATGAAATAAAAGGAAAATTCTAATTTTTTTTTAATAAAATTTAAATTTTCATAAGTAATGTTGAATACAAGTAATGATATGATATAATATAATTGTTAAATAGTTTATATATAAAATGTTTTTCAAAAAAGAAATAAAAAATTATTTAAAGTAAAAGTTTAACATAAATATGTAATAAATAAATAAATATTTATTTAATACAGGTTAGGTTCACTCTAAACTAAACTGGAGTACATCTTATTTTTTCTTAAAAAAAAATTCTTGGTTAATAATTAATAAATATTATAAATAAGTGTAAGCGCTTTTAATTTACATAAATATACTAAGCAAAACACTTATTACTATACAAAAAGTTGATATTAAAATTTAAATATATAACCATATGTATATTACTATCTTAAATATATAACTATCTTACACATTTAATAAATAATACTAATAATAATGTTAATTATTTTTTATAGAAGAAATTCAAAAATACTAAGTCGTCTTAACTTCTTAAATGAATGAACACAACAATACCCAAGTTTCTTCATAAGATATTGGAAAACATTTTATTATAATTGGAAAAAAAATATTTATTTTTAAATATTTTTCGAAAAATCAAGTTATCATAAATTATATCTCAAAACAGAAGATTAATAAAATGGTATGTCTCAGTTAATCCTTCAACATATTTAATTTTGACTAACTTAAATTTATTTTATAAACAATATTTTATTCATCAAAAATCAAATTAATCACAAGATGTAACTAGTCTAATGTAAATAAAAAATTTATCATAGATTATAAAAAAAATATTCATGAAATATCATTTTATGTAAAGAGTAATAACAAAAATAATAATAGATTCAATACAACTTCTACCCTTTTGCAAATGAAAAAAAAAAAACATTTTTGTAAAAAAAAGAATCACCAAAAATTGGAGAATGTACTTAACAAAATAGAACGTGTGAACAACAACACCCAATAAAAAACAGCAAAACAGCAAGGGTTCCGAGAAAAGGGCTTGGCCCATTTATCCAAAAAAAGCTGACGAAGAAAACAACAATAATAAAAGGGCTTGGCCCAATATATATATGGAGCTTTCTTTCTACAACCTTCAAAACTCATCCTACACCCCTTCCTTCTTTTAATATTTTCAAATTTTCTAAACTAATTGGTGTTTAAATATGTTATAAAAGAAGTATTTTGGAAAAACTTATGCATAAAAGTTTTTTTTTCCAAAACACTTATTCTCCAACTAAAATATCATATTTTTAAAATGATATTTTTTATATTATAGTACATTCAAAATTTAAAAATATTTACAATGAGATGTTCCAAAATACTTCATATGAATGCTATTTATTCAGAATATTTAATTGGTAACCTAAATATCATAATTTTGAAACATAATTTCTTCTTTAAAAAAATAAATAGAAGTATTTTGAGAGTCAATAAAAAAAATGTATAAATTGAGTGAAGTAAGAAACACCTAAATATTTATGTTTATATTTATTTTCTTGAAATTTCTTTTATCTATTTATGATTATTCGTTAAAAGGTTTTATGTATTCTTTTATTCTCTTATTTAATTATTTAATTATGAAATAGCCCTTTGATTAGATTCCCTTTCCATATGCAAGTCCCCTACTTTAATTTCACATTCTAAATTCTGAAATTTCAATGTTCATAGCAAGTAAGTTCTCAAACAACTTAGACAAACTTTTTTATATTTTTTTAATGAAGAATTAACTAAAATATTTATTTATTGCATTGAAAATTAAGGATGGTAATAAAAGTTGGTCTATCCCATCTTGATTTATCTCGTGTTTGGTCTATAAAAAATAAAATAGAATGGACTTTGAAAGTTTAATGACTTGCCAATTATATTATTCTTCACGTAATTAATTCATTAATTCATGGTCTTACTAATTAATTCTTTCATCATTACTTTGATATATTTGTGACGCACAAATTATTTAACAATGAAAAAGTTGTTATAAACAAAAGTTGGGAGTTGGAACACAAACATAGTTTAGTACCCTCATATTACACAAATAAGCACAAACTCGTAGTGACAATGAAAAAAAAAATTCAAGCTTTAAAAACATTTTTTTAAAAGCTAACAAAAATTGATTGTTAATTTTTAAAAACTATTTTGCAGAATAAAATAAAAATAAATAAATAAATTTTAATTTTTATCGTTATTCTAAGGGATGAGATACAAACTCTACTATTAATTAATATTATATTAAGTAAAGTTACTTAATATATAAATCATATTTTTCAAATTGAGATAAACAATATGGATTTTCTTTCATTACCTTTCTTTTACAAATATCTATTAAACAAAAAATTGATATAAAATTTCTTTATAATATTATTATTAGATTAAATCCTCTTTTGATTTTTCCAGTGCATTGTATTGTTTGCTTTCTTTTTCTTTTTTTGAAAGTCTTTTTCATTCTTAAAATTATAGATATTACATTTTTCATTTTAGTCCCACCATATTATATATAGCCACACTGTTCCTTGAATCCTGGCAAAGTGTACCTGAGATCAAGATCATAATAATAAGTAATCTGATATATTATAACATAATATACAGTAAGTTTATTCATATTACAGTGATTATTTAAACACACAACTGGTGACTTTTTATTAGTTAATAATGTAATACTTTGAATTAATGTGTCTATGAAGAAAGTACGTAAACTAAGCTATAAATACTATACGTTGATAAAGTATAGGAGTAATTAATTATATCTGCTACGATCTGATTAAAGTGATTTTATGGCGATGGTGGAGGGTCATATTCAAAAATGAATTAGAAAAAGAATAATGTGATAACTTTTCTCTGGTGCATGGTTCACTCCATTTCCGAAAGCATGAGACAAGTCACAATAATAGCTCATAGGAAAAGAGTTCTTAGGGCTACCTTAACTTCATTTTATTCGATCTTAACTTATAAGCATACTCCTACTAATGATGGCAACCACAACCCTAAACTACTAAAGAAGAATAAAGGGATTCATCTCAACCATTATTTTATTTGCACACTAGAATTATTCCTATACCATTAGCCTTGTTATAATTGCTGCCATTATGACCATTATCATCATCATCAATCACGTACCTTTTCAACATACTATATAACAGTTTACTGTCATGCAATGTTGCACAACAAAACATTTCGGAAGAAAACAGTGATTTTACTGATTAAGATGTTCAAGAGAGGTGGTGGTGGTGGTGGTGGTGTGAGCCTTTCCATGTTGTCAAATTCTACCATGTTGGTTGGGTTGTGCCGTCCTCGGCGGCGACTTCGGCGGCGGCGGGGCAGCAGCATCCGGCTAGGGAACAAGAGAAGAGGGTTCTGCCTTGGATCACGTCCTGTGGTACAATGGAGTGTCATGGCTCCTCTCAGAATGTTGAAGAAGATCATCATGGAAATAACACCAAAGGGTCATTGGATAGAGGCTTATTGTTGGTCTCTACCTCTTCTACGCCCTCAACTATTTCCCCTTTGTTAACCACATGTAATGGATTTCATCTCCTATTTTCTTTTTCTTTTTTCCCCTTCAAAATGTGAAAAAGTAGTGTAAAACTAAAAGAATGACTCTGCAAGTCTTGGTACGTAAAGGAAAATCTTGCACCAGAACTGCTCCAAAAAGTTGTACTGAACTTGGAGGAGAATCCATTATACATTCTCTTTTGTAAACCTTCATGTAAAATGTCAAAAAGGCTAAATTACTCGTTTGCCATAGTGTAATCAGATATGTTCAATACGCACTTCATAATGTTTGTACTAAGTCCTTATCATCAATGATGTCAGACTATGTTAAGATTCAAAACATCAAAGAACAATTAGTTTTCTTAATTAGAAAAAGGTTTTGATTAAGACCACTTGGCTTGATCCGAAATAGCTTGCTTAAATTAACTAAATACTCTTTGAAGGTTCTTAATTTATCAAGAAAAAGTATTCATGGAAACTGTGTCCTCATTTTAGACAAATTTTATTACAAAGCTTGAGAAGATTCTGAAATTATTCGGGGTCTTCGATAAAAACCGGAAAAGTATGAATTATAGAAACCAGGATACCGGAAAAAGAAACGAAAACTAATTAAATGAATTAACTTTTATAAATCCAAAGTTAGAAATTAATACCAAACCAAAATTTTATTAGTTTGAAAAGTACTATTTTAACTCAAATGTACAATTATTCATACCTATTTAGGAACTTGTTTATATTACACTAACCCAAACTTCTCTCTAGGATCATATGATTGACCATCAATTCTGATTTATATCTAAAATTCATATTTATATTCTGTTGCAGTTTAATATATTGAGTTCAAATCGAAATAAAAAGTCAACAAGGACCCAAGACGTGATTGATAGCCAATTTTGCATTTCGTTGCAAGAATGTTCAAAGCTGTTTGCACAACTAAATTAATACTATGCAACTGTTGCAGATAATGATCCAAAAAGAAAGTATTTTGCCATTTAACAAGCAAAAGCTGAGACCACATTTTGTGACCACCTACCATATAAAGCTCCCTTGATCATGAACTATAGGTTAAAGAGAGCCCTTCCTACAAGATTAGAGATTGTAAATGTACAACCAATACGTTACCTATAAAGGAAATACACAAGCAAAAAGAAAATGCATACATGTAATTTACACCAAAAAACCATACCAATCTTCATGTTCATACAGTTTAGTAGTCACTTTTTCCCGAAGTATGAAAATAAGGTTGGTTGTTTATCATTAGCAGTATTTGTTTTTTCCTTCTTCTTTGCAGGGCTCGAACTTATCTGATCATGATTTGCCAATGCTGGCTCTGAATCAGCTGAAAAAGTCTCATACTCACGCTTAATTGGGAGGGTAGAAGTATTTTGAGAATGGGAAGAACCAAGGAATTTTAAGTCATTGTCTCCCTCCTCCGTTTTAGCTCCTTCAATCAAGTCTTCTGTAGGTTCAGTCTTGACAGATTCATGACATGATATCTTCTGCTCTGGCTTTGAGTCTTGACTTTCAGCTCCCTTTTTTGAAAAGAACAGAGAGATTGACGTGTTTCTTTCTGCCTTTACTTGAATCTGCTAAACATAGGATAATGCTGACTAATGGTTTTAAAATTTTAATATTAAGAATAAAGTCTTCCCAACATTTTAAAATCATGTAAACAGATTGGTATACACTCTAAACATGGAGATATATAAGCTAGAATGACAATAACCCCTTCAACAATCATGGGCACAATAACATGACAATTGAGTGTTTTGGCATATTTTGTTGTTATATTTGAATAGAATACAAGCTTAACACCAGCTGATCATAGCACAACTGATATCCCCTGGACTAATGGGGATAGGATCCATCACATTACATTCCCACTCTCCTCTTAGAGGCCCAACAGAACCTCCTAGAATCCAAAAAATAAAAAACTAAAACTTAACTATTGTCATTGAGATCTTTTAAATGACCAGTACTAAAACAAATTACAGTCATAAATTTCTCTTTATTGAATTTATGCATCAAAGCACAAGCGAGAATAAAGATCTAGGCAAGTGCAGTTGCAGTTTCAGATAAAAGTCATGTGATTTGTTGATTGAACTACATGTTCAACTCAATACACCAAGAGATATATATTTAAGATGTTCAAACTAAAACACGCTAAATGACGAGAAACATCAAATGAATGTTCAATAGTCATACCTCCTTTATGCACTCAGGTCCATCAAATGATGACTTGCCCATAGCAGGTGTCACTGGGTACCAGACCTGGGATTAAAAAAATGGGGAAACTAACAATATTAGAAGCAACGATACTAAGCCAGAAAATCTCAACGACATGACTGGTATTAATGAAGAAAACAGAAATTATAGCCCCAATCTTCTGTAAAACACATACCAAATCACATTCTTCATATGGCTTCATCACACTCTTAAAACTGGAAGCAGAACTGCTTAGCCAGGTATCAGTTGATTCCTTGCTGCCCAAAATAACAGGCATCCTGTCTAAAGAGATACATTAAAGTACAGACATGTCAGTGTTTTACCAATATAATATTAGGCCACTCAAATATGATGAATATTTCAGCAATTATCCTCAACTGGTAAAAGGTGAAAAGGCGAATTGGTTTCTAACAGGAGTAGGATAAGAATTGTAAAAGGTTGCTAATATTGAATAATGGAAAAATCCACATAAAAGGTCATTTCCGTATGCCAAAATTTAGAGTGCATGACTCACCGTGAAGCCACTGAAGTGCAGAAGATGAAGAGGTTGTGACAATAGTGAATGTGTATAGTGTTTCACCTGCAGTTAACAATAGCACATCAACATTACAAGTGGTCTTTCATATTGGATAAATTCAATTCCTTACATCTTTCGGCAAATATGTTTACCTTCAGGATTTTTCCATGAGTCATAAAGAGCAGCAAAGACAAGTGGTCGTCCATCTTTGAAGTGAATATAGTAAGGCTGTTTCTTTGAACCATCCTTTTTCCACTCATAAAATCTTAAACATATATTTTAAAAAACAAATAAATTGAAAGAAATGAACATAAAGCCACAAATAATCAAAGCATGGATATAATCCACAAAACTATGGAAAACTTGGACAAACTATAAAGGAAGGAAATCTCTTTGTTAGAAGGAATACATTGAATCAAAATTTTGAAAATAAGAATAGGAGAGCAATATGGCATAAAATACATAAGTATAAAAGACTAAAATATAATAATAGGTAAAGGTATATATACTTAGAAATTAGTATAACAGTTGTCAGGACGGAATTTACCTCGTTCTAATGAAGAATCCATCTCAACTCTCCTATATTATTATGTATGAATCAGTAAGATAAACACACTGGGAGTGCATTGCCTACCCAGCAAGCAGAACTCGTTTTGATTCAGCTCAGACATTTTTAGGAAACATGACAAGACACGTCTTACATAGAACTAGACAAATCTTCAACAGTACATGCAATATTGAAAAGCATTCTTATACTAAAATATTAGAAGAAACAGTATTAGGAATAAAAGTGGGAGACATATCTGATAAAGGGACTTTGGGGCCAACCACAAATTACTGTTGCTATTGAAGAGCCCAAGAGAAAGATTATCCCACCAAAGCATCTAGAAGACTATGTCTAGCAAACCAATTCTGTTATTGGATGCTCTGTTGGCACTATAGTATTGACCAGCTAAATATTAGGAATATAGATGCTAGATAGCATTTTGTCATTTTGCATTCAGTTATTTTCCATTTTGCATCCTATTATTTGTCTAGAATCTAAGTCTGCTATATATCAAAATGTAAGCGTAGTAAAGAAGCAAGGAAAAATATTAGCTCATTTCCCCATCTCTTATTCTGAGGAAGCTCCTAGTCCCCTCGAATTCTAGGAATTGCTTCTGCTATTCTTCTGTTATCCTAACAAAAAGCTCCAGCAAGAGGAAGCACTCCCAAGTCATGTTAAAGCCGAAGATAAGAAGAGATGGGTAAAAATATAATTAAACTAGAAATGCAATACATACCCTTCTACTGCTACAAGGCACCTGCTTTTAGGAAGCAAACGACGAAAGGAAGCCTTTTCATCTATAGATTCGGATCGTGCATTAAACTGCAGTATAAAGCATATTTCACATCAGATTGAGAACTTTATTTAACAGATTATAAATTAAAGTAGAAGTATTGTAGTTGACATACTCCAATAGTGATTATGAAAACAGTAAACACACCAAGAAATTTCATAATGAACATTAGGTAAAATGACATTTCTAACTTCCAAAGTAACAAAGCATCAAGCAAAATTGCCAGGCTCATATTTCAGGAATGATATGACGATATTTATGAGGTTGAAAATAATTCAAGAATTCAATAAGGAATCTGGTTTCATAATCAAGGTTATTTAAATATATCATTTTAATGACAAATTGAGTAATTCTAATTGTACTCTTATTCACAATAAATTTATACTATCAACTAATTATGTATTACCACTAATTACATATTCAAACTCTATTGAAGTTACTCTAACCATTCATGCCCACAAAATTTTAGTTAAGTCCCATCACTGATTTTCAAGCTCCCATCCACCCAATAAAGAAGGAAGTAAAAGTATTGAATCCATAAACTATACCATCCTGTAGTGATCAGGTTTCTCTGTTTTCTTTGTAAAACTGGGGATTAAACCCCATTTCATGCAATGAAGAACATAGCCTCCACTGTCAGATGCATCTTCTCTACGAACTACTGGCATATTGGACCCCGGTGACACATTATAACCTGGCCTATACCTAAGCACATAGTCAAATTCAACCGTTAATAATAAAGCAATGTCCCATTTCATTCATATTCAGGAAGCAAATTCCCAGGAGTGGAATTTTTCACACATTCACACAACAAGCAGAATAACTATCGAAGATCAGAAATACGTGTATTGAGTCCTATTTACTGAGATAAAATAAACCATCTCATATTCATCCCACGATTCTGATTCGCAAAAAGTGTGAATGTGTGAAAATCCAACTGCAGAGTCACGACTCATCATCTTTTCCAAGGACGGCCATTTTAGACTGACTTGAAAAAACCCCAACATAACAACCTGAAGAAAAAAAAAACAAAAAAGGTTCCTTTTTTCTATATTTTGCCATTGGTTCCCAAAACAACCATTTCAGGGCCCCCTTGAAGCTATCCCCAACTAACAAAAAAAAACGATTCGTTTTTCTTCAGCATAGTCAATCAACAGTCATGCGACTTCAGAATCAGTTGCAGTGAACCCAACATGACAAAACAAAAAATGAATAAAAAAATTGAGAAGTCACAAAAAGCTTCCCTGGTTGTCTCTGCTTTTGACCCAGCTACTAATAACAAGTGAATAAAGAAGCGTTTTGACGCAACATGAAAAAATAAAATGAAACAAATTGGGAAGCTCGAAAGAGGTAGTTTTGACGCAACATTGAGAAGGGAAAGCTTCTACCTGTCCATATGAAGTGTACGAGTAGGAGCATCGCTGCGATGACAAGCCCTTGGAACATCATCAGCCCTTAGAGTGCAACGTGTCCTCCCACACATCTCTTTCTCACTGATGGGGTTTTCTTTCTTCAAGGCGGGAATAGAATACAACACTTCTCTTCTCAGAAACCGCTACAAAGGTTTTGAAGGGTTTAAACTGAAAGGTTTTTGGTTAGAATGACATAAATAATATAATAAATATGAATTGATGTAAATAATTAAATTTTATATTTCATTATATAAACATTAATAATATTTTACAATCATTTATACGTATGTGTAATTCTTATACGAGCTTTTATTTATTTAAAAATATTTTAGATTGAATTAAAAATAAAAAAGAAAATTTTAACAAATATTAATTAAAACACTTTTATAACCCTGGTCATTGTTCTTCTTTTTATCTTGTTCTCATTTTCATCAAAATATGGTTTGCCATTAACCCTTCTAGCTAATTCACTCAACATGTTAACCAGATTGAAATTATTTGTCTTTGTTTTCATTTTCATGGAGAAAACTAGATTGGAATGTTGGGTGCTTTTAGTTTTGTTATCTAGTGTTGTGTTGTAAGTTAGACCCTCAAGTTATTTTGGATATAGAACTGAACTTTGTTCTGCTTTCTAAATTTAAACTTACTTTGATGGTATATTTCATAAGATGCTGCTTTAGATTTTGATGCCTTAAAATAAATTATATTTATCTGTATGCCATATTTGCGTTAATTCCTCAGGTGTTTTTCTAGTCTCCAAGTTCAAAAACTGCGATGTGGTTTATGCACTTTCTAGCAATTACTAGGTGAGTGTGTTCGCCAATATAATTCATTTTTTTGTCATTTCAATTTTCTGTCTTAAATATATATATATATAGTTGCGTTGGATAGGGAATTTTTAAAGAATAATATTTTTTATAAATAATTTCTAATATTTTATAATAAAATATGTTATTCGGATAAAATTAAAAAAAAAAAGTTTAAGTGAATTAGTTGATGTTATAATAAAAGAAAAAAATATGAAATCGAGTTTGTAGATATTGTAGATAATAACTTCTATTTTCAGTGAGAACATGAGATACCTACACCTTTCTAGTGAAAATAGAAACAACTTCAAACAGAAACAACTTCTATTTTAGTGAAGATACCAAAAGTATATTTTGATAACTAGCAAAAGTAAGAATGTTGATTATGAAAAAAGAATGACATGAAAGAAACAGGTCCTATAAGTTGAAAATGAAACCAAGCTAAGTCCTTAAACAGAATCCATCCTAGATAGATTGAGTAGGCTACCATGTTTGCCACCTTGAACAGAGGGAACCCTACCAAACCTTGAAAAATGACCTTCAAACTCCACTATCCCTTGTGCACACTGCGAATTATTGTCATTATCTGTGCCTGATTTCTTGCGGTGGAGACGGCACCTGAATGAACCTTCATGAGTGGTTGGTGCACAATAGCAAGCTTTAGAATGTGTTCCTGATTTCTGTTTGCTTTCTTCTACACTCAACTTCTCTGTCTCTTCCATTATCACCTTCAACATCTCCTTTCCACCTTCATTCTTCTTATTGTGACCAGAAATGTTGGACTTTTTCTTTGACATGTTGTTTACTTGTTTGCTTTCTGTCACATTATTCCCCTTCTCAATAGTCCTCTTTCTCAACAACATCAATTCTTCCCTGTCTATTGAAATGTTCTGCATTTTGCTGGTTCTGGTCATTAGGTACACTCAGTAAGTGGCAAATCTCTTAATAACATAATCATAAATTGTTATATAATTGAACTAATTTATCATATAATGTGATCATAAATTCATAAATACATAAATTGTTATGTAGTTGAAAATGATTAACTTTTTGATAATTACTTTAAAAGCAATATCTAAGGTGGTTTCTACTCACTTCAGAAAGATGATACCCAAAAGAGAACAAATGGGTGTGCAGCCCCAGCAGAGGATGAATGTGCTTCCATCTTTACCAACTACCAGCACTAGAGTGATTAAAAAGAAAATTGGATTCTCGATACATGATATAAAAAGAAACACTTTTTAGGAACCAATACTGTTTGTGCAGAGAACAATTCATGTTACACACATAACTCGATCGAGTTCTTGTGAAAATTTGTTAACCCCAGATTTTATCCATGTGATTTTGAATTTAGTTGACCAACCCCACTACTTACTTAACTTTCAAGATCCCTTTAAAGAAAAAGTAAAGAAAATATATGAAGGTAAACATTTAAAGATTGAAACTTGGTCATGCATTACAAACAGAAGAGCAAAACGTAATTTTGGGAATTCAAGAACTACACAGGGCACATCAACACGCATGAATTGAAAAAACTTAGAAATGAGGGAGCTTAGAAATGAAACATACCTGAGAGAGGTCGTTCTTGGAGTGAAAATTGTTTAACACCACTGATTTGTCGCTGATGGATGTTGTTGGTTGAATAAAGAAAAGATGAGAGGAATCTTTGAAAGTTCTTGAAAGGATTACACGTACTCTCAGTTAATGTAGAAACTCGACACTTGGACTTCACCAATGAAATTTTCGGTTTGTTTTCCTTGATAGTACAGACTTATATTTTAAGAATTTAGATTAGAGTTCTATTTCTACTATTCTTTTAGTGCGATTTTTTAGGAGTAATCTCATTTTACTACTTTGTGCTAATTCGTTCTATTATCATCATATTTTGTTTTTTAATTTATTGGCGATATAAATTTAAATTTAGTTAATATATATATATATATAAATTTTATTTTTTATTTTAAATAACTAAAGCATATAAATAAATAAAGCACTCATGATATGTTATATATCTATATATACAAAAATTACAGTCGCAATTGTTTAATAAGGGTTTTAATTCTAGGTAACATCAAAATAAAGTCTTAATTTTTTATTTTTTTACTCATTTCTGTATAGATAATTTCTCAAACATTCTAATATGCTTTTGCACTCTCTCAAATAAAATGAAAATAGTATTACAAATCAAAATATTTTATATAGATAAATATAAATATTAAGATTATGTTTCTTAGTAGGGTGCTGCAAGAGAACATAAAACAATTTTTAACAATGCTATATGTCAAATTTATAGATAGTTTGTGAGGATTTATATATATATATATATATTATAAATTTATTCTTATAATTATTTATTTAAATATATTTATGAATTTAAATAATTATGTTTGTATTTTATTTTATAATATGTATTTATCATATTTATCTATTTACATATATCTAATATTTTAAATAAATTTTTTTAAAATTTTATATAGAATCTTTAATATTATATGTTAACATTTGTTTATATATATATATATATATATATATATATATATATATTTATATATATATATATATATATATATATATATATATATTAGTTATTAAGTGATAAACACAATCATTTCAAAGTCTTTTTTATCTCAAGATTGATAATTCCTTTAAAATCTTTTTTATTTTAAGATTGATAATTTCTTTAAAGTCTTTTTTAACTCAGGATTACATGTTTATCCTCATTTTGACAATCGCACGATAAGATGATTTTCATACACATCAAAGTACTGATAACTCAATCCATCCAATGATAAGTATAATTGAAGCTTCTATCGACTTCTTATCACATGATATTATTGTCTACATAACTAGAATGACATTGAAGTTTAGGGACCTCCTTCAAAGACATTTAGAATTTCATATGTACACTAAAGTTATACAAAATAATACCTTGTAATAACTATTTGCCTCACACACAAATAACAGAATCATTTAAACATAACAAACTATACAATTCAGTCTCACAAACATATAATTCATTTCATAATTCACCATAATCTCATAGGCACACCATCATGATTTATTGTAATTCATCATAATTCATCATCAAAGGCAATTTTACATGCAAGTATGTAAATAGACAGGCATACATGTAGAAGAATGTCCTGTTAGATCCCTTCGGCCTGTGGCAAACTTGGTCTTGGGGGATACACCTTTTGACTCCTAGAATACCCATCTCGGCATCAGCACCAAGGATAGGTACCCCCTCCGAAAACTCTTTTAACTCTCTAAACCGATTGAACCTAGACTTATACTAAAGACAACAGTATTCACCCAGTCATAACCTTCCCGACAAGGAGGTATCATTGCTCCCTCTCCCTCACTTCTCTACCATCGGTCATCGACCCCTCTACATCTACCGGCTCATTCCCAAGACCCTCTCGGACGACTTGGGTAGAGTTGGGTGGAGCACATCCTTGTGAGTCCACTCTAGAAACGCTCTTGGTTGCACTAGAGTTGGGGTGGTTGTCATGCATCAGACTTCTCGTCTGACATGATAACAACATTTGAAGAAGAGACCATACCAAAGTATAGAGAATTCGCGAAGGAGAAACAAAAAGCTTGCAGGCAAAAAGTAGGAAGATTGCACAAAGGAAGCAGTAAAAGAGAAATAGTCAAGGAACCCCCTTTTATAAACAACAGAGGAAGATTCTAGAAACAATTTCTGCTCAATAATAAATGCACCTCTACAACTTCCTCACACGAAATGATAAAATGCAACTCAAAACATCTCTGTAACTTCCCTCCACGAACTGAAAGGTTGCCACCAAAACATCTCCACTATCTTCACGCGGTATGGGAAAATGGCTCACCTCATCATATCCCTCGAACCCCAAAGTACATGACTTTTCCACTACTCGGGAGATCCTCTTTCTAGGTCATCCAATTAGTAACCAATCCAAAATTCGAATTCAAATTTCAAATTGGGACGTGAGTGGTTACACACCTAAATACCATTTGGGCGTAGATTCATTCAAAATTCTAAATAGGGAGAAAAGTCAGCCGAGATTTGAGAATATCTTTGATAAACTGTGAAATCCTCGGCAAGATCATATATAGACAAACTAGGAACTCCACGACAAGACCATTTATAGTCGTTTTAATTCTACGACCTATACGACTTAGGGGGCTTGTGTATTGGATATCCCTCAGCCAAGATCCTCGCAAGTCAAAATGTTCTCGACCCTGACTTTAAGATGAGTAAATTAGAGATCCCACCATGTTCAGGCCAAATCTATTATATTAAGGATTTGTCCCGAATCTTCTTTGCTAAGAGATATGCGATCTTGGAATAACCCACAATATTAGACCTGAATCTATTATAATTGACGATTCATCCCTAATCCTAGAAAGGAAATATAGATTATAGTAGATCTTATGGTTAAGGTCCATAAAGATAATTTTATATTATTCTGCATTATAAATAGACGTGATTAGCCAAGGTAATTCTTCACTCTTAACCCTAATAATAAACTTTGCCTACATTGTATACTAATTTGAGTGTCGGAATGTAAACACAGGTGCTCCCTACGTGGTTCAAAAAGAGATTAGGAGCAACCGAGAAGCAGAAGGATGAAATTGTCTTGAGGTACTCGGTCCGTGTAAGTACACCTTTAATTCAAATTAGAATATACACAATTATCATAAATAGTGAACTTTTGTTCAAAGCGAGATAATTTTTGCTCAAGTGAAAATAATCTCGAAAACATTTGGTTATCTTCTTCACCTTTAATTACAAAAAAAAAAAAATCATATCTTGAGTTATACACATTATTTTTGCATGAAACAAAAGTAATTGGTTAGCTAATATCTAGGGTTACAACTTTGATGAAGATAAATTTTCTAAATTCGTAATTAAAACAAGTTAGAATGAGATCGTAAATTCGAAGGGAAATAAATTCCTAATTACACGACCTTTAATTACTAAAAAATTTATATCTTGAGTTATACATATTATTTTTGCGTGAAACAAAAGTCATTACTTAGGAACATCTAGGGATACAATTTTGATGAAAATCATTTTTCCAAATTCGTAACTGTTAAGGAAGTCCTACATCGACTACCTCAATTTGTAATGCTTACTAAAATATAATTCTTTGGTTCAACAGGTATTTGTGAAGGGGGGATGTTAGGAGGAAGCTCAAAATCGTCTATCTTAGTTTGTAAAGTGTGAAACAAAAGTTGTTTTAATGAAGGAGGGATGTTGAGATGAAACTCATATAATTTTAGCGTGAAACAAAAGTCATTAGTTAGCAAGCATCTAGGATACAATTTTAATGAAAATCACTTTTTCAAATTCGTAACTGCTAAGGAAGTAGTTGAACATCGACTGCTTCAATTTGTAATGTTTACTTGAATAGGATTGTTTGGTTCGACAGATATTTGTGAAGGAGGGATGTTGAGAGGAAGCTCACATTATCTACCTTAGTTTGTAGAGTGTGATTCATATATTAACTTCATTCAATACCAATTGATTTTAAGATAAAATCTAACAGTGATGAAAACATGCCAAATTGGGATTGAAATCTTGGAGCGAAATAAGTTTTTTCTTTGTCTAATATAATTCTCACAATCAATCCATTAATTCACCTAATTCATATTTTTACATATAATAGTCATTTCATCAAACACTTATGATGTAAAAAAAAAAATTCTTACCTTAAAATCAAATTTCCTCCAAATTAAAATGGATAAAAAATGTTTTACATTACTTTAAAATATTCTGATACAAAATACTATTAAGGATTTTATTCTTAAATTCAATACAAAATTAATATTTTAAGCATTTTGATCAAAATATTTTAAAAATTAAAGGAATTTATAACTTATTCAAACAAAATTTATTAGAATATAAAAGAAATTTGAGAAAAATTTAAAAAAATTAAAGAATTAAAATTTTTTAAAAAATAAAAATAAAATTGAAAGAATTAGAGAAATTAAACTGTTAAAAAATTTTCTCTAAACAAACAAGTAACACATAACTCATTCCATTACTAAAAAAATCCGTCACTTACATAATTTACTCAATTTTAATTTATAATATTTATTTATAATTTATAATATGATTTTTAATATTTAAAATTTTTGAACGTAAGACTTTTGAAATTAAAAATCTCTACTTAATGCTGGTATGTACTAATATTGTTAATGAATTAGTTAAATTGTCTACATGTTGAGAAAATATTAATTAGGATGATAGTTGACGCGGTGATGATGTGAGATTAGATAATAATTTTCATGGATCTACATTTGCAAATAGCAAATTCACATTAAAATTATGAAATATTGCAAAAACAATAAAAGAAGTGTTACATGCTTCACAAAACCCTTAACATTCAATTAAACAAATGAATTGTGTAAAACTCAAATGACAAAACACCTTATAATTAGTGTCAGTTTCGTCTTGAAGATATATATAATGTATTTAACAAAATATTAAGATAAACACTAAACTTAATCAGAGAAGTCTTGTCCAAATTTAAATCATGTTGAAAAATCAGATTTAACTTTGACCTTTTTTTTAACTTATCTAGAAACTGTGACCACAGTGAATTTTTGCAGTTATACGATGAACTGCATAAAGGGAATATGCATAAGAATTTGCTGCTATGGACAGATGAAGTTTTTCTGGAACTTCTTTTTTTCTTCTCATTCTTTACACACTTTTTCAAACCCAGTTTCTAGTCATAACAATAACTCAACCATAGTACATCAAAGACTAAAAGCAAAAGCAAAAGTGAAACAAAAAACCACCCTCTAAATTGGCAACAAGGATCCTCCCATAGTCTTCTTGGGCTCAAAATATGCTGCTTTCTCAGAAGCATCATCCAATCGAAGTATCTATTCCTCTATTTCACATATATGTACATTGGCATGGACCCTTCTTCTATGAGTTTCAAGCAATGCAAGTTGGCAACAAGCAACTAGAAAAGAAACTCAACCCTCTCTTCTGCACCCAATAAAATGAGAAACAAACACAATTAGAAAGTGCTCAAAGCTTTATCAAAAGATGCAAAGAGTTGAAAATTTGGGAAATGAAAGTAGGCAAATTAGACCAAGAAAAACCCAGTTAGAAAAAGTAAAAGGAGTGTTGGGTAGGACCTTTTTAGCTTTGGCATAAAGAAGCCCTGGTGAGATCTTGTACAAGTCCTCATCAACTGGCTTTGAAGCTGGCCTTGGCAATGGTGTTGGACTGGGTGGTTCACTATCCACATCACTGATCCAATTCTTCAATTTTGTTTCTTTTTCATGTTGGTCAAGCACCTTTCTCTGAAATGTCAAAAACACAATGCAAATGCTTTATACAAATTCATCATTTGAGACTACGTGTCTCTCTACCCATGAATTCTCCTTTAATAAAAATTTCGACTTTGGTTAGTTTATTGCTGTATTAATCTTTAGTGCTGATGAAAAAGAAAAAAAGAAACTTGTTATAATTTCTCACTCTCTGTGACGCGTGGGTCATGGAATCATTTAATATTTAGGAATCAGAGATAAAGGCAAAAATGCTTTCAATTTCAACACTCATGTCTAACCCCACAGGTCTGATTCATCCACGTACTTTGATAATATCACGTTCTTTTCAGGCACTGCACTTCTTTTTAAAAGAAATGAGTTGAAACAAGATATTTAAAAAAAAAAAAGTTGTATAGAGTTATAATTTTTCTTGAATTAATAGCAAGGTGGGTTAATAAGAAGCTATTTTGAATACACAATGTTAAAATTTATTAGGAAAATCATTAAATAAAATATAAAATTCTCTAAACTTTATTATTTTCAATAAATTTCAACCAATAAAAACATGTGTTAGTACCATTTATCAAACAGTACTTTTTACATAGTCATCATAAATTATTATATTTAGGAAACTCACAAAACAATAATGACTACAACTACAAAGTAAATCCTTAATTCTTGAATCTTGAGAGTACACTTAGTTCTTAATTTTGTAAGAAGACTTTTTCCTTAGGGAGTTATAAATCAAAGTTCTTGTAGAAGTAGAGTGTGTTGCTATTTTTTTTATTTATTTATTTTCAAATGAAAGAAGATGGAGATAAGAAGGGGAGACATACCCTCCTGCGAGGAACAACGATCATGGCTGGTGTGACAACATTGTTCTCGTACAAATCCCCTGTAACGTAAAGATCACGGTCCTCAGACTCAGAGTAGCTACATCGTAGCAAACCAGCTTGTCTCGCTGACTCAAAGCACTGTGTGAAAGGTAGGTTATCGTTCCAATCCCAACTCCCAAATGCTGGAACTTGGCTCTTCTTGTAGTAGCATTCCTATAAAAGATTCACACACCCCACAGAAGAAACAAAGTTAGAAAAAACCATAGAGCATAACCAAGAATGCAATATAATGTTGAAGGCATAACAAAAGGACTTACTTCCATTGCAACTGAACTAAGAGATCTGTGAAGAGTGAGTCTCAAAGAAGGGTTAGAAAATGGGGTGATGTTGGTTGTGTGTGTGAGCGTGGGTTTGGCAGTGTTTTAAAAAGAGAAGAGTGCATGTGGGTTGTGACAGTGTGTGATGAGGTAGAAAGAAAGAGAAAGAAAGAGAGAGAGAAAGAGAGAGGGTAAAAAGTTTAGGGTAATGGGGTATGAGGTATGGGATATAAAGGGAAAGAAAGTAATTTTAATTGGAAAGAAAGCAGATAACGAAGTTTCACAGTTTGAGACAGAGGGACAGAGAGGTAAGATGCAAGGTGAGAACTAAGGATGAGAGGCCCATAAAGTGCAAAAAGAGAGTCTTGGTATGATTCATTTTAAATTCCATCTTCACCTTTTCTTACATCTTTTTTCTGAGGTGATTGGTATATACTTTTTCACTGTGATGGTTGTTGTAGCTAGAATTTTCAATGTTCAGTTCAAGAGCATTTTGATGTTTTAAAAGTTGCATTGCTAGATTAATTTCTTAGAGATTCAAAAATATCACTTTCCTCTGTTTTGCAGAAGACTCAAGTTGTGTTTACACAGTGCACGCTTGTTTGGATGCTAGTTAAGGACAGCTCAAAGATATTGATAAAAAATTCTTCTTTTTCTGTTTTATGTTTTGGAATTTGGTAATGTGCATTGAAGTTTGATAAAGAAAAATGAGATTTATGTTTGAATATTTTTTATAAGCAAATTGAAAATGTCTTTAAACTTTGGTCAGTTAAGTTCAAACAGTGTAAAGACAAGCAAAACCTTTCAAGTTAATTTAGTAATAAAGTATTTAAAAGATTAAAAGTGATAAGAAAAGTGCTTGAAGGATTAACTTAAATATTATCATACATGTAATTTGGTAAGAGTAAATTATGTGTTTCTTTTTTCTTTTTGTCTGTGTATACATGTGTGAGAGGACATAACCTGCATGTCAGTTTCTGTCTCGTATTAAAATATGATCTCAGAAAATGACATTCAAATTTTATAATCACTTTTTCTTTTTTTTCTGGTTCTTTGCACTTGTTTTTGTAAATGCTCCATTAACAGTTAGAGATTAGTGGCTGACAATCATAACTATATACTCATTTTATATTTTCTTGTACTTATAACTGATCTAAAAGGTGGACATTTTGTACAATCATAAGTTACTGACTATGATTCACTTATTTAACAATTACCATAAAAATGAACACATTTTAAAACATAAGAAAGTCTATATGAATTTGAGGTAGTGTATCTGTGACAGTGTATTTATAGGATTGGATGATGAAGATCATTCATATTAAATCCATTTATTTTTTATTGAATTCAATAGCATAATTACTCTAATCTGATACAATCCAAAGGACATAAACCCTGATATGTGGCAATGAACAGTGAAGGTATTCTTTTGGCACTTCAAAGTCTGTGATGAGTTTAGCTTTATTTCCCCACACGCGTACCAGCAGTGAACTTGGTGCTTCGTGCAAATGCTTATTCAGTGCATGTGTGAATGCTCGTGACTCTTTGCCAGTACTCTACAAGACACCATGGTCCACCAATAAGTTAAAATATTGCAGTGGTCAACAATTAATTACACCTTAGATTCCTCATCACACTTCTCCAATGCTTCACTTTTGCTTCATCTACTGCATTAGAAATTTCATTTATTTATAAAAATAATGTTGGGGTTTTGATCCATGATATGATGCTAGTAATCTACCAAACAAGTTTTTTATACAGTTTATAAAAGTTAAAATTTGATCTTACAAAGGTAAAGTTGTCTTGAGCCCAAAACCAGTGTTCTCTATCAGATTCTGACATTTTATTCAGCCTGGTATGTTTGGTTGTATGTTGGCTTTATGAGAAATTATTGTTACTTTGTATAGTTTTTGATTTAAAACTTTAACCTGGATTATTGGAAGAAATAATTAGTTGTTTTTATATCAATTTGACTTGAATCTTATATAAACAACCAAACATACACTTTTCAAATCAATTTGATAGATGTTCATTCAAATATAATTTACTGATTTTAAAAAGATAAAAAAAATTGATTTTTGTAAAAATATTTCAACTTTATCTTTTTTTTTTTACTTGCAAATTTTAACTATCTAAGCATTTAATGTAACCAAGTTTTAATTTTTACAAAATGATTAAACCTCTTTAGACAAGTAATACTTTTACTTTTGTATATTTATTAGTAAAAAATATTTATATCTAATAAAATATATCATTTTAGAAATATATTTATATTTTATAAATAAATAGCCTCTTATTAAAAAAAACTTATAAATGTGATGAAGTTAAGAATAAAAGTCTAAAGGACCAAAACTTGTAAAAATACCTGAAAGTTCCTCTAAGAAGTCAAAAATCTTTTATATATATATATNATATATAAAACTTAGGAACTTTTTTTTTTATTTAATTTTAAACCCAAAATATCTACATCTCCTCCATAAAATTAAAATTTTAAGTTTAAGATGATACTATTGAATATTTATTAAGTTTTAAAATATTATAAATAAAAAATAAATATTTCATTATTAAACTCTTAATTTAAATATATATATATATATTATAATTATGTTTTAAATATGTTTTATCAAACTTTTGCCTCCTAAATATATCAAATTTGATAAATGAAGTACATAATAAATTTATAAAAATAAGATGAATTTCAACGTTGATTTTCTTCTAATTTTTATTGGTTTTAAGCTTAACATGAAAGGATATTTTTTCTTTAATTTTCATAATTGCAATATAAAAATTTTTAGAATTGTGATTTTCTATGAAAGTAATTTTTCCTTATATTAACAAACCTTTTATTGATACTTCTATAATTTCTTTATATGTTTTTTATATTTTTAATCCTGATTTGAATAATTCCTAACTCTAAATTTTCTAATAACATTCAAACTAATGTTTGTTATTGAAGTAAGAAGATCAACACAGAACCACAAACCACCTATTTACTTAGAAGACTTCCAAACTACTTTATTAACATCTACAACTACACTAAAAGGCAAGAACTATCCAATTGAAAAACGCATATCTTATAATGCATTAAATCTTATTTTTTGTAACATTATAATGTCTATTTCTACAAGTACTGAACCATCAACTTATAAAGAAACTTCCAAACATGACTGTTGAATTAAAGCCATGAAAGATGAGATTTCTACTTTAGAAGTCATTGGTTGCAGATGGATCTACAAGGTCAAGCACAATGCAGATGGATCAATACAATGACACAAAGCTCGCCTAGTAACCAAAGGCTACACTCAACAAGAAGGCTTAGATTTTTTGGACACTTTTGCTCCTGTTTCCAAACTAACCACAATTCGCTTACTACTGACTTTAGTTGTTATTAACAATTGGTCTATTAAACAACTTGATGTGAACAATACCTTTTCGCATGGTGATTTACATGAAGAAGTTTATATGCAATTATCTCCTGGATTAACCACCAAGAACACAAAACAAGTTTGCAAACTCCAACACTCTTTATATAGCCTAAGACAAGCTAGCAGACAATAGAACTCTAAACTCTTTACTTTTCTGAACTTACATGACTATAAACATTCTAATGTTGATCACTCACTCTTTCTTAAACATAAGAACAACACCATCACTACTTTACTTATATATGTTGATGATATTATCTTGGCTGGTAGTAACCCAGATGAAATAAATCACATTACTGAATTGTTTGATCAAACCTTTAAAATCAAGAACCTTAGAAATCTCACCTATTTTCTTGGATTGGAAGTTGCTAGAAATAATGCAAAAATTCACCTTTTTCCAAAGAAAATATACTATCCACCTTTTAAATGAAACAGGCATGATCAATTGTGCTCCTATTGACACTCCTATGACACATACATTTAAAAACAATAACAATACGAATGATAAACTAGACGAGATGTCCACCACTTTGTATAAAAGGCTTGTTGGTAAACTCATTTACTTAACAAACACCTGGTCAAATATCACTTATGTTGTTCATTGCCTCAGCCAATTCATGTCTTCTCCCACCATTGATAATAAGCAAACTCCTTTTCGCATAATTCGCTACCTCAAACGTATTCCTGGTCTTGGAATTTTTCTTGATAGTAAAAGTACCATCCAAATAAAAGCTTTTAGTGATTCAGATTGGATGAGTTTGTTCTAAAACCAAAAAATCTATCACAAGTTATTTCATTTACATTGGAGATTCTCTAATATCTTGGTATTTAAAGAAGCAGCCCACAGTGTCCAAAAGTTCTTCAGAAACTGAGTACAGAGCTCTTACTTCTACTCCTTGCGAAATTCAATGGATTACCTATCTCTTATGGGACCTTCAAGTCTCCTACATTCAATCTACGCAATTTTATTTGCGACAACTAATCGGTTATTCAGATTATTTCTAATTAAATTTTTCATGAGACCACAAAATGCTTTAATCAAATTTTTCATGAGAGGACAAAATGCTTTGGATATATATTCCTATTTGAGGGGATCATAAAATAGGATGGATTTCAGCTCTGCTTTTCTTCTGGGTTTTTTCTACTACAGTAACTTTAATTACTATTCATCTTCTTTACTAGGCCAACGACATTACCATTTTCCCCGCGTTTTCTCTGTTTTCTTCTTCTGTTTGTATTGTTATATATATTGGACTCTTTGAGCAATGTTTTCTTTCTTTCTCTCTTCTGTTTTCATCCATTTTTCTTTTCTTCTCATAATTGTAGTTGATGTTTGATCAAATTCGTTTGGATGAAATATAACGAATTTGTTACAAATTAAAATTAGGAATACCGGGTGAAACATCTTAACAACACACAATTAGTATTTCATAAAATGAATGTTAAGTGTGGAGTGTGCTAAACAAACAAATAAGTTAAAGATAACATAACCAAAAAAAATACTAAAAAGTCAATTTTACACATTCACATTGCATTATCATAAAATTGTATAAATTTTCAGAAGTTAAAGCATTAGCTAAGTATTTGCTGCATAATTTTTTTATGAAGTAATTTTGTGTCATAGTTCTAAATATAAAAGTAGCAATTAATAATAATAGATATTTATTTATATTAACCATCACTCTTAATTTCAATAAGTTAGTTAGTATATATATATATATATATATATATATAATTTTTATATATAAGAAAATTCACTTTCAATACTCTTCATCTCTTCAGTTATTATATGTAATTTAATACTTAAAACAAATTAAAATATTTTACTATTAAATTAAAAAAAAAATCTTATTCTTAATATATATATATATATATATATATATTTAAACTTAATTTGTCTTTAAACATTTGAGTTTTTTTTCTTTATAATATATAAAAATAAATTCAGTTAAATATGATATTTTTATTTTTTATTAATTTTATAATTATTTTAATCAAAATATTATTCATAATAATCTTTCTAAAAATCATTATTCAAAGATGTAAATTTTTTTATTAATTTTAATAATGTATTTATTTGTAATAAATTTAGAAACAACAATTTTTTTGTTATAATAGAATGTTACTTGAACGTTTGAACGTTTGATCTAAAAGATCTAATATATTCATTCCTTGTATTGATATGTAAATTTTTTATAATGAGTAAAAAAGTTTAATCAATATTAAATTAACTAAATATAGTTCTTTACGAATAATTTAGTATAAATCTTATAATCCTCTTTTATTTTTTATCTTAAATTATTTTTTTTGTTAAAATTTAAATTTTTATATCCTGTTGTTTGTTGTTTTTTGAACTTGAATGATAATTCTTTAAATTATGAAAAATATAAGAATTAATTCAACATTTCTCTTATCTCTCTTATTTCTTCACGTTATTCTTAACAGGAACTTACAAAGAAATATACGTTTCAAAACAAATAAAGGTAAAAAACTTTAAAAGAAGTGAATTCTTTATCAAAGTAAGCTAATTATTAAACATTTGATGTGTACCACTAAATCAAGATTTTTTTAATAATTTTCTTTGAACAAGAAACAGTGACAAACATCACAAAACTCTTGCACGTTATGCATAAGTAATGAAACAAATAATCAAAGCATGAAATATGAATTAGTAATGAATTTAAGCAATGAAATTCAAGGTTAGAGAAGGATTTATTTTGCCACTAAAAACTAAAGATGAATTTTGAAGATTTGTGATGGGTTTGGCATACTTGGATTCCTTTCTATCTTTTAGGTGTTGCTTGATTTGATGAGTTTGGTGTAGTTTTAAACTTTGATAGAGATGAAAAGAGAGAACCTTGGTGGTTTCTTGATGTGTAAATAAGTGGGTTATGATTCACTCCACTCAAGTATTCGAAAAGACAAAGAATTGGTTGGGTCTAATAAAAGGTTTAGTTAATATTCTTGGATGAATCTTGAAAGTTGAAGGATGTTCTTTATTAGACAAAAGTTAGGTGTAATTGGTTGTAGTTTTTAGCTTAGTGTGGTACTCTTGGTGGTTAGATTATATGGTTTGGTGGAATGGTTCTAAGCACTAGGTATTGGTTCTTAATGAAAATGAATAGGAGAAGATCTAAGTGTAAGAAAAGAAGAAGAGAAAGACAAAAAAAATTGGAAGAGAATGGTAAGAAAAGATTAAAGGGAAATAAACTTATACCTCCAAGTTTCAAGATAGACTCCAAGATTAGGAGCATTATGATGAATTTCAAATAAACAAACTAAACACTACTCATATTCATGAGACAAGAAAAACCACAAAAATCTTCAAGAAAAGAAAAAAAAAAAAACACATTTTTCTAAAGAAAAATGTCTTTAAATTTCTTTCATATATCAGAGTTTAGTCAAGTATATATGAACTCTGTATTTATACAAGACTGGTGTAGGGAAAAAGTAGTAAAATTCTCTCTAGACAATTCACCTAGATTTTCTTATATCTAAACAAGATTTACTACATAAAAATCTACTTTTTATTTTCTTAGAATACATGTACAGTTACTCTTCTTATCCCTTTCTACTTTTAATCACTTTTTTTTAGTTCCTATTAGCATAGCACATTTATGTTCTTAAAGTTAACTTTTTTTCAGTAATTCATTAGTTTAAGAAAAAATTAGCAGCCATGAAGCACAAGTTCGTTTCAGTATTGTCAGCATTACCTCTATTTATTTGTCTTTTCCAAGATGGCTAGAAAGGTGGTAAAGAAAAAAAAGATGATGATAATCTTTCCATTGTATGTTGTCTTGGAGGAGTAAAAATGGAAGGTGATTTGGTGTGAAGTGTATGAAAGTCAAGGAACAAACAATTGCTTGAGGGTGAGTCAATGCTATTGTAGTTCTGGCTGAAATATGGTCCTTTCACTCACAGATGCTGTGAGGTGACTAGTGTTGCTGAGACAAGAACAACGATGTAAAGAACAACTATGCTGAACATATCTTGATTCTTTATATGTTTTTCCTTTCTATGACTGTCATATATAATAATTTCAAGGATTAAATTAACAATTTTTTCTGTTACTGAGTTTCTGCATTGTTGGAAAGAGTAGAACTTTACAAATTTACTCGAATTCCTTTAGTCTCAGGATTAATAAGATCAGGACATGGATCAAACCTCAAACCTTTAAATACATCATGAACTTTATAATGTATACAACCAAGAAGAAGAAATTTAAAAGAGTACAATTATTTTCTTTTGCTCTCACTAGGTGATTAAAAGACACAAACATAGAATAGGTGAGGGAAGCTTAGCAATTATTTGGAGGAGTGAGATTGCACTTTGCAGGAAGAGAAGTGGCAAGAGTTGGATCAATTCCAAGAAAAGGTAACTCTGTAGAGTTCTTGTAAGAGCAAAGGCATTTCAAGTCAGCACTTGCCAGAGCTTTGCAGCACTCAGGAGATGGATCAACTGGGTTTGGCTCAGTCACTGAGGGCTTGCATGCTTCCAATCCCTCTTCATTCATGTCACACAAACTAAGACCTTTGCATCCTTTCCACATGCAACAAGCCACCACCACCACCACCATAAGTTGCAGTGTCACCCTCTTCCTTTGTTCCATCCTTGATGCACCACTGATCTCTTTCTAACTCAATGAGTTCAAAGTTTGGTCACTTGTGGTTGTGGATCTATGATCCTTGTAATGTAGTTATAAAGAGAGGAGCTCTAGAATTAACCACAAGTTATGAACCCGTGAACAAGAATTGGCAGCATATGGAGTCACGGGTACAACTCTTGTTCCACTTTTCTTACTGTATATTTATATAGTAATCTTTCCAATCATTCATTGGTCGTGGAATTTTATGTCTCGTCACAATTTTCAATAATGGTCTCCATTTGAAACTTTATATAACTTTTGTTTGTGGATACGATTCATATCATGAACAAGAAATTTTAAGTGAAGGACTTTAAAACTATGATGTTAATTTCTTTTAGTACATCCATATAGAATGGGATTGGATAATGGGAGTTTCAAGATTGGAAGGTATTTATTTAGAATTGTCTCTCACATCCCTACAAAAAATCTCCATTCTTTGGATTTCAAGAGGCATAAAATAATGTGTAGGAGCTAGTAAAACATTTCTTGAGGTTAAATTATAATTATAATTAACTAATTGTAGCATTTGTGATTTGTTTGTATTATGTTGTGTGGAGTAGAGTGAATATTTTTATTTTATATTAGAGGAAGAGAGAGTAAAATAAAATACATTTTTACTGAAAAGAATCCTCATTCATAAATAATTTTCGCTAATAAAATACATTTTAGCATAAAATAAATGGTGAGATCGTAACTTAAGAATTTTATGTAAAGTGTAGAAGAAGAAAAATCATATGGGTTCTACTATATTCCCAGAATAAAGCATAACTTTTTTTTTTACCACTAATAGATAATGAAATTATAAAATCAATATAAATGGTTAATTTAATAAAATAAAATAAAAGAAAAGCATGTATATTGTAAAAGAAATGTATTTATAATTATCATGTATGGTAGTAGTTCATTGCAAATGAAAACAAAAATGAAAAATCACCAAATGTATCATGTGAACTATGACAACACAAATAGTAGAAGCTTCTTTTCTATGCCTACTTATTGGGCCTTTATGGTCCACTAAAGGTCCATTCTTCTCTTGTCCAGCCCAGAGCCCAGAGCAACAATTCATCCACCCACATGAACTCATTTCTGTGGAAACAAATCTCATATCACCACAAAATCAATCTGCATAAACAGTTGAACTTTAAAAAGAAACAGAACACAGTGATTAAAAGTGGAGAGAACATTAAATTTGTTGATGAACCTCAAATGTACTTGTAAGTACATAATTTTCCAAACTCTTCTTATGTTGTCTTTTTGTCCTTTAATTAAAAGATGGGAATGAGTGTTCTTACATAAAACAATCTCATGTTCAAGTGAGTCAATAATAGAGATGGTAAATGTTTATGCTAATTGTGGATAAGTAAATTATAGCTTTTCATGGTTCACTAGTGTTTATTCCTATTCCTTTTATATTCTGTATACTCTTTCATCAACCCTCAAATTTATAAATAATGTATTTTTTTATAATCCTTTAAAAATAATTAACTTATCTTATGATAGAGATTTTACATCATTTAAATATAAGATCAAATTAAGATTTATATAATAATGTAAATCTCATCTCATTAAATCGATTTTATGAGAATGAGTTAGACTTAAATCCACTATTAATATGATATTAATATAGTATCAAAATCTATTCTAATAAGATTTTCAAACTATTATCATATTATTCAAAAAAAAATTTATGTCAATATCAATTTTATAAATATGAGTTAAGTTTAAATTCATTATGATATTAATATTATCAATTAATATTTGTCATTAATTATTTTTAATTAATAATTATCAAAATCTTGTTTAAATTCTATATGTTTTCCATAATGAATTTGAAGGTTATAGATCTAATTATTAAATTATATATTTATTAATTATTTTTAATTAATAATTATCAAAATCTTGTTTAAATTCTATATGTTTTCCATAATGAATTTGAAGGTTATAGATCTAATTATTAAATTATTCTATATATTATGATAATTTTGATAATCATATTTATATATAAAGAATAAAAAACATTTTTCAGTCAACTTTGACTGTTTTTACTTGTTCATGAGAATAAAAATTTGTATGTATATTTATTATAATCTGTAAATTTTTATAAAAAATAAAGATTATTATGTATATCTTAAAATATAAGATAAGTTATGAAAAAAAGTTTATTTATATATTTAAATTATATTTTCAGAAAACTGTTATTATTTTAGTAACGAATACAATATCATAGTCAAAACAAAAACAAAAATATAACTCTATAACATAAAATATGGTTAAAATTGATTTTTGTTACGTTATTCGTTTTAAAGTAACGTTGAGTTTAGAAGGGAAAATAAATAAATTCAGTAGTGAAATTAAAAAAGGAAAGTTAAAGCAAAGCATTTATTTGGCTAATTATGAAACTGCATTCTCCACATATATAATTAATGTACCATTCTTAAAACAGACCTTCATAGGTGTAACTTATTTTTCTCACAATTATTTAAGTATAAAATATTAAATATAATAAATTTATTAATTTTTATAACTATTTTTAAAATAAAGTAAATTAGGTTCGAATAATTTTTTCATACATGTAATTTAGTATTTTTTATTTTTTGTCTTTTGTAAAATTTTCATTTCAAAACCATGAAGTTTGCAGCTACTATTTTTCGTTTTTGTTATTGAAATATCATATTTTATTTATTTCATGGTAACACTGTAGTGTCACGTTAAAAAAAAGTGTGATGTGATTAATATTGTTAATTTTTTATTAAATTGATATATTATATATGATGTTCACAACATATAAGCACATATAATAATTAATGGAACCTAATGTACCAACTTATGAAGTAAAATAGAATAAAAGTCATTAAAATATTTCTTGGAAGACCCCACACCATTTTATGGGATGGGAGTATCAATGAACAAAATTATTTGGTAGGACCTTATAATCACAGTACAACCTGCATCTCAGAAATTTAACTTTGAATTGAAAATTTATGAGAATGAAAATATTAAGGATTCAAACAAGGTAATATGCATAGTGATTCTTGTTTATTTTTTCTGCATATAACTATTATATAATTTGAGTTTAAATTTTAATTTGAATTTGTTCTAGTAACCAGCAAAGAACAACATATTACAATGTATCTTTAAATTTAAACAAAATTAATAATAGATAACTAAAATAAGTTAAAGTTAACTATCAAAACTGTAAAAATGAAAAAATATATACATATACTCCCTGGAAAAATCTCAAAATATATAAAAATATCTTATTAAAAGAGTTGAGATGAAATGGGAAATATCCAAATGACTAAAAGGAAAAATAAATAAACTCCTAATAGTTATTATTTTAACCTCATCTCAAGACAATATAATTTATCCAATTAAAATATAAAAAAAATCTGAAAATAAAATTTGAATTAAATACAGTTCTTTTCAAAATTATATAACTCTATACCTAGATTTAAAACAAGTTATAACTCAAAAATGTTTGTCCATAGTTATAAAAAAAAAAATTATAATTAAAATAATAATAAAGATAGTAATTTTATCTATATTTTTTATTTTCTTCCATTAATTTATCTCTATTTATATTCTCTTTTTAATGATTTTTTCCATCAAATAACTAATTTTTTTTTCTTCCTCTATTTTTTATTTTGTACCACATGAAGGCTAAATATCTTATGTGTATTTGTGGAAAAAAAGACTATCATAAGATGAGTAAATAAACGAGAGAAAAGTTGTTTGATAGAAGAGAATTTGAAAAATTAAGTAAAACACAAATTTATAAAATAAATTTATTTAAAATGAATAAATATTTTATTATTATTATTATTATTATTTATTTTCTAGTTATTAATAGTATAGTATTTTTAATTTTACTATAATTTTTTTTTTTTTATAACTATTATCAATAGCTGAGGATATACTGCAAGAATAAAAAAGGAAGAGTTAATGATGAGGAATAGAAATGTTAATATTTATCTTTTCTAAAGTACCTTTTATTATAATCTTCTTATTTATTTGCAAGATAAGAAACATATATGTTTAATCCTTGAGAAGATATTCTAAATAGAAATTTTAGATTTAAAAAGACTCTTTGAAGAAATAATAAGGGATGATGTTGAATGAATGTTTTAGGTGCTGCCAAACAGATATTAACTCCGCTCAGACCACCAGGACAATTTCCCCTTCTCGAGAATAACAACACAAATAATAAAACATGCAAGCCAACTTTATTTTTTTCATTTCACCAACTGTATAAAAACACTAGCAGTTCCTTTCCAAAATAGTTTTAAAACATAGAAATTAATATTCTCAAAAAACTCATCTACCTATTTCAGTCAATTTATTTTAATACTTATTTAACAATTTATTTATAATATAATAAAGAATTTTTTAAAAGAAAATTATAATTAAATAAATTTATACAAATTATATTCAAATAAATATCACCAACTTTAGTTCAATAATCAGGATTAATATTCTGAACAATAGACATGAACACAAACTTCATATTAACTCTGTTAAATTAAATGTAAAATTAGACATTCAAAAAGAAAAAAGATTACATTTATATAATACGAATAAAAATAAAACCGTAAAATCAATTAAAGATCTAGTTTATACTTCATACAAACAATTACAAAAAATACCATATAATCTTCTAATAAAAACAAAAAATTTACTCAGAAATTAACATTTCAAGTAACAATGTAGAACTAATTTTTCAAAATAAAATTCATTTGATTACAGGATATTAATGTCAAAAACTTTTAAAAAACTATTTAATACAAAATGCATCTCAATGATCACATCAACAGAAATTACCACATAAAAGAAAAAGATAACGATTATTAAAAAAAAATCTTTCACGAGCATTGAGGGAAGAACCGCTTAACACGTTTCAATATAATCAAAATAAAGTCACAACCATTAGATTAATAGTAAATCCCTTAAATCCTAAAGATACTGTCTTATCTAGACAAATGGGTCATTTCCCTAACCACTACTACAACTAAAACAAACTGAAAATCGCAACAGTCAGAGCAACATCAACTGATCTAACAGCACATTAAGTCTCCACATCAGCAAATTAAGCCTCCACGTCAGCACATTTCTCCCCGGGAGAGCTCAAGCACCAAACAAAACCATATGGGTCCTTCACCTTCCCAACGCGACCACCGCAGCACGCGCCTTCACCTTCCGTCACTTCACCCTCCGCAACTGCCCCAGCGCTCACCGCCTTCGCTATGGCTCCTTCCACGTCTTCAGTCTCCAAGCACAAAACGACACCGTTTCCACCCGCCTTCGCTCTAAAAGGCAACGAAAAAAAAAGAAACTCCATTCAGTCATTGCAAAATATAATAAACTAATGAGAGAAAAACACGTTTACAAAAAACCAAAAGTCAAAGGAAAAAACGGACACCGAAAGCATGGAATTAGGGCTATGAAAACAAAATAGATAGGACACTAGAGTCCAAAACGAGAACCGTCGAAGAACAAAACAGAAGAACAAAACAGACAAAAAGGAAATCACGATTCTCGAAGAAAAATAATTACTAATATTCATAGATTGAGTGCATACACAACAAATATTAATTTAAAAACATAAACCAATGCTAAAAAATTAGATACAAATATAAAGCTAAAATAGAAAAACAAGACACATGCCATCAAATAACAGTATGAACAAAAATCTTACAAAGTAAAACCGAAAAATAGTTAAGCATGCTTAATACTCATAGATCTATGAAATATAACCGATGGAAATGAAAATAGAGAGAAAACTAACGGTGAAGCAGAGTCATCAACGAAGTCAGCAACGAGAATGGAGGAGCCAGCGATTTTGAGCTCAGCAGAGAGTATGAGAGGAAGCTCGTGCTCCGCTTTGCGCTTAGGGTTGAGGGCACGGGAAACTTCCTCAGCACCAAACACGGCCTTGTAGAACAAAATGGCGTCATTAGCCTTGGGAGCTTCGACCAGGAGCTGCGGCTTCACAGCGAGAAACGACACCGCAGCAGCAGCATTCTCCGACACGCCATTCTGAGCATCTTGCTGAGCCATTGAAAGCAATCGAAGAAGAGAGACAAAGAAAGAGGAAGAGAAAAAAAACCCTAACCCTATGAGAGAGAAAGAAGAAGTGTCAGAAGAAAATGAAATGAGCGTGAAGGAAGAGGAGATAGTGGGGCAGTGTTTATATAGAGGCGGGGAGTCGAAACGTTAGGGGTAAAATGGAGATTTGAGGAAAAATGCGAGTTCAGTGCTTTGCTTTACCAATTTTTATTTTATAAAAAGAAGGATTTGGGTTTTCTTTGATAAGGGGAACCTGAGATTGCCCTTGGTTGTAGGTTTAATTTCCGAAACATGCCATTATGAGGCTAACGGTCTTTTCGAGCGACATATTGCTGAACCCAACGAGTCAAGCTCCACGCGCCGTATTCGTGTCAAAACCAAGAAACTGAAGAAAAGGAAGTGTATTTAATATTTTTAAAGTTTTAAATGAATTAATTAATGGTTGAACTTTCACTTTGCACACGCAAGAATGAAATCTTATCAAATAAAATTAAAATTTATTTATATTTTTTATTTTCTTTAATGATTCTAACTTTTATTTTTAAATTTAAAAATATTTATTTTACTTTTTAAGATAAAATATTATTTTAATATATAAATATTAAATTTGAGAAATTAAAATTATACTATAGATAGTTCTTTAAATTTATTACCTAATAATTAAAATAACATTTTATTAAATTCATGAGATTAAAAAATAATTTATTTCAAATTTTAAATACCAAAAATATAATAATTAATTATTATTTTAATATGTATTTGACACAAATTTGTTCATAATGTTTTTTTAAAATAATAAAAAAATATTTTTTTATATAAATTAAAACATATGCAATAAATATATTTTAATTTTTAAATTTAATAAAATATAATTTAGTATGTAAATATTAAATTTTAAGAACTAAAATTAATTTTATAACATACCTTAATTTAATCTATTGTCTTAATTATATAATTTCAAACAGAAATATATAATTTTAAATTTATTTTTATTATATAATCAAAATTATTTTTAAAATATTTAAAACAAAATCAATATCCTACTAGATTGTTTATTTCCATCTTTTTAAGGAAAAGTTCTAATTTCTACTTCTTTACTAATGAAGATCTTTCTCTCAACATGTTATATGCTCTCGTATAAGGGACACGATTATAATAGTTAAATATACATAACATAATAGAGTAAGGTAAGCTAGTGATAAAAAGAATATGCAAAATCATTAAACATTCATATCATTTAAGGCAAAATATATCACTAAGGTTTACCTAAGACTTTACACATTGTAAATTCACACTCACAAATGATTAATGACTTCTGGAAGACTGTATGAATTTCAAACATCTGAGGCTATCACCCGATACATCTTAAAAGGACCTCGGGTCTTCATTACAACTGACTTACTGAGTTTGTTTTACCTCAAGGTCATCCTCTCGTTACTCATAGTCAAACACCACATCAGGGTAATCTCATCCAATTGTTTATTTAGAGCAATTAGCGGAACCTTCATCAATTTCTCACCACATGCAATCCTAGTCTATATGACTTAAACAACATTGAGGTACCGTTATCCCTAAATTCATACACACTAAGTTATCACATTCAACATGTTTCATTCATATAATAAATCTTTTTCTCAATAGGAATTACATAGCCTCTTACTCATTTCATGTTCATCATTTTCAATCACACACGCTATCATACTTGAAGTTTAAATAGAATTATCATTCTCAGAACAGAACAAATCCGCTCAGCAGTAAAACTAGAAATTATGCAAAAAAGGATTCTTGATTTTCTTGGTCCAATTTCTCATTTTTACGCACCAATATGTTCTAAAATTGTTCATGTCATACCTTTTTCCATAAATAATGGATTAAAGTAGTCCTTATATACAATTTTTAGTTAAATTCAGATTCACCAAAACCAATTAAACCAACCAATATCAATTCAACCGGACTATTAAAGTCCTTGTCCACTCAAGTTTGAACCACTATAGATTTCAATTATATTCAAGCAAACCAAACAAGCATATTATTGTTCACAATCAGAACTCACAACAAATTCCACTAACAAGTTATCAAAACAATACATTCAATCTACATTTCTAATCCAAATCAAATGCAGACACAGATATAATTAAACTAGAATCAAGTTATTCTTAAAAATTTAATTTCTCCTATTCTAGGGTTCAACATGATTGTTTCAATTTTCAAAGAGATTTATATCATACATTTTCTGTCAAATGATTGTCAAGTAACTCAAAGCAATCCTTCTACACAATTACACAGTTCCACTCAAATTCAAAACATTACAAAATCAATAAATTATCACTTTAATCTATAATCAATACTACATTCAACTCAAATTGTACTACTTTATAATTTCAACATCACAGTGATCATTCAACATTTCATTCAATGCACAATCTCATCCAAAAATCTCCCAAATTTTGAATTTCCTATTTCTCAATTTTATCCAAAATCAAATCTGGATACACAACCATCCTCATAATACAATGTTTTTATATTCTATAGGTAATGAATAACAAATTTCATAACTAACTTCCCTTACTTGTTTGTGTCATTCAAATGTTCTTCTCCTACTTCACAATGTTAAACCAAGTTCCTAGTTCTAACTAGCTCTATACATATTTAATTAGCAAAACAAATACATCTCTAAGGACTTAAAGCAAGTATGGAAACAATCGGAAGGGAAAAAGGGGCACATGTAATGAAATCTCCAATTTTCATCCAACCACCCAAAACCTAACCCTTAAGGTCAAATAAAGCACTAAATTTATCAAAATAAAAATCTAATTGAGTGAAAAATACTCCTCTTTTTACAAACTTCCTATAACCACCCTCAAATCCAAAAAGCGAAAACAAATGAAAACCCTGTTATGATCTGCTAAGAGCTTCGAACATAACAACTCCCGTCAAGACCCCAACCTCGTAAACCTTCACAATCCCCTTCCAAAATTTCTCACTAACAAGGAAAAACCTCTTCAATAGTGCAATCCCCAAAAATTCTACTACCATCATTGTCCATCATCCACACCTTGATCAAATTCACAAACTCTAAAACCGTTATGTCACCATCAAACCTCCTTCCTGCAAAAGATACTATAGTAGCTCACTACCTTTCATCTCGTTCAAATTGGATGGGAGGGTCAACGGTGGCGTGGATCACCTAGGAGAAGATCAAGGTAAAATCAAATAAGTTGCTGACACTTCTATGATGTTCAATAAAGAAGCCGTTGATGGATTTCTGAATATGAGATTGTAAAAATAAGGGTTAGGGTTCATAATTTTGAGAAAATTATTGAATATGAAAGGAAAGATTGAGAGGGAAAGAAAAAAAAAAAAATTAAAGAAGAAGATAAGATTTTTTTTTTAATAATGAACCACATCCTTATAAATTTTAAAATTTTTATATGATTAAGTTTATATTTTATTAAATATATGTTTTATTTCATTAAAAAAATTAATTATTTTTTAAATTTAATCTTATTTTTTTGAAGTACATATTTTTATTTAGAAGAGTAAAATTCTTAAATGGTAACTATTTTAATTATTTTATATTTTTACATGAAAAAAAAATACACACACTTCTTAGTCTTAACATAGATAATGTTTCTGCCTGAACAAAAAATTTGAATTTGATTAAGTCCTCAAGTCAAACATAATTAAAAAATTTATTTGTTTTTACCTAAACTATTTTTATAGAAATAAAAATAAAAATAAAATGTTAGAATTATTTTATAAAACTATAAAATAAACATATCTCAAATATGAAACAAATTAAAATGTTGTACCACGTATATAAAAGGAAAAGAAAAGAAAAGAAAAAAAAAAAAAGTACACCTACCAATTTAATATTGTATGACAAAAATATAATTATAGTACTTATCTTGAAAGCATAGAGTAGTCTGTACTGTAGCACAAATTTCGGGATATAGATAAAGTAATAAAATATAATATAATATTATAATAGAAGAAAAATTAAAGAAGTGAAGAAGTATTAGCACATAAATCAATGACATTAATGCAATACAACAAACTGGTTCGTATTGGTTCCTTATCTGCATTATGGTTTCGATAACACTTTATTTCAAACACCCTTGTATGCGTGTTTGAAATAGTAAAAGACAGAAATGTTCAAAGAGATATCCTATTTTGGAAAAACATAATAAACAATTTAGAAAATATATAAAGAGAACTGATATTTTAGGCACACTCATACACGGATTAAATATATTATTTATGTATTTTTATATAAATAATAGAGATTAATAATAATTGTTTCAAATTTTGAAAGTACTAGTATAAAAAAAAAAAAACTAAAACCAAAATCTTTTATTTCAATTATGTATTATTGTTAATATTTGAATTAATTAAATTAAATTTTTTTATTAATGTAATGTGATTTGTCTATAATAATAATTATTATTATTATTAATTTATTTTTAATTTTAATCCTGTTATCATTACAAGAAATATTATATTTATATATATATATATATATATATACAGAGAGAATAGTTAAAATAAATTAGATTAGAAAAAAAATATTAACTCGTAGAATATATAAATTTAAATTATATTTATACATACTATTCTATAAAATAATAATTATATTTTTTTTTAAATATAAATAATATGATTTTATTAAATTATATATATATATAACTATTTTAATAATATTAAATGAGATAGTTATATAAGTTATTAACTAATTTAAATATATGTTTATTATATAATTATATGTGATTATTATTATTTTAATTCATATGGTATAACAAATTTGATAACATCATGATAAAATATAAATAATATTTTTTTATTTTATATTAGTTTAACTTTTTTTTTTAAACAATCACTGTTTGATCTATTGTATTTTTTTTTATATTAAAAAAATCTCATTGGTTAAAATTAGTGTAATTTAAAATATATATTATGACATATAATTTAGTGGTCTAATTATTATAAAATAATATTTAAATTATATATAATATTTAATTAATAAAAAGAAAATACATATTATAAATTTATTATAGTCTTTAAAATTCTTCAAGATATAATTATACATAATAAAATTTAAAATTTTTATTTGATATATTTTTATTGAGATATTGAATTATATTCTTTCTATTTACTTTTGTATAGAAAAATACAATATTTATAATTAAAGCTATACAAAAAGAAAGTAAGAATAAATTAATAGAATTTTAAAATAATATATATATTATTTTTATATGATAATTTAAATATTCTCTAGCCGTCTTATCTTAGTAGAGTAGTAGAGGGTATAACTTAAAACCATGTAGTTGTGGGTTACAGACGGTGATTATATTTTTAAAAGTTTAAATTTTGATTAGCTGGGTGATTAGCATCTAAAAGTCTTATGGAAGAGTTGATAGCATGCTAGCTTGACCAAAATTTGCTTTGAAACCATTATTTTACCTCTGTCAGACATTGATCTTTTCATCAACTATAAAGAGTGGTTCAATTATTTATATATTGATCATCACAAAAACTTTCACAAGGCATATTTACATGCTTCCATTCTCTTCTGCTGATGAATCAGAAGCAGAGTCATCCAGTGTTGAATTTGATGTAGTCTCCAATTGGCTCCCACTCTCACTGTCTGAACTCCCTACTGTTCTTTCTTCCACAGGGTGTTTCAAGAACCAATACATTATGCTAGCTGTTAGAGTAAGGATCATCTTTGGATTCACCTGCCAATATGTAAAATACATTCAAAAGTTGTTATAACACAAGTAAAAATTTCAAAAGAAAAAAAAAAAAGCAAAACCCAGTTGGCAATGACATGAGCTACTAGATCATTTGTTTAGAAGCTATTCCCTAAAACTAAGCATAAATAGTTTGGGAAAAAGAAAAATTGTCAAGGATTTTGAAGTCTCCACATTAGACACATTTGTCAGAATATCCAAGATTGTGTCAAAATCTCAACCATGACTGCAGTTTAAAACTTTTGAGGATTATTTATCTTAAATAGGTATTTTTCTAAACATGCACTAAAACTGATGTTTCAGCAATTGAGTACAAATGAATGTATGTTAAATGTTTTGAAGTCAATGACAATGAACCTCAAAATGAAGGTTGAAAAGAGATGAGATGGAGAGAAATGATATATAGTCTTGATTCCAACTACCTCAGTGATGTCTTCAGGAAGCAAGAATATTGAACAACCAAGCTTTCTTGCAATACTGATAATGTAGGTGGCATTCATCATTTTCTCCTGATCTGCAGAATTTATAAACCAAACAAGAAGCATTTCTCAACACAAATCTTCTCCTGCTCTGCCGAAACACATATTTCCAAATTTATGTTCATTTCAAGCCACACACCACTACGCAATTGAAGAACATAATTTTGTTGTTCACTTCATGTAGCAGGAATGCGATAACTTCAGCTTGAGAGAATTTCATCATTTTTCGGAAATTAATCATATAAAATATATTAAGACATAATCAACACAATCGGAATCAAAATGGATTATTGAACTACCAATTGTCAGATGGTATTGATTATAAATGGCCCAAGACATGATTTTCTTACATACTACAACCAAAGTAGGACAGGATTACAGGAATAAAGAAAAACTATGTTTGCTTTAATGATCAAATAAGAATAGAAAAATCCAATGAAATGAGTAATGTTACAGATTTCAAACAAAAGCATTAATGACCATAAAGAATCGAAAACTCTAGATGGAATACAATTATTTTAGTTCACATCATGTTACTCACAAGGATATTCAGAAAACAGGTATGCAAGTCAAACATTAAAGAGTAGAAAGAAAACATACCGGTTATTCCTTTTGTTACAAGACCCCAATTTACAGCTCTAGGTTGCACAGAACTAAGAAGCTCAAGGAAAAAAATTCCATCTGATAAACTCTTATCCTGCAATTTGTAATAATTATAACAACTAATGAACCAAAAGTGGGTTATCGCTTAATCAATGAATAAATTATACAAATTATTGGTCCACAAAGCACCATGCAACAGTAACTAAATATACTTAAACGATGTCCAAGAAAAAATTCGACCTTTTCAGTTCCATATAACAAAAAATATGGTAAAATTGGGATCTTTTTTGAGCAGGAGTATAATGTACATGTAAATCAGAAGGCTACAAAATTAACATTTTGTCAAAAAAAATAGTACAGCATCTCTTCATTCAGCAAGCATTAGGGGAAGACTAATAAAAACTTACAAATATTACAAACAAAATAATAATTAATAATAAACAAGATTAGGCAAAGTAAACCAGTGAACACGATAGAGTCAGTCATTTGCAGCAGAATGATTTCTATATATATATTCAAAATACCTTGAAACTATCCATTCGGTTTTGACTTCCTGAACTGCTGACTCTGCTCTTTGCCCATCGCAGAATATCAGCATCAGTTATTTCCTTCCCATGAGAGTGAAATCTCAAGTTTTTTAAAAGTTGTAGGATGTTGTATCGCATCAATTGCCACAAATAAGCTGAAGATAAAAGCAACCATATTTGGTTAGATAGTGTTAGCATCCTCTAACATCTGATGAAAAGTTCTATAGAAGGGATAGAAAAACAATGAACTGATGGTTGGCATTTTTGCAGTAGATCAATTGACTCATACCAAGCAACAGAACATAATTGCAGGCCAACGTACCTAGTATTAATTTTTTATAACCCTGCACAATGTCATTCCCAGCAATATTTACCAGGGAAAATTTAAGTTGTTTCCCTATTTTCACAACTTGGTTGCAATTCTCTACTTTTTTAAATGGTAACTTAATAGGTGGCTTGTTAGCACTCTTCCAATTAACAATCCCCGGTGACACCTTATCTAGAGTCTCCAAAAGGACCCACCTGTAAAGAAGAAAAATCACCACAATTAAAAATTGTAAATCTCAAATGAAAATAATGTAAACTATCTTCAAATCAAATAGAGAATCATGTCACACAATTCCTAAATGTCAGAATTATTTGAACATTGATTGCCAATATTTGAATAATTATAACATTCTTATCTGGTTAGAAATTTGAAAAATAAAGTTATTGAACATAGACAAGATTAACAAGACCAGTTCATATTCAACATCTATAAGAGATATAGTGAAAATAAGATACTCCACCCGTTTCTAACATCCTCAAAGACATTGTTGATATATGTTGAATTTCCAAGGCTATTAATCCAGAGGCGAAATGCTCTCTCTTCTCTAGAGTCTTGGGTGTCATCTAACAAATTTTCAAGGAGAGAACTCTGTTTTGCTTGGGTTGATAGTCCATTCCTGTAAGAGGGAAAATGAGTTAGCTTGAATATATTTCTCAAACCTCAAAATATAAATTTGCATATTTCAACTTTTTAATGGAGATAAAATAGAATTATATATAGGTTAATCAAATCGTATTCAATATAGGAAACTAAACCGCCAGATGAACATTTAGGTGTTTAAAATTGTGCACCTATTCAAATAACTTGAATAAGGGAATCTTCACTAAACACATGTAATTAAATATTGACACATAATTAAAATGGACATATTAACATTTAGAGTATTAACTGAATGTTTAAATAACCGCTGTTTATTCAGGTACAAATCATCATTCATTGGAAAATAAACAATCTGGCAATTTCTTGCAGGAAGAGCATCAAATAAAATGCTGCTACCAACAGAAGAAAACAAGAGTGGTTAATACTGTGGCCCCCAGAAATTGATGATGGTGATGAGATGAGTTTCAACAGGGAAGGATTCATTGGGAACATACTCAATCACAAAGAGAATAAAAAGGGTTGTTAATTTTACTCAAGGCTGAAAGCTGTTTCAGAAGTCCACACCCTAAGGGCATCACCCAAAAGTCAAGAATAAAAAAGTACCCCAGTTATATAAATAAACCACTTGCATAAAACAATCCTTAATCAAATCCTAAAATAAAATTACATTTTATGTCTTATCTATCACCAACAACTGAAAAGTGAAACAATTTAAACAAATAATATGTGCTCAATAGAAAGATTATTATCACCTGTGTTGGAAAATATGTGCAACAAAAGCAAGGTTAAGATTTGGGGAACCTTCCACTATATCTCTTGCCGTTATGTATCGCTTGCAACCCATCTTATCAGCATGCTCAAGAACTAATTTTGCTCGTTCGTAAGGATTTTTGACAGCCAATGTGGATGGATTAGTGTATTCAGGTGCAAGAACATTTAGAAGGTGAGCATAAGCCTCTGCATCCTGCAGTGCCAGAACCATATATGTTAGAAAAAACAGTCTATTTGCATGAAATGTTTTCAAGAAGGTCATAATACTGACTAATGATTTCCTGTATTTCCAACATGAAAAGTAGAAAGAATGCACAAAGAATCCTGCAAGAAATGTGTTGTACTCAAAAAATTCCTCATCCCATACATCACTTTATTAATTCTCAAGATTAAAGTTACTTATTTCCTATTTACTATCAGATGAAAAAGATTTCAAACCCCTGCTGCTCATTAATACTAATATTAAATATTCCAGCTTCCAACTGTCAATCTAATCAACAAATTGTTATTCCAGAGGCTTTCCATACGAAAGAATCACATTTTAACATCATATATGATACAGTGCTTGTAAAGAGGGAAAACTGTTCTAATAATCCCAATCAGAGGATAACATAGATAATTTGTGTTTCAAAAATACACAATTACCCTAACATCGGAGGAGAAGTTGGTGACTATCTTCTTGTAATCTGATTTCTTCAAATGGAAATTCATCCACCTTAACAAAATCTTTTCAGGTGCTAGACTCATGAACTCTTCCATACCCTGTTATTTTCAGAAATTTGAAGGTAAAAAATACAAAAATGATGAAAAGTATGAAAAGATAATGAAAACAGTATTTACCTCACTATCACTGACCAACTCCACAAGCTGTGGAGTTTTCTTTAGGTTAAGGTCCGCCAATAGTTGTATCTAATTTAGCAACCACCATTAGGCATGTCAATAGTTTTTCCTTGTAAAATTTAATATGCAGCATGCAGTCTCTACTAATTTCATTGATTCCAAACCAAGAATGAATGAATAATTAGATAAAAAAGATGAAGATTTATTCATAGATATGATAATAAATGTTAGAAACCTAAACCAAACAATTCTGAACTTCAAATTAATTACCATTTACCTTAATAATCTGTGAAATCAATCCAAGCACCAGATGACGCTGAAAATTAAAACAAAACAAATAAGATACCAACTCACAAAATGAAAAAAAGAAATTAAAATAAAATCTCAATAGCACAGAAATATGGAGGGTTTATTTCTACATGATCAATACAGGCTTAAATGAGAAAACTGAATTAAAACAAAGATATTCTGATAAAAATGGGCCAACAAGTCCTATAACAATGTTAAGAGAAATCATTGAAAGAGACCTTACTCTAATAAAAGAATTATACTCTCGTTATTTGGACAAGTTTTTTATATGAACCTCAGCAAGGCATAACATGGATCTACAGTTTCTTAGAATCATAGTAAAACAAAAATATCTTAAATATGTAGAAAACTAGTAACACTACCTTGCCAGAGGCACATCCTAAGTCTAATATAACAATGAATTCTGAGATGCAGTATCACAGTGTTTCAGTTGCTGAGAAATAGAAAGGCTTTAACGTAAAGACCATAAAGCATTGTTTTGAAAATATAATGCATGCCAATGAAAAGGCCCTTTCATATGCAAAAAATAGAAAGGCACACTCAAACATACTCTTCCTTCGATGAAGTCTTGAGTTCCAATGTTGACTACTGTACATCCAATTGCTTTAGCAGAGTTCAGGCAAAGCGTGTGATTTTCATTCCTTTCCCACGGATTAAGTAATCTTTTCGTATTGATTGCCCTTTCATCAATAGTCCGTGGAACAGCCACATTAATAAGCTTACTGCAACAAATGTAATTCATATTAAAGGATGAAAAAACTGAATTACGATGAGCACGATAAGAAGATAAACAGTAAATGTATAGTACCAAAGAAGAACACCATCTTTTGCTATTTCAAATAGGTCATTGGTTGAAGGATCAATAGGAAGGCATTTCTTGAGGAATTCATCTCCTGCAAGATAGTTATTTATATGTACAACATATGATGCCTTCTCAGATTCACTTATTGTGTGAAGCAATGTGGTAGTGGCAGCCTTGAGGAAAGCTGATGAGTTTTTTGCATTACTCCCCGTCCTAGAACTTGCAAAAGTTTGCAGTTTCAAGTAAACCTGGCATCATTATAGCACCGTTATTAAAATCACTCAAATTAACTTTTACTTGGCCACAACTACTGAAGCTGATTCACTTTTGTTAAAGGTGAATCAGTTCCAAATTTAATCTCCCTTAAGATGTTTAGTTACTAAAGAAACAAATATTCTCCAAAAATATGGTTACAGTTCAAATTGTGCAAGGCAAAATGAAAAAATTCTCCAAGTTTCTGGAACCTGCAGATTAAACGTTGTTTTCTAATTACAACTCTTTTTCTTTCTGTGCCAAAAACTTTATATAGATCTTTCGGATCAAGGATTCATACAATACGGAAAATGGAAAATTTAATTACTCATCCCTAAATTCTTCTCTCTTTTTTTTTTTTTTCATTGTTTCCTCTTGAATTAAATACAAAGAAAAGCCTCATGGAACAACCAGCTCAGCTGATATAAGGTTGCCTTTTTTAGTTCTAAAGCATAGAAAAATACAAGTTACCACTGATTTCTCTTCTTCCCATTTCATAGATATTGAAATTGAATAGATATGAAGATTAGAATCGATCAGAAAATAAATCACTACTATAAAGGGAAAAAAGGGTGATATATAAAAAAGTAAAAGGATCCAGTATCCTTAAAAAGCTGATGGTTGAAAGGACCAGATGATAAAGCTCACCATGAGAAACAATTCAAAATCAACCTCTTCACCTGTGTTCTGATACATATCCTCAATATAAGAAGCTCTCTCTTCTTCACTCAGATTCTCTCCCACAACCTTCAACCTTGACATCTTGGAAGCCAAGTCCCCAACCGTAAGCCTTCCACTCTCCCTCCTCATGCTCACGAACTGCACCAACCATAAAAAAAACACCACCCCAATTACTCTAACAACATGAAATTCCAATCTTGAAGGAAAACAACATCAAAAAGTTCCTGAATAACTATGATGAACCTCCTTGCGAACCAAACGAACCATGATGAACTTACTTGGGATTTCAAGCTGCGAAGCTCCACCTGGGTGAACTGGTTCTGAAGCCATGGATCTGAAACAAGAATACCCCAGTGACCAGACATATCTGTAAGCTATAAAGTATGATTGAAGTCTGTTTCTTGCACTAAATGCAGGATGAAGAGAGAGAAGAAAACACAGCTTATGTTTCTGGTTTTCTCTATCAAGTTGCCTTTCCCATAAACTCTCTCTCTTGAGTCTATAAAAAGTAGAAAAGGGTAGGAGAGTGTCAAAGAAGGAGGAGTTGGAAGAAGGCCAACACTTTGGGACAGAGAAGAGCTGTCACAGTTCAAAGTTGCTCTGGTGGGAGAGAGAATTCAAATTATTACAAAAAAAAATATTAATGTCATTATCTAAGTCCCTAGTTCCTTAAAACTTTAGATGGGCCCCTATGTTGCCGTTAAAAGAAATTTTTTCAAAACTTTCATATGAATCTTTTATATTATTTTAAGATTTAGTACACCATAGAATTATTATATTAAACATGTAATTAACTTGAGTTCAGATAAAGTTTTCCTTTCAAGGTTTATATAAAAGGGGGTTTTCAAAGCCAAATGCACTTACTTCATTATGACAATGTGATTGTTTTAAACTCTAGGTTGAATAAGTTTTAAACTTGTCAAATTTCAAATACTATGTTTATTTTAATCTCATTTTTTTTATTATCTATAGTCTTTTTTATAGATCTAAAAGATACACAACAGAAATCCAAAAAATTAATTCAAAATATGAAATTTGATAAAAAAGAATATTAAACCTAAATCATATTATTGCTTAAAATATATATTTTAAAAATAAAATTATTTTCAATATAATTAAGTTTAGATGTCAATAATTTATAAATTTTATGTTTTATTTGAAAGAATTGATATTTTTCTGTTGAAGATAAATTAGAAAAGAATGAAAATTTTAAATTTGAATAAAAGTAATATTATTGGAAAAATTTCACAGTGACTAAAAATGAAGGTGAACTATAATATACAAGTAATATACAAGTGAGATATAAACCTCACCTTTTGAATAGATTTTGAGGGTGGGTTAGGTCTATATTTACTTTTTAAATGATTGAATCTAAATTGGGTCACTTATTAATATATTATTTCTTGGTTGGCAGTTTATTAGAAACGAGACCACCTGCTAATAAATTATGATCCTTCTTACATGGTTTGAGGAACCCTAATGGTTAACAAAGTTGTTAACAAGCTATATATAAGTGAGATATAAACCTCACATTGATTAAAAACTATAGTTAGGGTCATAATCACGTTTTATAGTTTATTAGGTATAAAGGTACCTGTTAATAAATTATGATCTCTTCTATAATGTTTGAGAAGCTTGATTGTTAACAAAGTTATCAACGAACAAGTTATTAATAGGCCATATATAAATGAAGTATAAACCTTAATTAATTAAAAATAAGTCTGAATTATAAATATTCATAATCACTTTTTATTGATAAAATAATTTTTTTTTAAAAAAAAATAAGAATATATAAAAAAGAAAAAAAGTTATAATTGAATCGATATTATAAGTTTGCGATTCAATTTAATTTAATTTTTCATTAAATTAAATAAGAATAATGTAATCAAATTTTATTATATAATTAAATTACATAATTATGGTTGAGTTATATTTTAATTAATTTTTATCATTATAATTTTTTTTAAAAATTATAAAATATTTTTTTAAAATTTATTAAATATAAAGATATTTTATAATTTTAATTTTTATATTTATAAATAAATTATATAATGTGATATTTAATGATTATAATAGAAAGATTTTATTATATTTTATTTTTATAATTATAATTTTATTTATAATTTTAATTATTTGTATGTTTATAAATAAATTATATAATCTTATATTTAAATTTATAATACAAAGTTCTTATCCTATTTTATTTTTATAATTATGATTTTATTTATAATTTTAATTATTTTTATGTTTATAAATAAATTATATAATTTTATATTTAAAAATTATATCATATAAATTATCATATTTTATAAATACGAATATATTATAAATATTAAAAAAAATATAAGTATATTTTTGTGTTTATATTTTTTTATTTTACTATTTTTTAATAATTTTTGTGTGTGTTTATTTCAATGGGTATAAATAAAATATTTTCAAAATTTTAAATAAGAAAAAATAAAAATTAGTTAATGTAAAAATGTTAATGAAAGAAAATTATAGATAAAAAAAAGTAATAAAATATATTTTAAATAAAAATTAAAATAATTAAAATAGTGACAGAACAAATAAGATGACATGGTAAAATAAACTTTTTTATTATAGATAATATAATAAAATAAATAATTTTTATGAAATTGTATATATTTTTTATAAGATATTATTTAATTTTAAAAATATAATTTTATATTTAAATATAATAAACAGTTTAATTTTAATTTTTTTTATTTAAAATTTAAAATAAATTTAATTTTATTTTAATTTTTAATTTTTTTTAATAAATTTTTATTATTATTTTTTAAAATCGATTATGTTTTAAACATTCTAATAGAAACACGATCAAAACTTAATCAATATTAATATAAAATTCCTTTATGTACGAGTTATTTCTATGCTACCAAGTGTAACAACAGATATAAGAATATTAATGGGGAAGTTGAAGAAATTATGTGATGGTGAACATTTGGCACCCTGCTTTAAGCTCTACATGTGATTGTACCACACGAAAACAATGAATTCCATAAAACTTGGAACAGAAGTGCCAACCAGGATCCATAATTGCAGGAACTTTTTATCATAACCACATTTCATAATGATAACAATAATACTATTTAGAATGTGACAAAAACACTAATTAAAATTAAGCATAATTAATTACTTCACTTGCTTACAAAAGTATTCAAAAATAAAACTGTTGTTTTCTATAAATAGCAAACAGGACTTTTGCATCTCTCTGCAGCTTCAAATTGTTTTGGAGGGATTTGGACTTTAGATTAATGTCGTGGTTACAATTTAATTTAATCATGATAATCTTTTATAGATGTCATGACCTGAACAATAGACATGTTACCTTTAGAGCAGAGATTTGGCAGACACAATACTTTATCTTCTTTCACAATTTATATCTACTGAGTTCAAACAGTATCAATGAACACCTTGCTTTTAAGAAGAATTTGAAAGTTGAAGTGAAGTTTTCATTTTTTTTCTTCCTTTTTCTCTTTCAGTATTATTCACTGTATTCTTTCTGATACAAATGTTTCTAGAGAGAAAACAAAAGAGATAATATATATGTTTATTTATATAAAGAAAAAGTGAAATTAAGATACTCTTAACTTTTGTGGTTCTGAAATGTTGGGGTTGAAACCCTAGTTCATAATTATAATTTCTTTACTGAAAATAACTCGTTAACCACAGAGACACAGTTGTGAAGCACTAGTTTGAAAGGAGTTGCTCACGTGGGCTACTCAACTTTTGACAATTCAGATTTTGCAATCACATTGGAAGCCAGCAAAAGGCAAAGCTGGTCACATCATAATAGAAGAAAACTTCTAAAGCACTACCTTGAGGTAACTCAATTTCTAACGCATCCACCTTCAACACTTCTTATCCATCTTTAACACATTTCGAGAACTGATTTAAAAAATAAAATTTATATTTAATAAATATGAAAATTTTCTAATATTTTTTACTCATATCGAAATAATTTTCTTAATTAAAACGTGACTCGTTAACAAATAACTTAATTTAGGTTTAATAATCTTATTAATCATCAAGATTTTATATAGTGACTCGTTAATAATTTTGTTAAAAATCAGGACTCCTCAAACCATATGAATGATAATCTATTAATAGGTAGTCCAATCTAGATCTACAACCTACTATCTAAAGTTTAGTATATTAATAATATTGTTAAAAATCAGAGCTCCTCAAACCATATAAAAGAAGATCATAATCTATTAATAAGTGATCCAATCTAAACCCACAACCTATTATTCAGGGTTTAGTATATTAATAAGTGGTCCAATTTAGATCAAATAATCTTATTAATCAAGCTTTGATACAATGTAAAAAATAATTATAATATCTAATTCATCTCAAAATCGGTTTAAGAAATGAGATTTACATCTCACTTATATATTTTAATTTGATTTTATTTTTAATTAATATAAGATTTTTTCAATATTTCATAACCGACACATACCAAAATGTGATGTTATCAACCTAATTCCCTCCTTAAATTAAAACTATAACAAAAATTATTTATTCATTTCTATACTTAAGAACTAGTCATTTTAGTCTTATATAATATGAGATGTTTTACTATATACAATAATTCATACAACAACTTAATTTCTATCTCTCTTATTCATCATTTATTATATGATGGATGCAAAAAAAATGACGTTATATCTTGATTAGTAGTTTCAAAATTCAAATCTTAATAATTTCACTTTTTCTATAAAAAAAATCATTTTGAAAAAGAATATACCACATGAATAATTCGAATCATGGTTGGCAATGTTTTGCAACTAACTTTTGTTGGTTAGCATGAAATTTTCAACCAGTTTTTCTTTGCCTAAAAGGCAATAATAAAGGGAGACAGTGGTGCATATGAAAGGAATAAAAGTTACATTTTGATCATAAATTATGAAAAAGAATAGTAAAAGTGTTTATATTATTTTTACTGTTCACAGCACCATGAATTATTATTATGAAGGTCCACATCGCTTAAGAATACCCTGATATTGCCCTACGTATCAGAATGGAGCCTTCCCACACGTGGTTTCCCCTGTTGCTAACTGGACACTGCAAGCTTCATCATTCTCTCTTGATTTTGGGACCTTTTTCTTTGATATGAATAAACAAATATTATTAAAAAATAGATTTACCAAAATTTAATAGTTAAATTTCTCCATATAAATTAATTATTAGTAAATAGTAAACACAGTAAAATTATTGATGAGTCTTTGTTTATTTATTTATGTTTTTATTTTTAAAAATTAGGATGATTCTGTTTTTGTTAATCGTTTTTTAAAAGCTTTTATAGTATCTAAAAAATAAACAATTTTAATCTCTAAATATTTGAGTAATAAAGACCGTTGTAAACTCAAAAACTTAAACCATAAATTATGAATTTAAAATTTAAAAAACAGTTTTAAACCATAAACTATAAATTTCAAATTTAAAAAACAGTTTTAATCTTTCAAATTTTGTATTTAGGAAACAATTTTTTTTTTCAATTATAAAGAATTCATAGAATTTTTTTAAAATTTGAGAAAATAAAATAAACATTAATCCTAATTGCAAAGACTAAAAAATAAATTAAAACATTTTAAAAAATAATTTAACCAAAAAAAATTAAATTAAACCACCTAACGTTTAAATCCAAACTACAAAGATTTGCATTTAGTAATTAATTGTGTACATTAGAATGTTTTACTTCTTTTTTTAACACATTTAGGTAATTATTTGTGTACATCAGAATGTTGTACTTTTTTTTAAACATATTTAGATGTTTTTAGACTGTTCCTATTCGATATACTCTTCATCACTTATTTGCTTAATTTACTTCGTGTAACTCGCTAGATAAATATTATTTCATTGGATGCTTATTAAAATGATAAGAAATAAAATTGATTTTTATTCTTTCAAACTTGTCTATCTTTTTATCAAAGATAAAAATAATATTATTATAGTACTTTTAAACAAAATAATAATAATAATAATATAATAACCATAATATTTTTATCTTTAATCAAATATTATATATTTCGATTATCTTTGATCAAATTTTATATATTTCGCTTATCTCTGATCAAATCTTATATTCTGATTAGTCTATATATTGGGTTTATGTTTGATCCAACCTCATACTTCTTCATACTTCTCTTTATATTCTTAAACTTTTGTAAGTTTTACACTTTTAAGAAATTTTCTTAATGGAGTTACAGAAAAAGCCTAAACTTGGTCTCTCACTCGAGTGTGGTGGTTCAAGCTCCCCTCCCACTCCTCCCACCCCTCCGTCTAACTCCTCGTCATTATCTCCCATCAACAACAATATTAACCATTGTTTCTTGTCCTCATCTTCCATCATCAACAATATTAACCCTTTCTTGTCCTCATCTTCCATCAACCACAATATTAACCCTTTCTTGTCCTCATCTTCCATCATCAACAATATTAACCCTTTCCGGTCCTCTTCTTCCAACAATAGCATTAATCCTTTATCATCGTCATCTTCCAACAATAACATTATCTCTTTCTTGTCGTCATCTTCCAACGATAACACTAACCCTTGTTTGCAGCTGTTTCCCGATAACATTAACCATCCATTGCCGATCTCTTCCAACAATCACAATATTGACCCTCTGTTGACATTACGTCCCGACAACGAAAATGTTGACCCTTCGTCGACATTAGTTCCCAACAATGATAATATTAACCCTTTGATGTTATCTTCCAACAACAACAACAACGTTAACCCTTCGTTATCGTTGTCTTCTAACAACAACAATATTAGCTATTCGTCGTTATTATCTTCCAACGACGACTACGATATTAACCCTTCGCTCAGCTTATCTTCCTATAACAACAACAATATTAACCCTTCTTCGTTGGTGTCATCTTCTTACCACGTGGGGTCATCTTCGAGGAACATCATTAACCCCAACCAGAACAGCAACCCTCCGAACCAGTACAGCAACCCTCCGAACCAGTACAGCAACCCTCCGAACCAGTACAGCAACCCTCCGAACCAGAACAGCAACCCTTCGAGCCAGAACAGCAACCCTCCGAACCAGAACAGCAACCCTCCGAACCAGTACAGCAACCCTCCGAACCAGAACAGCAACCCTCCGAACCAGTACAGCAACCCTCCGAACCAGTACAGCAACCCTCCGAACCAGAACAGCAACCCTTCGAACCAGAACAGCAACCCTCCGAACCATTACAGCAACCCTCCGAACCATTACAGCAACCCTCCGAACCATTACAGCAACCCTCCGAACCAGAACAGCAACCCTCCGAACCAGAACAGCAACCCTCGAAATGCAGGCTCTACTCGTCGCAGTCGTCGTCCGCCGTCTAACCGGCAGAGCAGAATAAGGGAATGGGTTCCGGCGCCGTTCCCTTGGGCGAGGGATCAGCAGGCGAGCATCCACAGCAAACAATATCTGATGGAGAGGGATATCCGGACGATCACAGGGAAGCTGGAGTGCAAAAGGTGCGAGCAAGAGTTCGAGCTGAGTATAGACGTGGAGGAAAAACTGGAAGCGTTGTTGAGATTCGTTAGAAGAAGAGGTAATATGCATGATAGAGCACCAGATGCGTGGCAACATCCAGTGTGCCCTAATTGTCCCCTTTGCGGAGTAGAAAACAACACCAGACCTGTGCTTGGGAAAAACAAAAAGGAGATTAATTGGTTGTTCTTGTTGCTTTGTCAATTGCTGGGTTGTTGCACTCTTGAGCATCTTAAATATTTCTGCGAGCACAACACCATCCATCGAACTGGTGCCAAAGATCGTCTTCTTTATCTTACCTACATGAACCTCATCAAACAGTTTGTTCCTGAGCGTGTTGAGCCTTGATCCATGTCATTTCAACCCAGGTTTTGTGTTTTCAATTCAAGTTCTTTAGTTTAAAGAGATACTCTAGGTTTTTTTTACCTTTTTAGGGTTATTTTTTTATATAATTATATATTTGGGTGATTTTTTTTTATATAATTATATATTTGGGTGATTTTTTTTTACTAGAAAAATCGTGATATTCAAGCACGATTTCATTCATTTAGAAGTATGATTTTTTTTTTTTAAATTTGTATTATCTTTGATTTTTTTAAATTAAAATTGTGTTCGTAAAATATGATTTTTTTTTTATAAATCTGTATTATCTTTGTTTGATTTTTTCTTTAAACTAAAATTGTGTTTCTAAAATATGATTTTCTTTTATAAATCTATATTATCTTTGTTTGATTTTTTTTTAAATTAAAATTGTGTTTGTAAAATATGATTTTTTTTTATAAATTCGTTTTTTTATAAATATCTTTAAAATTTATTTGTCTATTTTTTTTTGACTTAGGTAAATTTTATAAATATAAGGATTTATTTTAAAATAATATATTAAATAATTAATAATAAATATTAAAATTAAAATTAAAAATAATATATAAATATTATAATATTAAAGTAAAATAGATTGATTAAAATTTAAATAATAGAAGTACAAATTAAATAAAAAACATATTAATAATTGAAAAAAGAAAATTAAAGATTAATGAAAAAAAGATACATTGAAAATTATAAAAATATAAATTAAATAAAAAATATATATATTTAAATTTACAAAAATACAAATTATAAATCCAAAAATATAATATTTTGTGTAAAGATATCCGAAATTATAAAATACAAATCATAATAAACCTAAATTTTCACCAATTATTCATTATAAATCAATCGTTTCAAAAATCTAAAATATAAAACACCTAATTATTATATTTTTTTAATAAGAATTGACTAAGATTTTATAATATTTAAGAATTTATTTAAACGCATAATTTTAGTATCTTTATATTTCAAAACAGAATTTGTCGGGGAATACTTAAAGAGTGTGAGGAAGGTTAGAAATTCTCATTTCTAAACTATTAAGATTAAGGTCCATCTAAAAATTACTTAAGATATTATACAAATTAAATAAAAAACATATATTAAAATTGAAAAAAAAAATTAATTAAAATACATACATTAAAATTTATGTATTATATCTCTAATATTATAAATCTATTAATATTTTCAAACTGGTACAATTATAAAAAAAAAAAACATATTTATTTTTAAATACCAAATTTTAATAATTTTTCACTAAAAAAAGGTAAATATATAAATATTAATTAAAAATTTAACTCAAAACTTTAAATAATAGTGTTTTTCAGTTAAGATGGTTCAATTAAGATTTTTCAAAATCTAATTTTTCTTATTGTTTTTCAATTAAGATTTTTCAAAATCTAACATAAAGAGTAATCGAAAACTTATTTAAATATTTTTTTATATAAATATTATATTACAACTTTAAATGATAGTGTTGTTTTATTGTTTTTTAATTATAATTTTCAAAATTTAACTTAAAAAAAAACTGAAAAACTATTCAAAATTTGATTTTTTTTTCATTTTTAAATCTATTAATTTTTTAAATTATAATTTGGTTTGAATTTTGAATCCTTAAATAAAAACTAAATTAAGTTGAATTAAAATATTTATTATATTTAAATATAAAATTATATATTTAAAATTAAACAATAATTAATAATTTAATATCTCTTGAAATTTATTTTATAATTTAATTATAATATATTTCTTTTTATCAATTGTTGAATTTTATTATTATTATTATTATTATTATTATTATTATTTTATAAATTACAATGAATATTATTATTGATTGATAATATTTTAATTTTTGCAAATAGAAAGATTAATTAATAGGTGTTAATTAGTATGATTTTATGTTATAATTTTTTTATAATTTAATATATATTATTAATTGATATAATATGTCGTATTATTATTATTATTTTAAATTAAAAATATGAAAATAAAAAAAATTATATAAGATTTTTTTATTTAATATATATCGTTTTATTTGAGATTTTTTTTTATTATAAATTATGTCAAAATTTTTTTAGAAAAAATTGAAAAATTGCTCAAATAAAATATATGCTCTATTTGTTTTTTTTCTTTTCAAGTTAAAACAGAACTAAATCAAACACCCCTAAATTTTTAAGTTATGGTGAAAGTAAATGTTTTTAGTCCATCCGTGTTTTTTTTTTTTCTTTTTCAATCATAATATAATATATTTAAAATATTTATGTTACAAATTTCATTAAAATAAAAGATAAAATTTATCCTAAACAACATGCAAATAAAATATTAATAATATTTTTAATTATTAATATTTAAAAAAATATAATTACATTTAATAAAAATATAATTACATTAAAAAATCACATTATAGTTATTATGATATTTATAATGAATTAAAATATTTATTTTATATTTATAATTTAAAAATTATTTTTTGAAAAAAATAAAATAATTAAAATTATTTTTATTTTTATTGTTTAATATTAAAAATTTTTACTAAATAAATAAATAAATATATATATATATATATATATATTATCTTACCCATCAAATTTTCATTTAAGCGGTGAATATCTTAAAACTTTTTTATATAATTTCATGTAAGAATATTTTTTTTTTTTACTATATTTTTTCAACAAGATACAATTTTATGTTTAATAATTATAAAAATAAATTTCTGAATAGATAAAATAATTAATATAATTAGAAATTTAATATTAATAAAATTTTGTATCAATCAATTTCCAAACATTAACAAATAATTTTTTTTCATCTTTTTACAATATTATTATTTAAAAAATTTTCATATTTCTTTTATTATTGATTAAATAATTCACTCACATTATCCTTCATACTATGATCGCATTAATCTTGATACTCTAAATATTATGGGATCCATAAACGCGTTTAACCCCATCACCTAGGTGATGTTGGTCTTACGTCGATGTGGATAGTTATTGGTTAACAATACGTCCCACGTATACAACCTATGTGCACAAACCCTTTTGGCAATAGTGATTAAGTTGGGTAATGACGTGCGAGGCCCGCGATAGCCTATACATCACGGTATGGGTCACTCCGCCACGCTCTCATTTTCCCAAGTTATTCAATCTTTCTGAACTATATATAACCCAATGTATATTTGTAACTCATCCACACATAAATCAATGACTTTGGATGACACAAATTTCTAAATTTTCATAATTTCTCTACCTTTAACTAATTTAAACTCTCATCACAAAATATTTTTATAATAGTCATCTAAGTCATTCCCTTATTATATAACATTAATCATATTTTTTTTCTCATTTATAATCAATCATATTATGTGTTGATTTAATAAAATTTTATTAGTTTCATAATTATGTTTCTCGTAAACATAATCCACATAAACATAACAAATTTATATTAATCAAGTAATATTAATTTAATAATTACTATCACGATAAATTAATAAAAAAAAGACTAATTTGGACGGTAAAAATCCAAGAAATCAGGGTACTAAAAGAAATAAAAAAATTTGAAACCTTTTTTTTTTTAAAAGGCACTCAACAGATCAGAAATTCACTTAAAATATTCGTACCAATAATCAAATTAAAAATTTATTCAAAGCGTTCAACATGTTTAAAAATCTGTTGAGCGAATTAGGTCTAGTAAACTCTATTTTTCAATTTTTCTCGCAATTTAAGGTGGTGACTTATAAGGACCTAAGGGAAAATTAGTTTTATCGAGATGAATAACTTTGATTAGTGAATAATGAAGAGCTTGAGTAAATTTTAAAAAGAGTATAAAGGAAGAGTCGGGCCATTCAGCCTTCATTTTTATCAAGAATCCTCCTCTCTCTATAACCTTTTTCTCTCAAAGTTCAAGTTTTTTACCTTCTCTCTAAGATTTCTTACATATTTTTCATCTTCTTCTAGACCAGAGCCCACCATTGGAGAATTCTTGAGGAAAGGAATCATTCCCATCTATTGGAATCTTGTTTTGGGTAAGTTTTTGGTGCCAAAATCTCCCTCTGTTGTTAGGATTTGGGGTTGCTTGCGAAGGTTCTTTCTTCCCTACAGATTAAGCCGAATAGGGGTTGATAGTGACGTGTTTGAACTTGTGATTTAGGTGCTTGAAGAGCTACTTGGAGTACCAAGATTACGGATCTGTTCTATGAGGGAAGAACACCATAACTGAGTTAAGAAAATGTAAAGGAAGCTATTAGATTTCGTTAATCTCTCCAAATATAAGTGTAATAGGGTTTGCATTGTTGAGAATGTGTTGATTTGATTGTGTATTGTCTGTCTATGTCGCGCTTGCTGAGTTTTGGGTGTGAAACCCTTGGTTGAATTGCATTTTCGCAATTCTGCAGAACCTCTACTTTGCATAATTCATTGAGCGTAGAGGTCCTATGCTAAGCAGATTTGTTCTCAGGTTAAAATCCGCTAAGAAAAAGGTTTTGCGCTAAGCGAATCAATTTGCTAAGTGCAAGAGTCCTACATTGAGCGAAATTTGGTTTTTTCTTAGCATATCTCCATCCGCTGAGCAGAAGGTCTTGCACTGAGTGAATCAATTCACTAAGCACAAGGGTCTTGCACTGAGCAAAATTTGTCCTAGACTTGGATTTGATCTCGGGTCCAAATTTGTTGAGTGGATTTGTCTTCTATTGAGCAGATCTCCATCCACTGAGCGGATCTTTATCTATTGAGTGGATTGAGCTTCCGCTTAGCGGATTGCCCTTGCAATATGATTTTGAATGAAGGAAAATGAAATGAATAATTGTAGTGATTGAGAATTGATGTATGATGAAATTAAAGGACATTAAGGCTTGTATTACTCCTATTAAGAGGAGGTTTTGCTATAATGTTATAAATTGGTTGAATATTGATAATTTACTGTGTATGAATTTAGGGATATCTATGGGGTATCCAGACCTTAATGATGTTCTAAGTAATGTGGAGTAGAATATCATGTGATGAAGATTGATGGAGGCTCACTAATTGTTCCGAAAAGGCAATAGGTGAAGCTATTCTAAGACAGTATATTGGTTGAGAGATGTGGGATGATGTTGGGATGAAAAAGACTTAAAAGATAGATAATTTGGGAAGACCCTTTGTCTTTGGATATACCTCAAGTGCTAGTCCTAAATGTCTAAAATTCATACAGTCTTTTAGAAGTCGTCAGTCTAATTGTAGTTGTGACTATGTGTGTAAAACCTTAAGTAGACCCTTACACTTACAATATGATTTATGATGATTAAATTATTTGTTTGAATGACGACATAAAATTTTCTACTAGTTTACTATTTTTGTGTCTTATTGTTATGATCATGTTTTTTACACGGGGATAAACAACAAGTCTACGGGGGAACTGTGGGTTGATGAAATTGAAGGATATATTATAATGTAATAGACTTACTTGTAGTATCAGGAAAAATTTAATTCAATTGTTTAACTTAAGGAGTTTAACCAAGATTAATGTAATAGAAATAATATTTATATTTTGCTAATATTGAAAAATTAGAATATATACATATTTAGGTATATTACATAACTCACCACCTTAAATAATTATGTCATTTTAAGTTTAAAATAATGCATAAATGGAAGATTAGAGTAAAGAATCAACTACCCTTACCTTAAAAATTAGTAATAATCAAAGAGAGTGAAGATTAAAGAGTTTTAATGTCCAACTCCTCCTAAATCAAGAAAATTGTCATTTATAAAGATAATTTATAAATTAAAGATTTGAAACAATAATAATGTAATCGAAAATTTAGATTTAAGAAAAATTACCTTGAATTGAGAAAAAAAAATGGAGTGAATTGAATAAGATGAACAAGAGAAAAAAGAAGAAAAGAAAGATTCGTCACAAAGAGAGAGAATGATAGTGAGTGAGACCTCTTCTTTAAGAAGTCATCTCTCTTTTTCTTTAAATAATAATTATATATTTTTTAATACATATTTTTTGTATTTGACCGAGGTCCATATTTCTTTTTTCTTTTCTTTTCTCTCTTTCTTTTAATTTATTAATTAATATTTATTTTTTATTTTTTTAATTGGACCTTAAGCATAACTTTTTTTCTTTCTCTTTTTTTTTATCTTAATTAAATTTGTAAACCTAATTTAAATTTTATTTATATAAATTTTAAACACATTTTCTTATTTAAGAGATTAATCGAATAATTATTTTATAATTTATTAATAACATAATTATTAAAAATATATGGTGTTATAATAAAGGTAAAATAATGTAAACAAAATCATTCATAATAATACGTAATTCACACTCTTATCATCAAAGTCATTTATTCAATCATATTCAAGTAATTAATAATTATAAGCATATTCAATCGCATGCATTCATCACACTCATACATTCACAAGCATATGAAAATAAACTCTTTTGAAAAATGATATAACATGGAATCTTTAATTTCAAGAGCTAACACATGTTCATGCATACTGGTTATCGTACCATAAACACAGTCTCTTTTAAGTCTTTTTCACCTCAAGATGGATAATCCATTATGGCAAATGCATATCAAGGTGATTTTCACACACATATCAAAACACGATGACTTAACTTACCCTAGTTGAAATCTTAATTGACTTCTCACCACATGTTATCCATATCTACGTGATTAAAATACCATTAAAATCTGGATACCCTATAACGAGACATCTATAATTTCATATGTAACACCTTTAATTTTGGATGTGTATTTTATGTTGTGTGTGATATTTGAAATTAATAAAATTTATTTTATTATAATAATAATAATAATTATTATTATTTTAAAAAAAAAAATCCGCTCAGCGAATTTTGGAATGCTCAGCGCATCTGTAAAAAAAAATTACTATTTGCACCCTCCCTATTTTTCTGTTTTTACTATTTGCACCCCCTGTTTTTACTATTTGCACTCCTATTTTATATTGTGCTCTGATTTGTTATTTGCACCTCGATGGGATTGTCTTTTATGATTAAATGATATCTAGATTTGATAAGTTGAAAATTTATCACCTGGAAAGTAAGAAAGTTGTGAGATTTGGACAGTGAAATCCCTTTTCAAGTTGAATTCCGTGTGGATTAGTCACAGAGATACACTGGGGTGTAGTTCAGGAAGGTTCATTAACCTGGGGGAACTGAAGGGTGGTGAAGTGACTCAATCATCGATGTGCACAATGTGCTTGGGGACTGTCACAGGCATCGCACTTTGTTCCCGATTGAATCGCTGACTATGCTTTTTGTCAAAGGGGTTTGTGCGCACGCGTTGTATCCGTGTAGCGTAGTGCTAACCGACAGCCATCCACACTGGCGTAAGGCCAACATCATCTGGGTGGTGAAATTTTTAGGGGCCCAAGATAAGAATGGAAATTGAGAATTATGATGGAAGTGAAAGATGAATGGCATGATTACCTAGGATTATATTATGTTGATGTTAGCCCTTACTTGCATGTTCAGTGACCGTTGATTGATTGATTGACTGAGATTTTATATTGATGAAATTGATTGAAATTACTCTACCTGTTTATATTCTATTATTCTTTTGTTTCATTGTTTACATTAAGATTATGAATAGGAATAGACTCACCCTTATATCCAACATTTTAGGATAGAACAATGATCACCCAACCACAACCCCGCAGAGTTAGGGTAGTAGATGTACAATATAATTTTAGATATAATGAACTTTTCAGAGAGTATCAGCAAGTAGGATTTTATAAATATGTATTAACACCTGGGATCGATGGACCTGACTCAATCATCGTTGTAGATGTCCACGCATCGTATAATGTGCCCTTTTGTAGAGAAGGTAATAGGAGAATCACCCATCTGTATAACTATGACATATATAGAGGAACCGAGCGACCTCCTAGACCCCTGCGATACCAGTTCTAGTTTCTTGATCATGATGCTACCGGAGTGCCGACGAGGGTGACCAGAGGGAGGAACACATCAGTGGAGGTCACAGCCGACGAAGGAGACATCTCATTATCTGATTTTTCATCTGACGAGATGGAGACTTTCGAAGCTTTGTACGAAACTGAGAATGAAGACTTCTCCCCATAGTCTGTGATAGATGCTTGGTAGTTAATAGGAACCTGCTTGATGGGCTAGATATGTGACACTTTTGATTTTAAATGTTTTACCCATCATTTTGAATTGTAAATGTTATCTCATTGGTTCCTGGAACATATACTTATATGATATATGTATATATATATATATATATAAATGTATATATTCTTGTAAATTATCATTCTCTTTTATTCTCTTCTTTTATATTCGCGCAGGTATAAAAATACTTACAATGTTATGATTTCAATTTCGGAAAAAAAAAATTGTAAAAATTCCACATATTCAAATAAAAATGTTTTATAAATTATGAGTGTCACATCATATGTAAACTAAAGTTATACCAAATAGTACATCATGATAACTATTTGGTTCACACAAAAATAACATGTACTCATTTAACATGCATAACAAAATACACAAATCAATCTCTTTAGCATCAATGTCATTTCAATCTCACTGACTTCATTACCATCTTAATCTCATTAACATCACTGTCATCACAATCTCATTGACTCTACTACCATCACAATCTCATAGGAAATTTCCAATAATTATCATATAATCAATCATAGTCTATGATTCACCCTAAGTCACAACCCATTGCCTCAACAATCATTACATAGAAGAAGAAGATGATCACTCCAATGTCCGTGAAACAACCGAACAAAAACAACACAGAGAAGAACAATAGAGCTCCCATGCATAACCTAAGCATTTGTACTATCCCTAAATGATGATGAACTTGATTAATGGACTTAACAGTTGAGGAATAAGTTTGAAATAAATTAATACTGCTTTCATGTGATTCAAGGTTTTCAAAAACATTGAAGGTCACTTATTAATTTTCGTTCAACTTTGTAGGGTTCACAGTGGAGATATTGTTGATACCATGTGCTGTGAATTGTAGTTGAGAATGGATGATCTACATGAACTTGTGTTAACCTTTATGCAAATATTATTCTATTTTAGTTATTATAATGATGTATGTTGTTTCACATTGTTATTTTTGGATTGCACATCGAAACAAATTCTAGACAAGGTAATGATTGGAGTTTTAGCATCAACATTTCACTTCAATCTTGAGACTTGTTTGCATTAACAACTTTTGCACAAAGAGATTACATTTCTTTCTACATTCCCTTTCTACCTAAAAAACGTTTGTTTTTTTTTTTTCTTTCTAAATTTAATTTTAATAATGTCCTTGTACACATGTATTGATTAAACATTTCTGAGATTAAATTATGGAAATATGTATTTTTTTTTAAATTTAATTTAGATAAGCATGTAGATACACTTGCATTTTATAATTAAATCGAAGAAAATGTTTTCTGAATATTTCACTTATGCAAAAAAAATTTTATGGAATCCTTACAAGTCTTTGCTATACCATTTTCTTTAAACTTTACTTTGGCAATTCACTTTAATTTTCACTTTTGTATCTAAATTTTGTGAGTTTATGTAAGAACACACATATGTTGATTCTCTCTCTTTCTCTCTTTTATGCAAAGGCATATTACTACAAAAATAAGTTTAATTGTCCATGAAATATTTCCCACGGATTTTTTTTGTGAAAAAAATTAATTACCCATTAACTATTTTCCACAGATTTATTTTTATGAAAAAAATATTTTTTGGAAATTTTTTCATAAATTTGTTTATGAAAAAAATTCCCATGGATTTGTTTGTAGGAAATTTCCCATGAATTTTTTGTGAAAAATTTCCTATTAGTCTTTTACCTACAAATTTGTGGTGGTGGGAAATTTGTGGGTAAAAGACTAGTAGAAAATTTTCCACCAAAAATCCATGAGAAATTTCCTACAAACAAATCTATGAGAAATTTCCCACAAACAAATTCATGAGAAATTTTTGCATAAACAAATTTATGAAAAATTTCCCACAAATAAATTTATGAAAAATTTCAATAAAAATAAATCTGTGGAAAATATTTAATGGGTAATTATTTTTTTTGCACAAAAAAAAATTCGTAAAATTTATTTCGTGGGTAACTTAACTTATTTCTGTATATATTTTATTTTTTGAAAATTCTAAGAATTAATTTAAAATAATGAAACCAAATTCCTCTATGAAAACATTATTGATTTTTTTAAAAAAGGAAATAATGTACTAAAAAAATCATAGAAAGAGAATGTTTTTTTTTTACTAATAGGCTTATTTACTTTCATTTCATCTTTAAAACCTTTCAAATAAATATATTTACGCTTCTTTTCAGTTATTGAAAATCAAATTTTAACACTAAATACTTTAAATATTTTTATAAGAAAAAGTTAAAGTTAAAATAAAAAAAAATTATTAATATTTTTATATAAAAAAAAATTATTTAATTATATTATTTAGATATATATATATATATAAATATATTAAAATATCTAAATATTTTGAAATAAATAATGTTAATATTACATAATGAATTTAAATATAAAAATATTTAAATAAAAATATAATTTATTTATTATTAAATATAATTTAATTGAAAAAGAAAAAGAAATATAATATTATAAATATAATATAAATATAACTTTGTATTATATTTTCTTTTTACACATAATTTTTTTTATAAAATAATAAAAATTAAAATTAAACTGAAATATTTTATTAAAAATAAAAATTGTATTATTATAATAAAATAATATAATATATATAGATATATTAAATATAATAGTTAAAAAATATATTTTTCTTAAAATAATTATGATTAATATTAAATAATTATTTTTAAAATAAAAATTTATTGATTAAAAATTTAAATTATGTAATATTAAATTTTAATATTTATTATAAAAAATTGAATATCAATATAATCTAATATTAATATATATATATACATATATTTAATATTATTTTATTATAAGAATAAAATTTGTATTTTTAGTAAAATATTTAATTTTAATTTTAAATTTTATTACTTTAATTTTTTTTTATATTGATAAAAAAATATATAATAAAAAATTATATTTAAATTATATTTTTAATATGATATTTATTTTTCTTTTTCAATATACATTAATATTATAAACACCTAAATTATATTTTTATTTAACATTTTTTATATTCAAATTCATTATATAATATTAATAATATTTATTTAAAAATATTTATATATTTTAAAAAATATGTATATATCTAAATAATATAATTAATTAATTTTTTATTTTTATATATAAATAATATTAATTTTTTTAATTTTAAGTTTAATTTTCTTTTATACAAAATTATAATATTTATTGTTACAATTTGATTTTCAAGAAAAATTAAATGAATAATAAATAAGTGTGATTTTCAAGAAAGATTAAATGAATATTAAATAGGTATGGTTTTCAAGAATTGAATAATGAGGTGAATAATAAATAAGTCTAGTGGGTAGTTGAATAAATAAAAATAAATTTAAGTAAATAGAGATAAGATACGTATAATTTTTTTAAATAATATTATTTTTGAAAAAAAATGCATAACATAAAAATAACAAGAGTTACGGTTATGGTTATGAAAGTTCTATTTTATTTTGTCTGATCCATATGATTATATTTTATTATTCTCTTTTTCCTTCTGTTATATTTGAAAAAAAAAATTGTGGAAGGAAAGAAAAATAAAAGAAAATTATGGAAGAAAAGAAAAATAAAAAAAGAATAATTCTTTACATAATCTAGAACTCTTTCAAAAAGAAAAAAAATATGAAAAAAGTGAGTGAGACTCACTTAAAAGACTAATCTTCATGTTATTATGAAGTCAAAATAAATATAATTAAATTATTTGAAATAAACATAATCAAATCATTTAAATTAACAAATTTAAAGAATGATTTGTAGTAAGTGAGACATCAGTTCGTCTTTTGTATTCAAAACTTGAGACATTTATTAAGGTTTTTGTCCCATATCTTCCTTCTGAAGCAGCAAAAATAACTCAGATATCACTTCAAGAACATGTTGATAATAATCAAGAGCAACAACAAATGAATGAATAAGATGACCAACAACAAAAACAAGATAAGGATCAACAGAAAATTGAAAATGGTGGAGTTGAATATAATTATTATTAGATAGCTTAGTTTAGTTTATACACTTTAACCTTTTCATTTTACAATAGTTTAAATTGAATTTTTCATTGAATTATTTGACATTTTAGTTGAATTTGTAAAATATTGAATTAATTGAACGTTAAAGTTGTTGAATATTATATTAAAAATGTTAAATATGATCGGTGTGCGTCTTGTTTTTAATTTTTAATGTTTAGTAAGTTTCACTATTTGAATTATAATAAAACATATTGAGAATTATGTTATAATTTTGAATTACAGAAAAAAATATTTTCACAAATTTTTCTGTAAAAAATTTTTATAAATTTATTTGTGAATAATTTCCTATGAATTTGTTTGTGGAAAATTTCCTATAGATTTGTTTGTGAAAAATTTTTCTTTGATTTGTTTGTGAAAAATTTCTTATAAATTTGTTTGTGGGAAATAGTTTGTTTATGAGAAATAATGAAAAATAATTTCCTACTATTTTACCTGTGAGAAAAAATTAATTTTTTATTAATTTTAAAGTGTTAACCACGAATTTATTTTGTGGGAAATATGAATTTTTTTTATATTATTATATTTAAATATAATATTATATATTTAAAATTAAATAATAACTAAATATATAATTTCTCTTTTTAAATAAATATCCATTTATATTATTAATTAATAATGTTTTAATTTTTACAGTAAAAAAGTTTTACTGCGATTAATCATAATGATTTTATGATATAATTTTTATTTTGTATGATTTAAATTATGTATTTTGTTTGATATAAAATATATATTATTATTTAGGATATTTATATTCATTTAAATTGAATTTGAAAGTAAATTAAAATTATGAAGATAAAAATATTATGTAAGATTTGTTTTATAAATATATTATAATAAAAATAAAAATAAAGTACCTATATTAATTAACAGTTTGATTCAAATTTTTCTAAAATTAAAATTAATCAAACTAAATTATATTTTATTTTATATTTTATTTTTTTTTATTTTTTAATATAAATTTGAATTCGAAAATCTCTATCCTTAATTCCTATTTTTGTTATATAAAATTTTAATAAAAAAATAAATTAAAATAGAAATAGAGTATATGGGTTAAACAGTTAAAAAAATCAATTATATAGATAAAGATAAAAATAATTTGAAATAGTCGATAATTTTTTTAAAACTAATTATTAGATAAATTTAAATTTAAATTATAAAAAATTTATGTACATTAATTTTATCTGAACTTTTACTTATTCTGATATGTTTAATGTTAACTATATTAAAATTCTTAAATTACGATGAAAAATATTTTTTAATAATTTTTTTTATAAATAATTATACCAGAATATTAATAATTGAATTAATAAGATTTAAAATAGAAAATAAAATATTAAATTTTAGTATTTTATTTTTCATTTTAAATTTTACTTTAATTTATTTATTGAATTATATTTTTTTTCAATACTAATATTGAAAACAGATCAAATCAATATAATTCGATTGTGAATAAATTGATCAAATTACTTATATTAAATTAAATAATATTATTACTTTTGAAATGTAGATTTATTAGTTTTTCATATTAGTCTTTAATATTTTATAATACAATAATATGAAACTGTTCATTCTCAATAAAATTAACTTTTTGTATAATTTTTTTTAATAATTATTTTTCTTTTATTTTCTAAAAAAAAGGTTATTATTTCTTTCTTAGATTTATGAATTTATAGAAAGAAATAATTTATTTTCTTTCAGAAAAATCATATTCTTAGTCTTAGTGTTTTATTGTTTATTTCCCGCATTTTGTCATATTTTTATTTTTATTTTATTTTAGTTAATTTTAGTTATGAGTTTTTATTCTGTTATTTAATTTCCGAAGCCCAATGAAAAACAAAGTGACAGCACAACAATGTATGTGGCAAGTATCTGATTCGACAAAACAGAACACCTCCATCACTCTCAATCTATTTCCTTCACTTTCGCCATTTTTTCACATTCATATCTCCCAAGCTCTCCCCATAACCTCATCTTCTCCCTCTCTCTCTCTCTCTCTCTTTGAAACCTCACCGGCGGCTCATCTCCGCCGTCACCCATCAATGGCCTTAATCCCGCTCGCCTCTTCCACAAACCTCCGGCCCTTCTTACCCTTCCATCGCCGCTCGCCCTCTCCAGCTCCACCCTCCCTTTCACTGCGGACCGCTCAGAAGGGTGGCGCTGCGTCGAGTTTCGCCTGCTCCACCTCGCACTTCAGCCCCAGAATCGAGTTCCGGTTCCTTCGAAGACAAGCGGGGAAATTCTCGTTTCTCTCTTTCCTCGCCGACGATAAAAACGCCGTAGGGGAAGTGAGAGAAAGAGACATGTCTCAGCTTCTCTCCGCATTGCTTCCCGTTGTTGTTGCTGCTACTGCCGTTGCTGCTCTTGCTCAACCTTCCACTTTTACTTGGTGAGCTTCACTTGTAAGAAAAAAATTTATTAATGCTAAAATTAGTTTATTCATATAACATGCATGCAATTTCTAATGATTTTCTAACTTTTTAATTTTAATTTATGTATAAATTAATTTTAACGAAGATATTCATTTTATTTTTTTATTTTTCTTTTGCTTATAAAAAGTTTGTTTCTTAAATGATTTATTTTTTAATTCCTAAAAGTTATTATTATTTTTTTTCCTTTGGGATGTTCTTGTTCCTCGTTACAAAGATTGTTTATTGAAAAGAAAATTGATAGTTGTCTTATTATTTAATGAAGTGTTTTTTTAATTAATGACTTGCTATAACTACCCATTTGCATGGTGTGCTTCAAAGTTTGTTTGTATTTTTCTTCTTAAATTAGACTTGTATCTTTCTTGATCTGATACTTATGGACAAAATTTAAATAGCATTCTATAGATTGTTATTCATTTAGAGTTTTGCCTTGATATTCTATGTTTACCTTTAATACATGTTTTTTTATTGTGCTTAGATTTTCGAGATGACAGAGAATAACACTTAAGAAACGAGTTTTTTTTTTTTATTGGACTCCGATTATTAAGTATTATTGACTAGTAAAATGAGAAACAACTATGATGTGTTTGATTAATGGCTTGTAGGATAGTATTAGGCAGTAGGGACCTTTGTAATGGTACTCTGGCCTTTTTCTGTGAATATATTAGTACATCAAAGCTATTTATTTTTTCTGTTGTTGTTGTTCTTTGTTTCCCTCTCTTTGTAATTTTGTTATTCAGTGAGAGCATGTATGGTGGAATGGTATAAAAACTGAGGTACTGAGAGAGTGGTGTTAACTTGAGCAGGGTTTCTAAAGAGTTATATGCACCTGCTCTTGGTGGGATTATGTTGTCTATTGGAATAAAACTATCCATAGATGATTTTGCTCTTGCATTTAAGAAGTAAGAATTTCGTTATTACTTTCTTTCTTTGCTGCTTAATTTGCAACACGTGAAGTCATGGAGCTTCTTCTAATGTTCATTATCTTCATTTTGCTGCAGACCTTTGCCACTTACCATTGGGTTAATTGCCCAATATGTGCTTAAGCCTCTTCTTGGGGTCTTGATTGCAAAGGCTTTTGGTTTGTCTAGGATGTTTTATGCGGGTTTTGTCCTCACAGCTTGTGTTTCTGGGGCTCAACTATCCAGCTATGCAAACTTTTTAAGCAAAGGGGATGTAGCCTTGGGCATTCTTCTCACAAGCTATACCACGATTGCATCAGTTATTGTTACACCTCTGTTAACTGGTCTTCTGATTGGTTCAGTGGTGACAGTTGATGCAGTTGCCATGTCAAAGTCAATTCTGCAGGTGTGTAGTGACTAATAAGTGCTTCGGTGATATTCTACTTGAATTTGATTTAATGACGGGTTTAATTGTAAATATTTGACAGGTTGTTCTTGTTCCGGTGACACTTGGTCTTCTTCTCAATACATATGCAAAGCCAGTTGTATCTGTTCTTCAACCTGTGATGCCCTTTGTTGCTATGATTTGTACTTCACTGTGCATTGGCAGCCCTCTTGCTTTAAACAGGAGTCAAATCTTGTCAGCCGAAGGCCTCCGATTGGTTTTTCCAGTATTAGCATTTCATATTGTTGCCTTCACTTTAGGATATTGGTTCTCCAAGATTTCACCCTTGAGGTATGTTTCTTCATCTGGTGCCTCTTCAGTAACTAGTTAGTGAATATGGCTTTGCTATTTTTTTAGGACCTGACCATCCAAGCTTCTAATTGACAAATAGACGTCATGATGAAAATTGAAATTGGCAAATCATTAAAATTGGTATTGTGAAATTGACATATATGGCATGTTGAAGTGTTTTTCAGAGCTTATATATTGAAATATATAGAACTTTTTCTGATGAAGAGCTTGTATGTTTAATTGAAGAGATCTAAAGTTTAATTCCTTCAGAAAACATACTCTGATTGGTTATATGATTACATCTATTTCTGTATTTAAATTGAACGGTTTTGTTATATTTTTCATTAAGCTGTTCCATATGGAAGTTGAGTGTTTCAGAATCCCTCATTTGTTATCAGAGATCTGAAATAAAATGATAATGATACATACAATTGCTTTGAACTATCTTTGAAGTGTCACCTAACATAATTTTCTTGTAATAACTTTTATTCCCCAAGATCGATGAGTCAAGACCAAGAATATGTTACTTTGTGCCATATTTCAAATTGACTAATATAATAAATACTGTCACAGGCAGGAAGAACCGGTGAACAGAACCATTTCACTATGCACTGGAATGCAGAGTTCCACCCTTGCAGGCCTTCTTGCTACCCAATTTTTCGATAGTACTCAGGCAGTTCCTCCTGCATGTTCTGTCATTGCTATGGCTATAATGGGTCTCTGTCTTGCCTCTTTTTGGGGAAGTGGCTTTGTAATTAGAAATCTGCTGCCATTTCCTCCACAGAGAACAAATTCTGCTCTTAAAGCATAACTTTATGTTTCTGATGCATGTCATTGAGGCTTATTTATTTGTAAGCATCAGTTGGAGGCTGGAAACTTGATAATTTTGATCTTTCGGTATCAATTAGAGATGGCTAGGGAAGGGAGATCCTCAGGAAAGTGTATAGGTTAGTCACACGAATCAGCAAAAAAGAAGTTTCATCAGTAACACTGTAACATTGCCTGAGAAAAGATTACATAGTAACGAAGGTATAGATTACTTAGACACTCCAATTGTTATCAATTAGCAGTTTTCTCTGTACATAGACTCAAACAATGTTATAGATCAGTTACCAATTAACAGTTTTCTCTGTCTCTTTCAGTGCTTTTCTTCCATTATATGAACCTATGATCTTCAATCGAAGGATGTGCTGTGTTGTGGCCAAGCTCTCTTTTTGCAGGGAATGCTTATTTTCATGTTTAAATGTTTTCAATATTACAATTTGCAAGGAACTGAAGATATTTAACAATTATAAGGGAATATTTTGAATTATTATTATGATAGTTTCTCATTCTTTAACCTTTTTTTATTAAACTCCTAATAATAGGAATAAAACGTTAACTCGGACTTTAGAAAGAATTTGGAAAATCATAAAAAAAAAACGGAGAAATAATAAGTTAAACTTAGGTGCTAAATTTTTAAACATGGTAAACTTATTTAAGTAAAATTTCATTTTACAAAATCTACTCTCACTCCAAATATTGTGCTCGTTCGGGAATTGAAGATTTAAAAGAGGGAAAGAATAACTTGGCATGTATATTTAAAGAAATAAAAAAAAAAGACTGATTTTTGTTCATCACTTTCTTGAATTGTTTCTTGTGTATTTTTTATGGACATTAAATATTTGAAGGTGAATTTATATATAGAATAATGTTCAGAAAGAAACAAATATAGTGGGATATCTCGTGAGATGAAAGCGAGTTGAAAGGTAGTGTAAGAAAAGTATATACTTATACCACCGCATTCAAATGTATATGGAGGTGAAGAAGGAAAGAAAATAGAAAAGCTTGCAGATAATTTATTTTAGATGAAAAATATGTGAAAAATTCAAAAATCAAGAAGGAATATGAAAAATAATTCTACGTTAGTGAAAAAAATGACTTTTGAAAAGGAATATAATTACATAATTTATTATCTCATGAATATTTTGTTAATTTTGAAATGATTATGATAAATTATGTATAGTATAATATTACAAATATTTTAGTAATATTTTCGTTGATATTAAAAATTATAATTAGTTATAACTACAACATAATTGATTATGATAATCTTTTTATATTTCTCCTATGTTTATTATAATAATAAATAATTTAAAAGTAATAATATATAAAATTAATAAAAAATAAAGCCATTTTTCATGTATATATTTCTAATTAAAACAAATTTTCACTTGTTTTTTTATCTATTTTTATTTTCTTTTCATTTATATATTTTTCTTTTAATTAAAAAGTTTAAAATATAATATTTAGACGAACAACATATTTAAATCAATAGCTTGAGCAGTGCGACAGTTAAAAGAAATTTAGTTTAGTCAGATAAAATTATTTTAGTCATAATAAAAATAAATTAAATTGTTAAAAATTAACATTCATTGTTTTAAAGTTTAATAATAAAATTACTTGATAACGCTAGAAAGAAAAATTACTCAATGTTACATTTTTGTTTATATACAAACTCAATGTTACACTTATTATAGATTTCATGGAGAGCAAACGTTTATAAAAATAAATGATATAACACTTTACATTGCTTGAATTTAAGTTAAACCATTATTCAAACAATATTTTATAAAATAAATTTATTCTTAAACTTTTAGAATATCGAATTTAATTTTTTTATTAAACTAAATTTTTTGGTTGAAAATTTCCAGAGGTAAAGATTTGAAAATATTTAATAATTAAGATTTACATAATTAAAGGAATGAAAGGGAAGATTTTATCAAAAATCATATGAATACAGAACCATTTTTGTTAAAAAATTAAATTAAATTTCTATCCATGTATAAAGTTTTCTCTGATTATTTTGTTTTTAACATTTCCGTGTTTTTTTTACATGTATTAATTTATTAATATTTTTTAACTTTTCATTTTGTTGGCCTTTTATTTTTTATATTAAGCAATATAATAATGTAAATTAAATTATTTTTTATTAAATATAATTCTAAATAATGAAAACTATACATAAGAAAAAAAATTATATTTAATTTTTTGTTTTATTTAACAAAAGTCTCTTTTATTTATCAACAAATTTGTTATTTATTTTACTTATAGAAACATAAGAGACAAACACATTTTTACTTCTATCATCTCCATTAACCTAATTAAAACATCCATCTTCTTAATTTACATTGGGCCGCCCCATGTGAATTGTTCTGTTTTATATATGATATGCTTTTTCATTAGTTGAGTTTCATAAATTTAAAAACACTTAAATATGTTTTTAATATATATAAATAAAACATGTTTTCATTTTAGTCCTTGTAATTGTTGTAAACAAATTTTAATTTACTTCCTATCAAATATTTTTATTTTTATTTTTTTAAAATATACAAATTTTTTTAGTCTATAAAATTTATTTTAAAATAGATAAATAATCTTCTTTTTAAGAATTTAAAAATGCTTTTCGAGGTATCAGTGAATGTAATCCGCAATGATCACTTAATCTTATATTAAACATATAAATTAATTAAAGTGTTAAGGATGAAAACAAAAATTCAATCTTTTGAAAATTAAAAACAAAATTTATAAAATCAATTTGCTAATTTAAAAAAGAAAACTAAAAAATATCCAAACTTATTACAAAATTTAAAATATTAAGTATTGAAGAAGGGTTAATCGGAAAATTTCTACTAACAAAAATAAATTATAAAAATAAATCATAATTATATAAATGAATATGAGTCAATTTTTTACTAAAATTTTAAAATTAAAAATTTATATATTTTTTTATTTATATTTATATATTATTTAATTTTTTATAACTTTTTTATTTTTAATTAATATAAGATTTTAATTAACTGATTTTTAGATATGTAACGGTCAAAGTTATTCAAAATGTGAAATGTGTCGAATAACATTTTAAAATGTGTTGAATAACATTTTAATTCACTAATTGAACACTATTGTCTTAATTATGTTCTTCAAAAGAATAAAAAATAAAGGTAAATCAAATTGAAAAAACATGTCTATCGTGTAGAATGCATTAGCATAATCATCATAGATTGGTGGAGGAAAAGGATATCCAAATAATTCTCATGATGTAGACCGAACACATCCTTATGCAACTTCGTCAACCTCCTCCAATCTATTAGGCTTGACCTGTGCAACTTTTGCATCACGTGTTGGATAATCTCATTCAACTTCAACTCCGACAACCAAATTGTCGGATAAAATGTCCTGTTATTAAACGTAAAGTTGAAAGTAAGAAAAGAAAGAACCTGCAAAGAAAAGATATGGAACATAGCTAAAGTTGAAAGATCTTTTTGGTCAGAACAAGGAAAAGTAGAAGAGATCTGATACTATTTAAAGAAAACTATTAATCTCTTTATATCACACACAAAAACAGCAATTAAAATTAAATTTTAACTTTAAACTAACAGTTCTATAATACCTCTTTCTAAAAATCCTCAACCAACAACATAAAGTTTAATTGTAATTTACACTTTTGGTCCTTTTTTTACGAACAAAAATATAGACACCTGTAGTAGTCACCAGTCAAGAAAATAATGATTTAGAACAGGACGAGTTTAAATTATTATCTTAGGGCATTTATCTTTCTGTCCACATAATACAATGCAAGTACTATAAGAACATCTTCATCCCTCTAATTAGAGAAGGGTGGTGTAATATTTTCTTAATATTCACAGACATAGATCGGAGGGTTTCATTTTCTGATATGCAACAATGATATATGTACAAGTTAGTAACTCTTTTTAATGCAATTTTCTCTCTTTTACAGTATCAGCTGTAACCATACAACTCACCACTAACAGTTGAAACTACGCTAGTTAGATACACTGACAAATTTTTCACAACTTTATATAAAATCATTTTTCCTTTCTATCACTGTAGCTTATCTATACTAGTCATGAGAGTAACATTATCCAATAAGGAAACATTCTCAGTGATTTTACAATTTACAGCTTTGGAAAGTCAAAATTCAGTCAGAGTAGAAAATTATGGGTTTCCACCCCATTCATTTGGACATATGGCAGGACTGAAGGAACTGTCAATATTACTCAAAATAATCACTACAATAACTTATTTTCACTATGTTATGGATAGTATAAACAAATAACCAAGTTAGCCTTTGGTAGAAAAAAAAAGAAAAACCAAATAATCTGTAACAATTTTACTCAAATCAACAAATATAAAATTTGAAGTTATTATGTAGAAATATTATTGAAATCTCATAATGTGTACAATATTGTACGAGATTTACAAAAAATATCCCAAACAGAAAATAACAAAACCACTAGTAATCTTTCTTTCTTTTCTCTCACCCAAATTAATAAAATTTATCCTAAACTTCGACCACTCAAAATCCGTTATTTTATTCCTCGTATATTTTTCTTGTCTGGATCTGCTGCCAGGTGTCCTCATTGAATTACATTAGTAATTGAATCTTTTACTCCTCTATTATTTTTGTAATCATTGTCCTCAACAAAACAATGTAGACTATTTTGTTTCTGATACTCGCAAGGGAATCACGTAACAGCACATTAACCTTTGTTAATAAATAGTCAATACGGGACTGAATACAAACTATAATTTTTTGCATTTACTGAATGTCTACAATATATGAAAGTCCACAATATTACAATTGTAGATCTAGAGGAGCAAGTAACAAGAATACAGTAGCAGGGTATATATGCCACTACCTAGTAGTCTAGTCATTGCATTGTTTCAGTAAACGACCTGAATCATTAATTTTGGAACATGTCAACCCTAAACAGTCCCCACCCGTCCCCCCAACATCAGAAAAATATGTGTTACTCAAAACTTCTGTTTGGAATATAGTTTTCCACGTGCAAATGAAGATAAAAGATAAGTCCCTAGAGGCTCCAAGTAAGAGATGCTTGCCAAAGGACATTAAATAAAACGAAATGTACTAAATTTGCATCTCCAAGAATTGTTTAGAAAATCCAATCATCCAATCATTTATGGTATCACACTGCACAAAGTTATGGGAGGGCAAAGATGTTGAATAGTCCATGTTTATAAATTATAACACCAAGACAGGGGGCAGTGATAGTTGTACATAATTTATAAGTAGTGGATAAACTTTATCAACAAAAGCGATATTATGCAAATCCTAATCATAAATTTTCATATCGGAAGTATATAAGAATCTATCAATCTTGAATTAATATTATAAATTTGATTCAACTAAACACCTCCAGTATTATATTCTTATAGTACAATAACATTTGACATCATACAAAATCTTTGCAAACTTTTAACCTGAACCCATATCAACAAAATGTTCCATTTTCACTATCTTCTTAATGAGAAACGGATTCAGGAAATTTATCTCAGTTGCTTCCCCTTTTATGAATACCTATAAATCAATAAATTACGAAGACGCGGCTTGATTCTACAACACTAACTCTGCACTATATGGGGAGATAACACAAACAACACAAGAGGTCCAAATCAGTGGACCTATTAATTTATACTCTCCGAAAGACATACAATCTGATTGGAGAACCCATGATGATCGTGCTACAGAAAAACTTCATTCACTTTTTTCTGCATGGTCCATACTCTATAAAATATCTTTTCCAGAGGCTCCCTGATCAAGCTTATACCGTAGCCTTCCAGATCGACGCTGCCCCTGCATATGAAAGAGAAACAATGCAGGAGATTTTTTAGCCCAAAGCCTCAAAATAGAACATCAAGATTCATAGCATTCTCACAATCTATACTTTACATTCATTATGCAGCTAACAAGAGGCTAAGAACCATTGATATACCAAAAAAAAGAAAAACAAGAAGCACAAAAGTGATGTCACAGAATAAGACAAACTGATAAAAGAACTTCATATCATCTCATTCTTAACAGAAAAACAAACAAGATCCAGATTTAAGCCTTAGGATGTGTTTGATTTCCTTCTGTTTTTCTGTCTAAACAATTCCATATTTAACAATCAATTTCTCATCCAAAATCTACTCAGCCTTGAACATTGTTTCCAAAACAAAGCTTTTTGAAAAAACAAAAAACAACAGCTGGGAAATGTTTTCCCATCCTCTTCTGTTTTGTGGTCCTAGCTCGAAAGTGTGGGTCATATCTAGTGACATTGCATGTGGTGAGGCATGAGCTTGGTGTCGATATTTGCCTTTTTTTTTTTTAAAATAATATTTTACAATATAAATCACACTAACAATCAAAGTTTTAGAAACCAGTCTGCATAATCATGACCACAAAGTTAAGCTTTTCGAGTCTCTGTAACAGCCACTGCAGCCGCATCAGCCACATTTGTCTCCCAACGCCAAAAATCGCAACAAAACCACAACTCCACCAATTGTCAAAAGAGGAGACAAATGAAAGATCAAAACCATTCAATATATCATCCCATCCTCCACGTGCACCTACTTAATCGCCAGAAAGAAACGGTTCCCAGGATTAACAACAATACCACCATCCACCAAACTAAACCCCAATAACGGAAATCAAACAATAACACTATCTCCCTTTTCATCCCTCCCTCCAACAACACAAAACCCCAAAAAAAAAAACACAAGATTTCAAATAATGCATCACAACTTCGTCGCAATCCAGACAAATGCAACTCCCACTTCTGAATTTACTGTTTTCTAAAACCTCCACTCCAAACCCACACACACAAAAACAAATATATCAAAATTAGGTTTGTCCATAAGTCAACTCCAAGTTCTAAGCCATCCCACTACTTATATACATATATCCAGTGCCAAGTATGCAGAATCAGACATTTGTGCATAATCTGATAATGACTGAATAGCCGATGGTCTAATAAACACAAGAACAATCAGAAGACAAAAGACTCTCAGTGTGAAACGTGTAAGAGTTTGGATTTAGCTCCATCTCATTCCTTTAAAACTGATTTGTTATATAAGAATTGCGTGTCAGTTAAAAAGACTGTTTTGGAGATATCTATAGTGGCTGTGGGATTTGAAGCAAGAGAAAACGAGAAGAGAGGGTGAAACCTGGGAAGGGTCGTGTCGTTGTTGGGAGCAAACGGCGACGCATTCGGGAGGCGTTTCGAAGAGGGAGAGAGGCAAGCGCTTGGAGGCGGGGCCGACGTCGAAGTAGATGAGACCGGAGCTGGGGACGTCGACGTGGATGCTCATGACCTGGAACCAGAGGAAGAGATCCTGGGCCTCGAGGCCCATGAGGGCATCGATCTTGCCGTAGCTGAGGCGGCCCGAGACGTTGCGGTCGTAATGCAGCTCGTTCTCGAACTTGGCGTTGCAGGCCTCGTCGAGGTGGACCCAGAAGTAGCCGTCCTGGGCGACGGCGAAGTCCTTGACGCCCTTGGGGAAGAGGCCCATGGGCAGGCCGTAGTCGGAAAGCGCCTCATAGATGGTGGTGGCATTGGTCCGGTGAGACGCAGTGGGAGAAAGGAGTGGGAGAAGAAGGGGGAGGATGAGGAAGAGTTGAGCGAAGGAAAGCATGATTGGTTTGCGTGTTTTGGTTGCGTCGATTTTGAAGGTTTTAAGGGTGTGGGATCATTGTTGGTTGGTTTGGAGATGGAGGGGATCAGTGAAATGGGTTTTGGGATTGGCGAAGAGAGAGAGAGAGAGAAAGAGAGAGAAGGAAGCGTGACAGCTTGTATACAGAAGGGATTAGGAAGAGAATGATCAATTATTGGTATTCGGTGGTGACTAGTGAGTGTTGTGTGGGTCTCACTTTTTTCTTTTTCTTTATTTTTTTTTATTTACAATTTTACTTTCATTTTTTTTATTTTCCTTTTTAGGAAATATTTGCTTATCATAAACACACAAATATCATAGAAAAGAGAAGAAATACTTTTTAATTGATTTTCTTTTTGCAATAAATAAATGTATATTAATTTTTATTTATATAAAAATTAATTAAAAATAAATCACTTTTTAACCATCACTTAAATATTTATTATCATTCTTCTATTTTAAATAGTATGAAGAGTAAACTTTTTAATTCTATCTTATATATAAAGAAAATATTAATTCATAACATTTATTTTATTTGAAATAAAATAATTAAGATTATTTTAATGGAAAAAATTAATGTAAAAGACAATTAGAAAATATTCTTAAAATGGACAAAAAAAAATCATAACTGTATGGTGGAGAGAGTAATTTTAAGGTAATTATTTTAAACCAATAATTTTTTATATATAATAATTTATAATTAAATAATAATGCAAAACTAATATATTTTAATGAAATTATTAATTAATATACATAGATAACATTGAAAAACTATACATTATCATACAATTTACAAGTCATATTTTATTTAATTAATAAAAAAGGAAATTCTATATTTTTATATTTTTATGTTTCTTCTATTTATTGTTGGATATAAAACACCTTCAAATCATTTGCTTGATATTTATTTGAAAAAAAAACTTTAAATTAATATATATATATATATAATATTTAATAAATTAAATTTTCATTAAAATTAATTTATTTTTACTTCTTTTCTTCTTTTCTAATTAACCTTTGTAAAAGAATATTTTTTGACTTTTTTATTTAATAATCAGTTCTATAATTTTAATTATTTTTAAATTATGTTTAATCTTATTGAAGAGAAATTTATCGAAAGTTAAGTAATTAAATATAACTTGATGTATCAAATTATATTTAAGAGAGACCTTACTTTTATTTATTCATAATTAAAGTATACTTTGAAGATATCAAAAAGTAATTAAGTATAAGAATGTCATTTAATGTTTTTTATTTTTAATAAATATCAAAACAGACATGGAGGTATCTGTTCTTCCTTTCTTTCTCTTGCTCAAAGTTTATCTTACTAAGTTGGTGAAAACACTTATTTTATTCCCTTTTTATACACTCTATGAAATTAAAAAGATAAATGATTTCTTCTTCTTTTTTTGCAAGTTTCTTTGACTATCTCCTTTTCTTAGTCATGTTATTAACATGCAGATATTTATGTGCATAAGTTCTTAGAAGAGGTATAGAAGATAACTATAATTTTGAGAAGATGTTGGCAATTATTGAAAAAAGTTATTGGATGTATTCAAAATGAGTGATAATATACATATAAAGTTTTCTTAATACAAAAGGAACAAAAGGTTTTGAATGATAATTACCAAAATAATAAAAGTTTATATATTTTAAAATTGAACTGTACATAGTAGACAACATAGTCGAGGTGTGACAACGATTGTAATTTTGTCTTGTGCAAATCCTACAGCATTATTTTGTGTAATGAATTTAGATAATCTTGTTTTGCAATTATTAATGGTAACTGGAGTATTTTTGTTCAACAACTTGCATTGTCACCATAATTGTTGACTTTATCAAATAACAGATCCACCACCTTTTGGTTAGATTGAATGCAATCTAAGTCAATTTATTAATTAAGAATAGTGTTGACTTAAATCAAAGATCAAGCAATCTTTATTCTTTGTTTCTTTTTATCATGAACTTTAAAATAAAAAATAAAAAAACTCACATAAATAGTTTTTTTTATAAAAAATTAAATAATATATAAATAAAAAATAACACAATTATATTATTTTTGTTTAAATATTACCAGATACTTTAAATAAGTATTATGAAATAATAAGATAAATTAAGATGGTAATTTGTAAGTATATCATTATTTTAAATAAATTTATTATTTCTTTTTTTTCTAATGACCTGAAAAGAATAAGATGTTTCTTTTGTTTCTTTTTCAACAATTTCTGATCTCTAATAGACTTATCAGTAGGATTCGAACCCAAATGAAGTTCTGACCATCTGTCAGAGAAAAAAGAACAAGTGGCTCTGTATTAATGGAATCTCATCATTCATACATAACAAATTGGTGTGGTATATTCAAATCATAACATATGAACAGTAAAAACTAGTATTTTAATTGAAATTAGAATTTATAGGAAAGAAAATAGATTTATAAATAGAATAAAATATGCAGTATTTATAGACAAAAGTATTCGATTATTGGAGAAAAATCAATATATTTTTAATGTCAAATCGAGATTAACTAGTAAAAAATAAATCATTGGGTCCAACTCTTCTTTGATATATAATAACTATATAAGTTTTCATATTTCAAATTTTAATATGAAAAATTTACTAAAAATTTTATTGAACATCTTATATTATTTGAAAATATAATTAAATTAATAAAATAGTAAAAATTTTATTTCATTCAGTTTTATAAAATTAACTTGAATTCAAAATCTATTTTTATTAAACTTCATATTATATATTTATTAATTATATTTTCACAATTAAATTAATATATGATTAAATCAGTATAATCTTTATAGGAAATTTATGAATTAGAATTCATACATTAATATTTATTATTTATTTATCGTGTCTTTTATGAAAGTATTAAAAGATTTTCAATTGATTGATTGAAGATATAATATATATATATATATATATATATATATATATATAAAATTTTAAATTAAAGATAAAGTTATATTTTTTAAATATTTATATGACGATCATGGTAATTACATTTTTAGATCACCACGACATCACTTAAACAAATGTGGCCATTTTCATCAATTATCTTCTCCTCAATTTTGACTCAAACTTATGTTCTATGCACTCTGCAACTTTATCACTACCAATTTTGGTGACACAACATAAATTATCATTCTCCTTTTTTTTATTGACCAGATCCTAATAATCATGAACCCTTGTTTTCCATTCACTTATTCAAATACTCTTTTCAGTCTTTATAGTTGTAATGATATTTTATTTGTGATTTTATATGCTAATTAAACAGTTTTCATGTCTTGTATATTTTGATTCAATTATGTAGTTTGATACATGAGAAAATCATTAAGTGTAAAATAATATTGAATTCAATTAAAATTGACTATTAACTGAAACAAACAATTTATGAATAATAGTAATTAAGGAAAATAAATTAATTGAAATTAACTATTGATTGAAATAAAGAATTTTAAAAAAATTATCATAAATTAATAATAATTAAGGAAAATACTTAATTGAAATTCATCCTTGTTTATGAAATAAAGAATTTAAAAAAAAAATAAAGAATTAAAATAAAAATAATATATAATTGAGATGAAATTAGTATAAGAAAATTTTGAGAATTGAATTTTTTTTATTAACTTTTTTTTTTATCAAAATATTTTTTTAATTATTTTTAATGCGAATTAATATAAATTAATATATGTTTTCTTATATAATTAAATTAATGTTTATTATCTTCAATCAAATTTATTATTATTTTTAATTTATTGATTTCTTAAAGAATTAAATTTATTTTCATGCATTATAAAAAAAATATTAAAATTTATAAGTATGATAAAAAAAAATTGCAGATAATTTTTATCTATCGATTTTTTATGGTTAAAAAATTATATATAATTTAGTTGTAGGTAATTTATTTATTAATTTTTATCCATAATGTTATTTGTGGATAATAATTCGTATATAAAATTAATTACGGATAATAATTTGTATATAAATTATTTACTGAGTGTTGTTAGTAAGAAATTTACTTATTAATTTAAATCCGTAAATAATTTATATATGGTTGATATTTTGTAGGTAAATTATAAATTATAGAAATCTATATATAATTTACTTACAAATTATAATCCGTAAGTAAATTTCGTAAGTAAAATAATTAACCTATTTATTATGTTTTTTATAAACTATACTTAATATATAAAGATATTTATTTTTATATATAGACATGAATACATTATATACTACATATAATTTATATACAAATAAATTTATGCACATGTATGTATATGAATGTAAATTACCTATTATATAAAATTCTTAGATAAATAATTATAAATTTTCTAATATAATTTAAAATCTTATAAATTTAACCATTAGATTTACTTATATCCTTCCCCAAAAATTTATAAATATGTAAAAATATTATTAAATTTTACATAAATAACAAAATAAAGAATTAAAGAATAAAAATAACATTTTATTAAAATTAATAGTTAATAAAGATTAACTTTAAACTCTAAAATTATTCACACATAATCATATCAATAAAAAAATATATATAAAAATTCTAAGAAAGTCTCTCACTCTTACTACTCATTAATTCTTGAATGTTTAGATTTTTAAAGTAGAACATAAAATTCTTATTTAAAATTTTCACCTCAAGAACATTAGATTCAATGTATAAAAAATATTAAAATAAAACAAAAAATTCTTGAAAGTGCATATTTTGATATTGGTCGACGATGAGCTCATTTCATTTGAAATTACCAAACATAGACGAAAACACAAAAATATAATAGATTTGATGAAAAGGTAAAATAGATAAGACTAAACCCTAAACAATGTATCATATAACTAATCTAACTAAAATAATATTTAATAATTAACTAAAATATTTTACATCATAATTAACAATATCTTTTTTATAATTTTAAAACATTGAAAAAGTTACTTGATTCCTTAATTAATATAAATGTCTTCTTCCTATCTTTTTAATTCTCTAAATTATAAATTATTATGTTAAAATTTTCATTTTAGTTAATAATTCTATGCATATGTAAGGTTCACCTTAATGTGTTGTCATTCACCCCAGATAATGTTTATTGATTTGTTTTTGTTATTACAAAGGATAGGGACAAAGTACCCTTTTATGTTTTAAGTACTAAGTTGTAGTCTTGTATATGTTTTGAATTTTTTTTATTCTAAATTTGTAATGGAAAATGTAATGAAGAATAAGTTAAGATAAAATCGATAATCAATCTATTTCATAATCTTTTATATTATCGTTACTGATAATAATCGATAATTCATTGATAAAGGTTTTGAAGTACTTTATCAAGGTCTTGACATTCAACATGTTACGAGTTCTATTGAACACCTATAAATTAACAGATAAGTTAAAATCGTCATTAAGGTTATATTAAACTAGTTCAAAAAGAAATTATAAACAACAAATGATAAGTGAGCCGAAGAGTTATTCGAAGTCCTATGGACATATAGATGTATGTCATACTCGGTCATATTTGAAACACCTTATATTTTAACATACGGTATGAACGTCATGATTTTGGTCGAAATAGGTGAGATAAATCCAACAAAACAATTGCTAAATTTAGAAAATAATAACGAAACTATGAAGATAGAATTGAATATACTTGACGAATTAAGAGACAAAGTGACTATTAGACATAAAGCATGCTAGTTGAGAATAGTAAGAAAGTATAAATCTAAAGTTAAATAAAAAAGTTTTCATGAATGTGATCTTATACTAAGAGTAAGGAGTAAACGTTCAAAAAGATCCAATTGAAGAAAAATTTGCCTCAAATTTTGGGTTACAAAAGTATTAGGAAACAAAGCTTACCATTTACAAAATATTTTTAGAAAACAATTATCAAGGTCATGAACTTAACATTTACGTCAACATAATTGTTTAATATTACTTAACATCGATTCTTAAAATTTAAAGCGTCTTATTTACTGATTCGTTTCAAATTCTAAACACATGATCTTTTAAAGCATAAAATGATAATAGAATAATAATAATTGAAACAAAATTTCTATTGATATAAGCCAAAATGTCTGTTTACAGAGATAGTACAAAATGATGTCTTATCCTCTTGAGGAGTTGTCGACTTATCTGAGGTCTCAGTCTCTTTCGAGATATCATCTATAAAAATTAACTGACCCTCATTTATGTTAAGGTTGATGTTGAACTTTTCTAAAACAGTTAGATCACCACATTTACTGAAGTAAATCGTTTGCCAAACACCTTTCTCGAAATCCAACTCAACTCATACTCCTTGATCACTGTAAGTTTTGACTCTTTGATTTCTCGTTGAGCAGGAACATAGGCTAACATGATGTTCGATAGATTTCTCTCTAACCCTCATATGTCATTTTTCAGTTTCTTTTCGATTTATTCCTATAAATGAAAACAATCTTTTAAAATTTTAAGATCAACCTTGGACTTCATTTTTTACTCCTTAGCTCCTCTAAGCAAACATTAAGGAATTAAGATTTCTCTCAACGAAGGCCAACTCATTTTATAAACAAACAAGTTCAAAACAACATATTCTCTAGGCAAGTTCAATATCATCTATTGACTTAGAAGCATTTTTGTGCTTGCAGTTTTATAAAAAAGAATAAGATATCATCTTTTGTCGCTATTACTCCCAATCATTCACATATCGAAATCGAAATATCTTGACTCATTCATCTTCATCTCCACTCTAAAAAAAATTTGAAAGACATTAATAAGGTAGAATTTGAACATAAAATTAAGAGTGTCTGTGGAATTCGTTCTATTTCTATTCCAAGATTATTTACTTTTAATATTTTATTTTAAAATTAATTACAGGTTTGAAATTTAAGTCTAATTAAATAATTTTCACATAAATACCAATTAAACAACTTAATTTTATTTTAATGCCCTAATTCCAAGATGATTGACTTTTAACATTTTTTTTTTTCAAAATTAGTTAAAGTTTTCAAATTTTAAGTCTTGTTAAGTATTTTTCACATAAAAACCAATTAAACAACTTAATTTGATCTTAATGTCCTTACAACCTATTGATAAAACATTTTAACAAATAAAAAACAATTTACATTTGAATATAGAATAAGGAGAGGTTAGATTAAATATATTAATATGTATTCTACACTTATTAATGCTCCTTAATTTAGTCTACTTACATTAGGATTAAGTTATAAAATGAAGTGATTATTTTCGAGGCAAGAATGCAAGTGTATTTTTGTTTTTCAATACGTAATTGATGTCACCCACTGTCGTTTGTTTCAAACTTGTAAGAACTTATGATTGCAGCAGATTCAGATCTTCCCAAAACGTTTTCATTATCTGACTTTGTCACTGGTTTTGGACTTTCTACAAGCCAGGTAATAAAATGTTTGTTTCATAGTATAACTTTTTTTCCTTTGAGGTTACTCTTACGTTATTAACTTTCACAAGAAAATTTAAAATTAAATTTCTATCCCATCCATTTTATCTTAAAGAGTAAAGAATGCATAAATAAGAGAAGATTATTGAACATTTTATTGTTGGTCTATTTACTTACATGCATGGTTATGACAGTGATGAACAATTTACTTACATGCATGGTTATGACAGCTTTTAAAGAACATAGAATTATAATTTTTAGTTGAAAAGTTAATTGAGTGAATCTTAATAATTTTTTATGATTCATGTTTTTTTAATTAATAATTATAGTTATATACTTTTCATTCGGAGTAAATTATTTGCTTTCATTGAATATTTATTATTTGTAAACGTGGAAAATAAATGTCTAAAGCCAAATAAATTTAATTATTCTAAATTTAATGTTCCAATTAAGGTGATTTTACTTTAAAAATAAATTGAGTGCTACAATTTTCATTGAATGAATGAGTGCATTGTATCTTGTTCTTGCAAGTAGACACTAATATTTTGAAATGTTTTTACTAATAATTATCACTATTTGTTACTTATTATCCGTTTTATCAAAAATAAATTCAAATTATCTACAGCTATCATTTAAAATACCTGTTTAATAATATGAATATTAAATTTTATTTGAAAATATTTGCAGATATAATTTTTTTTCTTGCGCTATAAAAGTGCTAATATTTTAATTTTTAACAACTAAATTTCAAATATACCTTACAATAGAAATATATTTTAAATTAAAATTTAATATTTAAATTAATTTTAGTTATATAAATTTATATATAAGTTATTTTTAAAAGTTTAATTATATAAAATATATATATATATATATATTAAAAAATAACATATATATATATATTGATGTATTAATTGAAATATTATTTCAAAATTTAAATGAGAAAAAATATTTTTTTAATAAAGTTTAATAGATAAAAAAAAAGATAAAAATTATTAATAAAATATATTTTAAATAAAAAATTAAATAATTTTAAAATATATTAAAGTGATGATAAAAAGTATTTATAAAAAGAGTTTTTTTTATATATATTATTATAGATAATAATATTTTTTAGAATAAAATATTTTTGTTCCTCAATTTTTATAGATTTTTATTTTTAATTCTTAAATCAATATTTGACTGATTTTAATTTTAAATATTTTTATTCATATTTTTAATTTTTATTTAGATTAGAAAATTAATTTGAAAGATTAGAAAAGAAAAAGAAAATAAAAAGTAAAATTGTTGTTGAGAAAAAGAGTAAAAATAAGTAGAAAATAAAAAGTTTATTTATTATTTTTAATAATATTACTATTTTATTAATTTTAGTATTATTTTAATAATATTATTAATAATAATTGATTATATTAATATATTTTTAATTATTTATTATTATTATTATTAAAAAAAGAAAAAAAATTAAAAACAATCGGACTAATATCATACATATATTCATTCCAAAAATAATTTATCCATTATTCTTCATGTTTTAACAGAGATGTTCTGTTTCATTTTCTTTTCTCTTTTTTTTTGCTATATCTCTTAAATTTTAGCTTTTCAATCCTCGTAAATCTCCAAAGGTTATGATCATTATATCATGTACACTAAAAATCTCACATCCTACATATAATTTTTTTCATAAATTTTTTTTTTAGTCTCTTATATTTTCATAAAATTCATTTTTACTTCTTAAAATTTTGTTTTCTAGTTTTATTCCTTCAATAATTTTTTTAATCTATTTTAGTCCATCAATCTTTATCTATCATTATTTTTAGTTAGAACTATTAAAATAAGTTTTAAAACTGTAGAACAATCATGTCTACCAAAAGATTTATGTAAAACTAAATTTAAAAATTATATTAGTGTCGAAGAATAAAAATATTAAAACAATAACAACTAAAACTGATCAAATATTTATTTAATGATTAAAAATAAAATATTTAAATTTTGAGGGATTAAAAATATAATTTATTTTAATTTTTAAATTTCGTTACATTTCAACATCGCTCGAGTAGGCCCAGACCAATTTCGTCAAAGTGCCCAGTTGAGGCCCAAGAGTCATACCTGGGTTGATATATAACAGTTGAGCATAAAACCCTACTTCTCCTCTACCGTTCGCACGTTGCGAATTTTCTGACCATTCTCACAGATACTTGGACGCGGCGGTTGCAGAACAACATCCCAAAATGAAGGTTCTCTTCTTCCCAAACCCTTCTCGTTGTCATTTCTTCTCTCTGATTCGTCGTCTTAGTTTTGCCTTCGTCGCCGAAGTCGTTCTGATTTATGCCTATTTTTATTCTTGTTGCTTACGCGTTCTTGTTGCTGAATTTCGTTTTCTGCTATTTTATTCTGCAGTTCAACATTGCGAATCCCACCACTGGATGCCAGAAGAAGCTCGAGATCGACGACGATCAGAAACTGTACTCTCTTCATCTTTGTTTTGTTTTTTTTTTTTCTCTTATTTAATAGTTTTATATTTTTGTTGTGCTTTGGAAGAAGGATGACTCAATGAATTTGTTTGCCCCCTTTATTTTAGGTTCTACTTAGCGTACTCCTAGAAGTATTCGAATTCCTCATATTATTATTTCCTTCGTGATTTAATGAATCCTGTTATTTTACTTTTTTGATCGTGGTAGCGCGTGCTAAACAATAATGTTTTAAGATGACAACATCAGTATAGCTTTGGTAATAGTTTGACTGGGCCAGAGTCAATTTTTAATATGTAAACTAATCTGTTATTCGTAATAACATATAATTGTGTTTTGTTTTTAATAAAAGTAACATGTTATTTTTTAGAAAAATGTAGCCTATCATTTGCCCATATGAAGGCTTTGTTTTATGAACACAAATCCTAACATTTTACTGGAAGTGTGCCCCTAGTAAGTAGTATGATAGATGGCAATTTAAAATATAAATATATTCGACTTTCTCTGTTGTAAAAAAATTGTGGGATACCAAAGAGTAACTTCGTTTCACTTGTACCACACAAATCAAGTTTTTGACCTTCACATTTTCCCACCAATCATAAAGCTTGTGAAATTAAAAAAGGAAATATAAATGAAGTTGTTGAAATTTTAATCATTTAGTGGTGTATAAATTATGGGCAATGTATATCTTTCTTGTTTTAACAATATCTTACTAATCCTCCTTTACTAGGTACAATCTAGTATATAAAAAATAAATAAATTTAATTTGTTAATAATGTAAAAATCTGTATATGAGGTTCATGCCAATGTTCTTTTGAGGAATATGACTTGTCTTTATGTTAAAATATTCTCAACTTTAAATTACAGACGAGCATTTTGGGACAAGAGGATCTCACAGGAGGTCAGCGGAGATGCACTTGGTGATGTATGCTCTTTAGTCACAAATCTTAAATGTGTGATCCAAATATTTGTGGAGTCTTGATGATTATTTACTCATCATCACGTCTGTTGTTGCCAACAGGAGTTTAAAGGCTATGTGTTCAAAATTACTGGAGGCTGTGACAAACAGGGATTCCCAATGAAGCAGGGAGTGCTGACCCCTGGTCGTGTTCGCCTCCTGCTTCATAGAGGTAAGTCTTTTGTATACCTTCGATATTGTTTTCTTTCCTCCTATATACAGCCTTATAATGGGCTCCTTTTATATTTAAAATTAATTCCAATTTTGTTTTCTGCCTTTCTAAGAACTAATTTTTTTTTATATTCAATTCCATTTCTTGAACAGGAACTCCTTGTTTCCGTGGATATGGAAGGCGCAATGGAGAGCGCAGGAGAAAGTCTGTTCGTGGGTGCATTGTCAGCCCTGACCTATCTGTTCTGAACTTGGTAATTGTGAAAAAGGGAGAAAATGATTTACCAGGATTGACTGACATTGAGAAGCCAAGGATGAGAGGTCCAAAGAGAGCCTCCAAAATCCGGAAGCTGTTCAACCTGTCTAAGGAGGATGATGTTAGGAAGTATGTCAACACCTACCGTCGGACATTTACCACAAAAGCAGGTAAAATCCCTGAGACATTTATGTTGTGTTTAATTCTGTAATTGACTATGTTTCTAAAATAGTGAGAAGGATTATTGTTATGAGAAAACAAGATGATGTTAATCTGTTCTCGACCTTAAAACTGTTGACAACTCAACTACCATTCGCTAGTTTGTGTTGTCTGTTACTAATTTATAATGGAGATATAGTTTTCATGGCTGTTTCTTTTATGTTGCTGAACATTTGTATCAAAAGTATATAAGGTTCATGCATTGCTAATATGGTTGATTTGCGATAGTATTCCAAAGTTCATGTCATAAATTGTAGAGCTAAATGATTTATGTAAAAATTAATTTAGCCTTATTTCATATGTTACATTAAAACATCTTATTCTTATTTATTATTGGTCTTGTGGTTTTTGATAGATACTTAAGGTTTTAATCGTTTCATGTTAATTGAATCCATCTTTTGATAGACCTTGTGGTGTTGCTTGACTTTCATAATAAAATAATTATAACTTCGATTTGATGTCTCACATTCTTTCTCAGAATGTTATTGAAATATTATGGATAAATTATTATGGAAAGTTATATAAAAGTGTTATGGAAAAATGGCCATAATGGAAAGTTGTGGTCGTTTTTTTGTTGCTGCCACAACATGGCAATGTTGAATTGGGGTTTCCCGTGATGGCGCATAGTAACTGCTTTGGACGTTGCTGAATAGTATTGTGGAACAGCCATGGCAGAAATCACGCCACAGCCCCATGCCTAGCCTTGAAGAAGCAGCCTTGGGCCAGTTTGACCCAACCCAAGGTTACTGAAACCCTAATTTTAAAAGTGTGTTTTAATCAAAGGGTTGGGTCATACAAGCTGACTCGAACCCAACCCAAAATTATAAAAACCTAAGCTATCTACCAGTTGGAACCCCAAATGCACAACTATTCTGTCTCACGCTGCCTGCTACTTGTGCTGCTGCCTGAGACACGTTCTACTCTCATCATTCCACTGCAGTGCTGATGTTGGCCCACTGCAGCACCACCACTGTCTGCTCCCTTCTCTTGATGCAACCATTTTTTTTTTTTTCATTTTTCTATTTCCTGTTTTGCTCATCTTGTTCTCCCTTTTTTTTTCTGCACTGTCCCCCCCCCCCCCTTTTTGTTTTTTTTCTATTTCGTTTTTCAGTGCCACCCTCCCCCTTTTCTGTTTTTTCTACCCAATATTTTTTGTTCTTACTGAACTTGGTGTTGCTTTACTTTGATTTTATTGTTTGAATTTCTAGACTTGTTGTTATTAACTGTATTGTTGTCTTTCATTATTCTTGCACTACATATATTATTCATTTTATTTATTTATACATTAATATATTGTTTATTTTGGCCATGATGCATTCACCATAACCCGTTATGGCTTTTTATATATTTTTGTAGGAGTTTGGGTTGTCGATATTTTCTTTTATTTGATGTCGATAAAATTGATATTTATTAAATTACTAGCCTACTTCTTGAATGAGGGTTATCCTTTAAGAAGATGCTATGCTGATTCACACTTGCTAAGTAACTATATACCAGATTCTTGTTCAAAATTGAACCATATGCCGTGGATTTATGAGATTTAATTTGAAATGAGAAGTTCTTTTAGGCATAATTAAGCTATGGACACTGGATAAGAAATGTAGTCAATCTTTGTGATAGACTGAATAGGTTTGAATTTTTGATTTCAGGGAAAAAGGTGAGCAAAGCTCCTAAAATACAAAGACTAGTCACTCCTCTTACTCTCCAAAGAAAGCGTGCAAGGATTGCTGACAAGAAAAAGAGAATTGCCAAGGCAAAATCAGAGGCAGCAGAGTACCAGAAACTCCTTGCCTCCAGGTTGAAGGAGCAGAGGGAGCGCCGCAGTGAGAGTTTGGCTAAGAGGAGGTCCAAGATTTCCAGTGCTACAAAGGCAGTTGTATAGGCTGCTTTCAGATGTAGAGAGATATGAGCAATGTTAATCATCATATGTAGTTTTTGGTCATCTTATTTTATGATAAACCATGGTTTTGCTATTATTGATTACATTGAGTTATTTAAGTATTTCTCAGGCAGTGTTATTTATTGAATCATTTTAACTATTGTTGTCTATTTAGACTTCATCCTCTTATTTTGTTTATGTACGACGGGACATTAATTGTCGTTCTGACCCTGAAAACGTAATATTTATGCATTGAAGTCTTTTTGTTTTTTTTTTGTTTTTTGTTTTTTATTCTTTCCCCGGATTGTAACAATCAACAGTTACTGTTTTAATAGTTCGATGAAAAATCGACACTTATAGATGGTTTCCAAAAATGATTTTAAGGTAATTAATTGATAAGTTCCAGCAGCGAAATTTTGGGACGAGAATGTATAAAGGATTTTAATATTTGTAAATGTATTAAGACGATAGAAAAGTTTTTAAAAAACAAAAGGACGATAGGTGAAGGTATCTAGCGAAGAACTACAAAAATGGTGTTTCTCGTATCTAAATATATTATGCTTTTACTTTAGTTCCTCACGATAAACATGCTGATGTCATCTATAGATGTTATACTGGTTAAGAAGATTGAAAATAATAACGTTATCTTATTTTAGTTTTTAATTTAACACGATTTCACTTTAATTATGATATCGTAAAACTGTATTTATGATGTTGAAAGTATTTTAGTTTAGTTTTTTATAGTTTATATTTTATTTATTTATTTTGATATATTAACATTATGTCTTGATTAAAAAAAAAAAAGTAAGATAAAGAACATATCAAACTTTAATACATACTGAATAAATAAATTATTTCAAATATTAAAAAAATTAAACATGAAAAGAAATTCATGGTGGAAGAATTGAAGTATGAATGCAATTGTAATTGATGGTCTCAAGAGAGACTTGATGACTTTGATGGAATAGTTGATGAACTGAATTGAGTCACGGTTCTCTTTAGTTTTTTTTGTGTGTGTGGTTCATACTCTATTCCCTGAAATTAATGTTGGGCTGGTATGCGGATCAGCCCAACCCATTTTTCATTATAGCACCTTTTAACAAAATATTTATATCTCATTTACATGGCTACCTAAACGACATCAGGTACCAAAACGACATGGTGTTTAACAGCCAACAAACTAAACGCCGTATTGAGTGGGTTTTTGAATCGGGCTCCACTGAACAAGGCCAAAACGGTAGAGCGTTTAAGAGATGAGTGTGGCTATAAATATGGCAGAGTATAGAGCAGGTGAAAATCTCAAAACCCTAGTAATGGTTACGCCTCTCAGAGAAGAAGCGCAAGAATGCAATTTGTGGCCCTTTTTTTTCACCTCTTCATTTGTGTTTATAAGCCCTATCCTTTTTGCATTTTATTTGTTGAATTGACACTGTGAGAGGGAGAAGGTGCTATGATGATGAGATCAATAATCTCGTTAATCTGATGAACATTTCGTTCATGAGGATAGCTTTTCTCATCCATTCAATATTCTTTCTGAGCACCTTCTCTCTCTATGTTTTTTTTTGTTTTTTTTTTGTAATTTTTAGTATTAAATTATCGTTTTTTAGATGGTAGATTTGTGAGGGTTATACGATTTTTGATTCGCCCTTCTTTCGCTGCTATTTTCAAAATGAAGTCTGGGTAAAAATAAAATGATGGTAGGTTTTAAAGTATGTTATGACTACAAATTTTGAGCAAACTGATTTGAATCTTAGTCTATATATTTTTTTTCATAAACTTTGTTAAGCTTATGTCATTGGAGATTTAATCTGCTGCTTGAGAAAAAAAGAGAAGAAATGTCTTCTTTTTGTTTAAGCCTCTATTTTTACTTGAGCATTGATGTGAGGTTGATAAATTTTGTTTTGTCGTCCAGGTCGAAAATACTGCCATTATTCATTTTTTTTCTATTGTAATCTCTTCACTAAAATGTATATTCGGAAGAGTTGCATTTTTTTTATAATTTTTTATTAAAAAACTGTAACTTTTGGATTCTTTACTATTTTTGTTTAATAAATAAATATTTTTCACATGTATAGTTATTTATATATCCAAATTATAAAATTTATAAGTATTGTGATCTGATTAAAGAATGTTTTGTAATATACTTGTTTATAATATGTTTGAAATAAATTATATTATAGAAAAAATATACAGCTCATTACAAAAATCTACAAAGAACCTGAACTTGGAAGTAATTGTTATACACATTGATTTTTGTTTGAACTAGATGCAAATGGAAAAAATCGTTTTTAAAATGTTTAAAAATTCGTTACTAGCTTCATGGCACATTTTTTATTGAAAGGGTTGCACTCATTACCTAAAATATTTTAAACGACACGACTATAGTTTTTAAGTGGACACTAACTTCTCTAATTTGTTTCTTCAAGTGACACAACCCCTTATCCATAAGATTTGGTCTTATGTTAAGAACTAGCTATAAAATTGAGACTCCATTTTTTTTCACGCAATCTGAGGCCTCAACAAGCATGTGAAATATTTTACCAGTGAAGAGAAGTATTTGCTGAAATGTGATGACCCAATACGGGTAGAATCAGAAACCTAATGCGTTTAGATCGTTCAAACGGGCTACCAGGCTCCGCCGGATTGTTCTCAACACGCTTTTAAAGTTCCATTTATTAATATGAAACATTCCTAATTGAATCAAAGTGAAGAATTGCCATATATATTGATGCAATTTCTCCATAATTAAATTGCTCATTTCAAAATGAAATAGATCATTCAATTAACATATCAAATTATATTGCTTATATCCTGATATCATAACTGAATCGATGATAATATAACGTTGGCCTAATTTAAATAAATTAGTTTTTCTAAGAAACATTTAAACAGAATAATTTGATTGGCAACAATTCAAATTGATGTCGTGCTCATGCACATCGAGAGGATTGCAGTTGGGATAACCAATAATCCCATAAACCCTAATTTGATTGCAGTTGGGATAACCAATAATCCCATAAACCCATAGCTAGTACCTTTTTTTTATGTATAATGATGATACTGAGGTTCGAATAGAACACTTCATACACACTACTCAGGTTGACCCTAGATCTCCCATATGAAGACCCCAGACATAGTACCTAATTAACCTGTAAAGAGTGCATCTTAATAACCAATCAAGAACAGCAAAAGCTAGAAAAAAAACAAGTAATATTGAGAACATAATTATAGGAAGTCTCGATCCAAGAGGAGAAGACTACACTTTGATATAATAAACGATTTTTTTGCCCATAATGAAAGTGAATTGGAATCAAGTATGAAGATGCCTCCAGAGCTTTTCATTCAAATTTAGGAACATCACCGCCCATGATCCTCCAAGGACCCCAATAAAACTTTGGTCTCATGAGAGGCACTGCTCTCCCAGGGTGCTCTTCCCAGTACTTTTCCTGTGAGGTTGCAATGTAAGTTAGTTTCTGAAAGATTCCCCTAGTATATATTCCAATTAAGTGTTTTCAACAAAAATCAGTAATCACTATTATTGCATTAGGCAAATGGGCAACCAGTAATCAAGTTATTTAAGGAGGCATCATCTTGTTAATTGACAGCTATGTTGCAATTGCAAGCCCTGTGAAGGAAGGTGATTGCTTAGGGATTGGATTTTCAAGAATATTTCTTTTAGTGGTCAGATGGGTGTGGCCTTTTTTATTTCAAACCTCACTCTTTGGCACAAGGGCATACAAAGCAAGCTTGGGGAGAATACCACTCATGCAATGCAAGTGACCCAAAATGTATGATCCCACCACATAATGGATAATTAATAAAACAAAGGTTAGCTATCAAATTATTGTGTTAGTAAATCTTGGCATTCTATGTTCAGGGCTTTCCATAAAAATATTTCAGCTGGTATAATACAGAAATGAATGTAAGAAAAATGAACACAGTTTATCCAAACTAGCAAAAGCAGCAAGTAGATTCCCAGAAAATAGATGTAATTATTTTTATTTATCTAAGAAAAATAATCAAATACCTACTAAATATCAATGCAATCAAGCAAAGTATTAGACCCTAAAGCTTAAACCAAATAATAAATGTGATTCTTTCTATTTAAATTGTCTATCTTGGTAGATATTCACAAATAATACAGCAGAGAACTGCAATGACATGGTCAACAACGATATTATAATTAACAATACTTGCATCCAGCCAAGTTTAACTATGACCAAACAATTCGTGAAATTAAAAGTTTAGCGATAAAATTCACAAAAGTACAAATATTCAGTACGTAATTTAAGATAGAATACATATCTATTCCGAACTGGAAGCCACCTCATATTAGCCAAGTCATCACACCGTTGTTCATTTGACAACCAATTGACAGAAAAGTAAAATGTATTTAATTTTTAAACTCAGATGGTAAAGTTCATGAAACTGAGTTCAGTGGAAAAATTTGCTGAAGTATAAAAGGTTAGTGGTAAATTATGCAATTAAGCCTATAATTACTATAGGTGCAGCTCTGAGGCACGGAACTGATATAAAAATGTGACCTCTACCTTCACCCAATTCCTTTATATAAAATCTATATCTTCTTTTACTTTTAGTAACTACCCTGTCCTGATCTGCGTCTCTTCTAATTGCAATTAATTTCAGTTCTCATCTTGGGCCCTAAAGTTGAAAAGTTGTAAAGCCTTCTAGGGCCTAAGCTGAATCTTCTTTCTCCTGGTAATATCAGGAATTGAGCTACGATGGATACGGAAGTTCTCAATCTTTTTTGGATTAGAAACCCCATATAAAACTAAGTCAAATACAAAAAGTCTTTTCTTCACAAGCATGCTACAGGAATTCAGAAAATCCCTGTATAATGAACAATTTGTTGACAGAAATTATAAAGAAAGATAAATAAAATTAGCTTTTGAAAGCTGAACTGCAACCATGACATAGAATAGATCATATCATAAGGCTGTATCCAAGAAACAGCGATAGAGTGCACAAAATTGAAATGGCAGAAAATGAATTATATAAACAAGCATATTCATACATTAATTGTTAAAATATACCAAAAGCCACACTGCAGTTTTAGAACCTGGAGACTAACAAAATAAGTGAAGAATTTAATGCAAATGCACATGTCATACAGTAAGCTATCCGTGTTGAAGCTACCCAAATACCCAATCAATCACTGAACTCCTTCAAATAAACAAAAACTATCTCAATAGAACTTAAATATCCAATTTGGAGACATAGGGAGGTATTGACCGTTAAAAAAGATCTTGTATGAAAAGAGTGATATGGATAAAGCAAACAATAAATCAGTACCCCAAGTAACACAACCTTAAAAAACTAGTTTGAAAATAGTTACAGCTTACAGGCATTCAATTGAAAGCATAGACATCAACTGAGCCTTCGGTAACCCCGGTTAGATACTAAGGCATATTTTCTTTCTTACAGTCATGATTAATCATTCCTTCATCCAACAAACAAAACCCGTAAATGGAATTTCTCTACGGATCAACATCTTTTGAACAACCCCATTGATAAAATCAGTCATTGGAGTCTAAGTCCAATAGTGTCCCGAAACAAACACTACCACTAACAAAATTTCACCATTTTTCTCCTTCCAATCTCATCAGAAAATACAAACAATAAAACCCACTCACAACTATGTTTAAAACTACTGATATCCAACAAACAAGTGGTGCAGATAAGAGAAACAAAAATAAAACAAAAACACTAAATAGATTAAAAATAACAGAATAATAATAATAATAATATAATAATAAAAGAACCTTGTAGAGTTGTTCAGTGATGGCAGCACCAATGACTCCCGAGTAAAAAGCCGCAACATAAATAGTGACCAACGGAGTAAACGATTTGGGCCTTCTGTAAGGCTCCACCATGTCCCAAAGAAAGGTTTTTTCCCACTTTGTGAACAAATAATCTGCATATTTTCTCCACAGGTAGGTTGCCATTTCAATCACTTCCCCTTCAGTGCCCTCAATCAGTATTCAAGGTCCTGAAAGCAAAAGAGAAAGAAGACTTACTACCTTCAATTGAAAGGAAGACTGCAGTGGTGCAACGATATGATCAAGAGCAAACTCAGGATATTCATTGTTTGTTATTGACTGTGCTAAGATGAGTCAACAGATTGCTTACATGGGCACGTCGTTTCTAATTAATCTAAATAAACGATTTATAAATAGAGGTTAAAAGCCCTGATACATAGAATAAATTAGCTGAGGGTAGCCTGATAGATGAAGGGAAACCGAGACCAAGAAAAAAATAAGCAACATCACTAGGAAGAATTCAAAGGTTAATATCTATACACATGATTTAATAAATCGGTTTGATTGATCTAACCAGCCCTAATAATGGGAAAAGGCTTACTATGCAATTTATTTGAATTTTTCTATTATGTTAAGTTTTATTTTTACCTACTTTTTATTTAAAGATTTTCATAAGAAAAATAAAATTTATTCCAAATAAAATTTAAATCCTAACATGACAATAAATGAGGTCATTCATCAGTCCAATTAATAAGGCCAGAGAACTAAACAAAATTGTCGAGGCGGCAATATTACACCACATTAGAGGCCTGTTTATATCTATTACCAATTCTTAATGGATTTTCCACTCACTCGGTCGGGTTTGAAGTAGTTTGGTACCCAAACTGAGCCAATGACCCTGATATATTCATGAAACCAGTTGCTGTGGCTATATTACTACTATTTATTCATTTAACAAATCACACATCATTCACACCTGTGAAAGTGAAAAACAGGAGAAATTCTTTCTCTCCATTCATGTGGGAGGGTCGTTGCAGGCCTTAGGCTGTCTCTCTCTAAATTGACAAGAAAGACATTTATTTAATGATGAAAGCTAATTAACAATTTATCATTCGAACCTAGATATATTTATAGTTAAAATTCTCAAGGTTTAATTAAGGTTAAAATTACTAAAGTTGCTATGCGATGCTATGCTAGTCGGAAAACCAGGTGGATTCAAAATAGGAAAAGTAACATGACATCTAACTTTCACACCTTAACGTACAACGAGTGCTCAATAACTAGGACTATCCAATCTCCAACAATTGGCTGCTATAAACATTGAAAGTAATTTCACAAACACTAAAGAAGTTATCTTGAGTCTGGACTTAGTTGTAAACTGAACTGGATGAGCTTAATTATCTACTCTGTTTATCTAGCTTGGGCTGTTAATGTCAGCACTCACAATTTAGGGGGTACTTTGAGAAACCTACTTTATGGGTAGAAATAAAAAAATATCTACAACCAATTATAAGGGCAACGAAGCATTACATAAGTATGGTATGAGCATAACTTTAAAGATTTTCTTCTTCCTAGTAAGAGATATCAATAAGAAATATTCGGAAAGAATAAACTATTAGTTGAAGGGTCATGATTCATGAACAGTCAGTCATGTATATGTATTACACTTGAATAAGAATCACATTCACACAAATTTCAAAATTATAAGGTGAACATGGATGATTGATTTTATATCTAACAAAAAGAAAAACTCACGTTAGGTAAATGAAAGAGAAGAGAAGAAGAGAGAACATACTGATGGAGTTTATCGACGTGGAGTTGTTAGGTAGATGCAGGGGAGAGTGAGCAAATATTTGGAAATGCAGTTGTTAGGGTATATTAGTGAGACTGATCTTCTTCTCGCGAAAGGAATCGTGAATCTGAGGTTACAAGATTGTTTCCCTCCTGCACCAAACCTTGCACACACTGGAAGCTCAAATCAATTATTTCAAAAATTTAGAGAAACAGTAACCCAAAAATAAAGGAAAAGGAACAGGGGTTTACCAGTTAGTGAAGATTGTTTAAGAATAATTGTATGATTCGAGGAGTGTTGCTAACAATAATCTCTGGGAAGCTCAATCAATGGTTTCATTGCAAGAGATTCGAGAGAGAAAAAATCAGTAATTATAAATGGGATGCTTCGAAATCGTAGACAGAGAGATTCTTGATTTTGGGTGGAAAATGAAATAAGTGAAGAAAAATATGGAGGAAAACCATGACAAAGAAAAGTTTCATCAGTAAATGAAAATTGAGGAAATAAAAAATAAAATAAAATAAAAAGTAAGATCATATGGAATAAAGAAAAGAAAGTAAAAAAAATATTTTATGATTGATTTAATTTATTTAAAATAATAAAAATATATACTAATTAAATGATTTAGTAAATGATAAAAAATTTCCTATTTGAGATTTAAAAATGGTTAAATAAAAATTAATCTAAATAAATATTTAAAATATATTTATAAATTTATTTAAAATAATTAAAAATATTTAATATATATAATTAAATTTTAATTATTTTAAAAAATTGTTTGACATATTAACTAAAATTTATCAAATATAATTAAAATAAAATTCACAAATAAGTAAACAAAACTTATAAACAAAAGTATCAACATTAATCCATATAATAGAAAACAATATATATAATAATGTACTAAAAATACTTATATTAATTTATAGTCATTCAAATTTATAAAAGTGTTTTGTTTTAAATAAAGTTTTATTTTGCATTAGTTACAAATTAACTATATATTATTAATTATTAAAATGATAAAAAAGTATCATAAGATATTATATATTATAACTTTTAAAATATATTTAATTTCTAATTAAATTTTAAAAAAATCATAAACCCTACAAAAATCTAATAATATATTTAAACAAGTTTTAAATCCTATTTTAAAAGTTCAAACATGATATATTCATTTCATAACAAAAATATTCATTACACAAATAAAATTTAATCAACAAATAAAATAATTTTAAAAAGTATTAAAAAAATAAAAATTTAAACCCTAATCACATACATATTACTAGGTGTGTTCGCGGTGCAGTTTGGTTCGGTTTTTCGCTAAAAATTATCCGAATCAAATAAAAAAATTATTTGCGGTTCGGTTTGAAATAAAAAAAAATCCGAACCAAACCAAACCAATTTTAGCGGTTTGGTTTGGATCGGTTATTGCGGTTTTTTTTTTAATTTTATTTTTTTATTAATAATTGACTATTTTTATCTTTTTAAATAATAAACTAATAAAATTATATCATTAACTAGATTTCATATGGTTAGATAAAGGATTGAAACAAAAAATGATAATATTACTATTTAATTTTTTGCACACTTTTGTTCAATTATATTTTATAATTATTTTTTGTATTTTTAGTACCAATTTTTATCAATATATTTGTCATTACAGATTAAAAAAAAACATGTCCTTCCCCATCAACAAACTTAAAAGGTAACTCATCCACAATTATCATCCTAGCTAAGGCTTGTCTACATACATCAACATTAAAATTAACACTAGTAAGAACACTTCCAGTTCCATTCCCATCTTCTTTTTTCACTTGTTTAAATACAAGGTTTTGGTAAGAAGGATCTTCTTTGGAAAACTTCTTACATTGATTCAACAAATGGTTTATAATATTAGTTGTACCATTTTTATGAGAATCTGCAGCATAATCTTTATTACACCAATTACATTTAGCTCTATTTGTTCCCTCAATTCTTGTAAAATGGTCACAACACCAAGATCTAGGCCTACAAGTTTTCTTTTTACCTGAATCTCCAAATTCATTATTGGATATTGGTTTTTCTACACTTTTTCTTTTTCTTTCCTCTTTTTCAACATTAGAGCCTCCCTCTTTATTCAAATCTTGTTGTTCCTCAATATTTGTTGGTTCATTTGAAGCCTTATCAGATTGAGTACTTTGATTGTTTTCGGCCTACAACATAGATAGAAAAATATAGTTCCAACATGAGTACAAAATGAGATTCAACTAAAAAAAGTAATGCTATTAATATGAATTTTAAATTGATAGATAGATATACCATCAAGATGTTTTCTTCGTACGACATGCTCTGCTCTATACTCAACAAAGACAAATATATATTAATAAGAATTGGTACCAGAAGTACAAAAAAAATAATTACAAAATACATATTACAAAAGTGTGTTGAAAATTAAACAATTAAACATTTATTCAATGAAAATCGAAGATGAATCATAAGATAAATTGATGTGGAATTGAAATCAAAATATAAAAAAAACTTACCGCTTGGGATAAAAATAATGATTAGATAGAGGGTGAAATGGTGTGATGAAGATGGATTTGAATAAGAGTTAACGATGAGATAATGAAATCAATCAGAGTAATGGAGTTTCAAGTAAGGAACCCTGAAACCTTAAGATGCGTCTAACGAGATGAAAGTTGTAAATTTGTAATAGACAGCGACGGTAGGTTAGGTTTTGGTTTAGGGTTTAGGAAAATAAAATTAAAAATAAATAATATTATTTAATAATTGCGGTTCGGTTTGGTTCGGTTTGGTTTTGAAATGCCAAATTGCAAACCGAACCAAACTGCGCGGTTTTGAAAAAAAAAATCCAAAGTGATCCAAAAATTTGCGGTTTTAATCGGTTTGCGATTTTTTGGATCGGTTTTCGATTTTTTTTTTGGGTCGGTTCGGTTCTGAACACCCCTACATATTACAACTTTTAAAAAACATTAAATATCTAATTATATTTATAGAATATTTTTTAAAATAATAAATATTAAAATTCTAATCATATATTAAACTCTATTAAAATTCGGATATATAATAAATTAAATTTTGAAATAAAAAAAATTTAAATATAATTAATTATGTTTAAATAATCACAAATAAAATATATTTATATATATAATTTATCATATGACTTTTAATATAAACATAATTGATTATAGTTAATTTTGTATGATGTATATAAATTGTTGTTTTATCTAGAACACATTTATATAAATATATATAAACTTATAATCCAATCAATATCAATAATAATCAAACAATCTTACACTTTATAGTAGTAATAAAAATTAAAGAAAAATTATGAATGGAACTTTCACGTAATTAACTTATTTTTTATTTTAAAGAGTGTGGGTGTAGTCGTCTTTTTAGTCTTAAATTTCAATTAAGTTTTGTGATGCTTCTTTTAACCGAAGAATATGATACAATGAAAGTGTGGTAGTTTAAGAGGAATATTAACATGTGAATATTTTTTCTTATAGTCAGGGCGGGAGCCAGGCGACTACGGGCACCCCTAACATTTTGGAATTTTTTTATTATTATATAAAATTATAATTAAATTATAAAAAATATATTCTCTGGTTTTCTGTTCTGTTCTCCCTCATAATATTGCATGATTATTTACATTAAAAAGGAGATTGCTGTAAAGTTTAATACAAATATAATAATTGATAATTTTTATAACATTAAACATCGTCGAGTACAATTAAAAAATTAAATGTACTAGCTATATATTTGACTTTATATATAATTATTTATGTTAATTTTAAATATATATAAATGATTTATAATTTATTAATAATTTTATTTATTATATTTATTTTTACGTAATAATTAATTTTAATGAATATATATTAATTTTTTTAATTACTTTGATCCAGTTCGACCCGATTCGACCCGGTCCGACCTAATTCGACCCGATCTAGCCCCCTACCTAAAATTTATGGCTCCGCCCTGCTTATAATATGCCTAAAATGGACAAAAACAACATATAAGTTGCCATTCCACCTAAATTCAATATAAATACACGGAATTTTTCATGTGGTCGAGTCACCTTTCTTTTCTATCATTTCAACTAACTCTATTCCTCTATTACAATGTAATAGTGTGAGATTCAAACAAAAATTTACATTATGATTATTTTATCAATGTAACTATGATAAAGTGTAATTATTTAAAAAATTATTATTAAAATAATACACAAATTATTAAAATAATACAAAATATAATATAATAAAGTTTTATAAATTGAATATATATATATATATATATATATTAATTAAAGAATAACTCTTATTAATAAAAAATATCAAATATATATTTAAAATAATTATAATTCTTCAAATTATTATTGCGGTTTATATATCTTTGTAAAATTATTTTTTCTATATTTATAATCATTATAATCATGTCAAAAAGATAAAAATAAAATAATTTTTTATTAAAAAATAACACATCAATTATTTATTATATATAAATATTAAAAAATTAAAATATATTTACTTTAATATTTACATTAATATCATCACATCAATATATATACATTTGATTATTATAGATATTTGTAGAGGACATTAATTACTAATTAAATTACTACGTGAATGTCTTATATATATTTAAGATAAAATTATTAACAACCTTACTCATTTTTTACCTACAATTTTGTAATCTTTAAGTCACTAATAATTTTCCATTAGTTCCTCTTTATTTAATTCTATAATTTATATAATTTAATTAATTAATAAAATTTGAATTTCATTAAATCAATTTTAGTATAATTACCACACAAAAATATGTAGTTGTAATACGTTGATACCATACATCAATCACATTATATGTTTCAATTAATTATTAACACTTATCATTAGTTCAACAAAACTCTCATACATTATCATATGATATTGTATTAACCAATCATTTCTTTTAGCTATTTCCCTTTAAAACATGCAATTATTATACATTATTAATTCATTTTGCTTAAGTGAATTTTTTTTGCTAAAATAAGAATAGAGTTTGGATTCAGATCTTTTTGCACTTTTGGTACGAGTGAAAAATGCAGTAGATAGCAAATCCTTCAAATTTATGCGAGAATCTTCCAATTTTTTTTAATAAAAACAAGGACACTAATAACATTTTAATTTTTATAAAGAAATAATAGTATTTTAGCTTATTTTTTTATAAAATTTGATGGCAGCAAGAGGATATAAAAGAGACACGTTTATCTAGTGATAAATATAATATAATATAATTACTTAGTTAATAAGATATTAAAAAGATAAAAAGTTCAAAATAAATTGACAAAAGATGGCAAAAGAAAGCCGTTTAGTCTAGAAAAAAAGTAGAACATAGGGGGACCCACAAGAGGTCGCAGAAGTCAGAAAGTGTCCTCTCTCTCTCTCTCTCTCCCATGTGATGCACAGAATCAGTAACTTCATTCACTTCACAATCTCTCTCTCTCACTGCACAGAACTTGAGAAGAGAGAGACAGATTCACTGAGAAGCACGATGCCATCATTATCTTCTTGGTTCTTCACCACACTTCTATGCTTCTTAGATGTCACTTTTGCAGGCGACCCTTATGTTTTTTATGATTGGACTGTATCCTATACCTCAGCCTCCCCCCTTGGAGTTAAACAGAAGGTTCGTTTTTCCTTTTCTTTCGCAATTGTATAGTCTGGCTTTTGTTTTTCTCTTTCATAGTCATACCATTGGAAAAACTAGAAAAATTCTGTGTTTACATGTTGCCAAACTCAGTGTGCTTTTGGTTGTAATTAGGATAAGGCTTGTGTTGTGATCTGAAGTTCTGTTTGTTTGACTGGATTGATAATGGAATGGCCAAATGTTTCCTAATCTGCGGTGGTAATTCTGTTTCCAGCAGGAAATGCTATTTGCTTACCTGAATTTTTGTGGTAAATTAAATGTCGGTTAATATGCCTTCGGTTATATTTACTTAATAGGATAAGTAATTATCAAACGGATAAGAGGAGAGTACATTATCAACCTCAAATTTTGGTATGTTAAATGTTTGGCGTTTAGTAAATATCTACAGATGAATTTAACCTTCTTTCCTGCATGTTGTCGAGTCTCATCTTCTAACGTGTTTTTAATAAGTTATAAACTCTCAAATCTTTATCAATATAACGTATTTTAGTACTTTTGGGTTTCCTTTTGTGGCTGAGTTGATTTTCATTCAGTGCCTCCTTGAAAATCACGTTTTATGGTATTTTAGGAGAAGAGGAGGGTGGGGATGAAGAAACCTTCCAGTTCAAATGTTAAATGAGAAGAAAAAGAACATTAAATTTCTAGTGCCATCAAATTACTTTATATTTCATGATGAATAGTCTCCCGTTATAATGCTGAGCTGAAAACCAAAGTAATGCCTAAGTGACCAAGGCCCTTCTGCTATAACTTTACTACATAGTTGATCTGTTATGAATTGAATATGATGTTGCGGAGAATCCTAGCATCAACCAAAACAGTGGATATATCATCATATGTTGTCATATGACCTGTTTTGGAGAGGTTTTCTACTGAAAATATAGAGCTTTTTTCCAGTAAAAAAGATCTCAAAAGTTTTTCTAGCTTGTTATCCAACACTAGCGCAGCTCTGAGTGCTGCAGTGGAGCAATGAAGGACACTTTGACACTGTAGTTAGGCTTCTTCTCTAGGAAGAGACGTGAGTTAAAATGAATACCTGACTGACCAAATCCCTTATACTTTTGACATTCTATAGGAGCAATAATTTTTTGACATCCCACTATTTTAAACACTCCATCAAAACTTCTCATCTCTCTCTCTCTCTCTCTCTCTCTTTTCCTTTCACCTATTATTCCTATTCTTTTATCTCTGTCTCACTAACTGGAATCCAGCTACAGTCCAGAACACCTAAGTCTCTTCCCTCTGTTTCCTTTCTCCTTGCTTTTTCAGTCTTTGCTCATGTGTATGCATGTAAATGTCCAACTTGTCAAATCTGTCCTTTCTAATGTGAATTGTAGTGTAAGGGAAGTTACAAATTGGGAAAGAATGAATTAAGTGAGGATTATACAAAAAATGGCACTTAGACCTAATGCCTTAAGCTTTTAGGTCAAAATTTGGTTTTGAGCCCAAGTATGGTTCCTTACTAATCCCATTAAAGTATCTCTTTAGTTTTGGGTCTCTTCCTCATCTAATTCAGCTTCAATGAGGATTCTAGTTTTTTTTTTCTTGTACAATACAAATGACATAATGATCCATAAAAACTTTAATGTGTAAACCTTCACCTTGTTTACACCATATCCCCTCCGATTCCATATTTATTTCTTTAATCTTCTTCCAACAGTTATTCACTTTGCCTCAAGTTTCCATGGTTTCAAATGGCTTCATAATGTCACTAAACTAGTTATAACCATACCACCATTCAATTCAGTTCTGAGTGAAAATCTAAAGGAATTTATATGGGAAAGAACTTATATGAATGTGACGTGAATTAGCACAACAACGGTAGGTTATCAATTACCCCCGAAATTCATTAAACTACTGAGAATCTACCCTAGAATCTTTTAATGCTTTAGATATGTTACAAGCTAACAATGTATCCTTTTTGACCGATCACTAGTTTCTTGCACTCTTTTTTGCATCAAATCCCTGGAGAAACCTGTTCAGTTTCAGATATGTTTGAACATTTTTGCACTGTACTCGAGTTTGTCCCACATTGAATTCGTGTATATATCTTATGTATTGTATAAGTACACAAAGTTTAATTTATTAATTTTTCTCGAACTTGGGCATGTAAAACAAGTCGTTTGTTTCTGTATTTTTAATATACACTATAGCTTTTTGCATTTACATGTTTGCTTCATACTTACCTGTGTAAAATGCTGCTTCCCACTGATCCTGTAACAAATTTCTATTTCAGGTTATTGGGATCAATGGACAATTTCCAGGACCAATTCTGAATGTCACCACAAACTGGAATGTAGTTGTCAATGTCAAGAACAATCTTGACGAACCATTACTTCTAACATGGTAAAATAATTGGGTTTTGTCAAGAATGATGTTGTAACTAGTAATAATGATGGTAATGATTATGTTGTGTAGTTAAATAATGCAGGAATGGTATACAACATAGGAAAAACTCTTGGCAGGATGGAGTTTCAGGAACTAATTGTCCAATTCCAGCAGGGTGGAATTGGACGTATGAGTTTCAAGTTAAAGATCAGATAGGGAGCTTTTTCTACTTCCCTTCCCTAAACTTCCAGAAAGCAGCAGGAGGATATGGAGGAATCATCATAAACAACCGACCAGTTATTCCTGTTCCCTTTGGATTGCCAGATGGAGATATTACCATATTTTTGAGTGACTGGTACACCAGGAGTCATAAGGTCCTTTTGCCATCTGTGATGTGACTTACTTTGGTCATTTTTATCTTTTTATTTATGGAGTTTTGACCATTTCATATGGTGAAACAGGATCTCAGGAAAGATGTTGAAAATGGGGTTGACCTTGGAGTTCCTGACGGAGTGCTTATTAATGGACTAGGTCCTTATCGCTATGATGACAATCTTGTCCCAAATGGCATTTCTTACCAAATAATAAATGTGGAACCAGGTAAGGCACTACATGTTATTTTTTACTTGGTTTATAATCATAGGAGAGGTACCTGACAGTGGCATACATGACAAGTTGGCAACGTTCTTCCTTCTCCTTAGAACTTTTATTTTCCAGAGAAGTCCGCAGGAATTTTATATGTCTGAAATTATAATATAATAAATCACTGCCTGCCGCCATAGTGGTAAAACAATTTGGATTCGAAATAGACAAATTTTATCTTATACAAGATGATAAAGTTATGAGTTAAAAGTTTTAAAGATAAATAGTACAATTATTTATATCACACATTATACCATACGGCCAAACCACTATCCCTACAGCTCCACTAGTCTCTCAATCTCATACAATAACAATTCTCCAATACAAGTATTTATATCCCTCAAGATTTGCCTCAAGCAGCCATGCCTATAAATTTCTTATCATTGAAGACTTTCCTAGTTTCATTTTTAAAAAGATGAGATATTTCTTACATATCTAGATTTAATTACAATTAAATTTTGAATTGTTCAATAAATTAGGAAAGTAATAGGGACTTGAATATTATGTGGTGTCTAAGTCAAGAAGTTTAAGGTCTCCCTAAATTAGAAACTTTTTTTTTTTTAACTTGAAGTTTCATTTTCAGATGTTTCTTTTATTTATTTTATAATGCATGGCTAATCAATATATATGTAGTGCGTAGCTCTCAAGTATATGTCAATGTTGTAAATTTATGGGGAAGGTAAGAGATGGGTTAAACTGATCAATATCATGAGCTAAGAAAGAAATTTCAGATCAGTTTATAAACTAGAGTAATGGAGTATGGAAGAAGTAATAGTTTTTTTCCAAGTTATTGAAATTTTGGGTATCTTATTATCCAGTCATTTTTTGTTATTTCTGAAATACACAGACCAAATTGTTGCCTGCTTGACTGAGCAAATTGTTTTGTGACAAGGCAAGTCCTTCACATCATAAGTGTATGTGTTTATACATAATTTCATTATCATTTGATCAAGTGGTCTTGACACTATGTTTTTTTTATGTTCTTTTGTTCTACGAGTATGTCTTATTGCGAGTATCATTGTTGTCATCCTCCCAATTCTTTCTTCGATCAAGTTATTTGGGCATAACCTTTATCATGCAACATTCTAAGATTTCCATCCAAAAACTAGATGGTTTTTGTATTTACAAGGATCGAGTACATAAGACCATCTTCAATCTTCTTTATATTAACGGCTCCTCGTGACTCCCAGCGGACCACATTGGAGGTGTACTTGTAATTATACTCCGATGCTTAAGTCAGTAAAGAGTATAAACAGGGTTTAATATGTGATTAGAGAGATCGATTATACCTAATAGGTACCACTTATTTATAATATGATTTAGTAACAAATTACTTTAGTGTATCTTAAATGACAGATAGTAGGTTTAATGAAAATTAACTGATATGCTTATCTTGCGGGAGCTAACCTGTTGAGCCCAAGTTATTGGGTTTGGTGGAACTAGATTTTTCTAGTACTCAAGTCCCCTTAGTCGTGAAGTCTGAAAGGCTAAGACGACTATTTGTTGAGGGATGTGTTCGGTTGATAGTCACGTTGATAAGTTTAAGGTGTTTAAAAAAGGTGAAAAAATTTCAGGATAAAAGAGATGGGAAATATGTCACTAGGAAATATGTCGCCCTTATGTAAGCCGAGTTTTGTTCCGATGATACGAGATGTTATTAGCCATGCAATTCTTGGCCATATATGTTTAATTTAGTTTCCAATACACAAGTCCCCCTAGTCGTGAGACTTTCACAGGAGTTGAAGCGACTAAGATTGATTTTGTAAGTCCAAGTGAAAGAGTCAATTCACTCGACCATAGGCTAACACGTTTGTATCATTCTAAGCATAATTTGACAACTCGGCCCCATCCCGAGTATAATTTGGTAACTCGGCCTCATTCGAGCATAACTTGGCAACTCGGCCTCATCCGAGCATAACTTGGTAACTTGGTCTCATCCGAGCATAACTTGGCAACTCGGCCTCATCCGAGCATAACTTGGCAACTCAACCTCATCCGAGCATAACTTGGCAACTTGGCCTCATCCAAGCATTACTTGACAACTCGGCCTCATCCGAGCATAACTTGGCAACTCGGCTGTATCTGAGCATAACTTGACAACTCAGCCTCATCCGAGTATACCGTGGTAACTTGGCCTCATTCGAGTATAGCTGGGCAACTCGGCCTCATCCAAGTATACTTCGGCAACTTGGTCTTCCCGCGTATACTTCAGCAACTCGACTACAGGTAAACAAAATCAATCTTAGTCGCTTCAACTCCTGTGAAAGTCTCGCAATTAAGGGGACTTGTGTATTGGAAACTAAATTAAACATATATCTAGAGAATTGCATGGCTAATAACATCTCGATATCATCGGACCAAAACTCGGCTTACATAAAGACGGCATATTTCCTAGTGACATATTTTCCACCTCTTTTGTCTTGAAACTTTTTCGCCTTTTTCTAACACGTTACACTTATCGACGTGACTATCAACCGAACACATCCCTCAACAAATAGTCGTCTTAACCTTTCAGGCTTCATGACTAAGGCGACTTGTGTACTAGAAAACCCTAGTTCCACCAAGCCCAATAACTTGGACCCAACAGGTTAGCCCCTGCAAGATATTCATATAAGTTAATTTTCATTAAACCTACTATTTGTCACTTGAGATACACTAAAGTAATATGTTACCTATAAGTAAGTGATACCTATCATGTATAATCGATCTCTCTAAATACACATTAAACTCCTCCTGTTTATACTCTTTACTGATTTGAGCATCGAAGTATAATTACAGGTACACTCCCAATACGATCTGCCAGTAATTGCGAGGAGCCGCTGATATAAAGAAGATTGAAGATGGTCTTATGTACTTGTTCCGTGTAATTACAGTTTTAATTATATCACTCAATTATAAATGCTCAAAAAAATAATTTGCGGATACTTTAATGATTTTAAATCTGGATATCTAAGTAGTTTGTAAATAAGAGACAGCTTAACTTTTTCTGTACTCATGTATCACCATCTGTTTATCATTCTTTCTGAAAACAGGGAAAACATATCGCCTGCGTGTTCACAATGTTGGTATCTCAACAAGTTTGAATTTTAGGATACAAAATCACAACTTGCTTCTTGTGGAGACTGAAGGATCATACACAGTTCAGCAAAATTACTCAAACATGGATATTCATGTGGGTCAGTCATATTCATTCTTGGTTACAATGGATCAAAATGCCAGCACTGATTACTATATTGTTGCCAGTCCTCGGTTTGTTAATTCATCATGGGCTAGAGCTACTGGAGTTTCCATTTTGCACTACGCTAATTCTCTGGGACCTGCTTCAGGCCCTCTACCCAGTCTTTTGGGTGAAGATGATCCTTCCTTTTCAATAAATCAAGCAAGATCAATAAGGTTATTATTTGGTACTTTGTCTCCTTTTGGAAACTTTTGCTTTGATAAATAAACAAGGTGAATTGTATCAAAGACTAGCTTAATTAAAGATGTATGGTTTTAGTCTTGGAATTTACGTATTCATGTCCTAAGTTATTAAACTATGTTTTATGACATTGGGGTTTAAGGGGACAATACCAAAAAAGACCATTAATTATTATACTTGCTAACATTTGATCTCACCTTAGATTTTATGGTTAGATATGGAATATTTCGATATCATAAAATTTTTAATGTTCAAAATCTCATTTGATGATGGTACTTTTAGGTGGAATGTGTCTGCTGGTGCTGCACGTCCAAACCCACAGGGTTCCTTCAAATATGGCGATATTACCGTGACGGATGTATATGTTATTCTTAATAGACCTCCAGAGCTTATCAATGGAAAGTGGCGAACTACCCTTAATGGTATATCATACTTACCACCGTCAACACCCCTGAAGCTTGCGCAACAATTTAATATTCTAGGGGTGTACAAGATTGATTTTCCAAATAGGTTGATGAACAGACCCCCAAAAGTTGATACTTCTCTGATCAATGGCACGTACAGAGGTTTTATGGAAATAATCTTTCAAAACAATGACACCACAGTCCAAACCTACCATTTGGATGGCTATGCATTCTTTGTTGTTGGGTGAGATTTTAGCTTTAAAATTTCAATTTTTTATTTCGGCTTCTTTATCTATCTGACACTAAAATTAAGGATAAGACTGACTGAATTTCTTATTTGAACTGTAGCATGGATTTTGGAGTATGGACAGAAAATAGCAGAAGTACTTATAATAAATGGGATGGCGTGGCTCGCAGCACTACACAGGTATTACTGCTTTACTTACTGAGCCACATCATAATCTCTTCCAGACATTTGCTCAGCTATGTTGGAATTGACCATTTTCATATATAACAAGGGAACTAAGATAAAGAATAGAGATTGTTTCACAGATTCAACCAATAAATACTTCATTTCTGCTTTGCTACTCTAAAAATTTAGTTTTCCTTTAAATTTACTTTGCTGTCTTTTTCTTGTTGTCTCTTTTGTAGAGCCTTTGAAGCCAATTCATCAAAGCAATTTTTCTCTACTAAAATTTTGACACAGATTCTTGTTAGTTTTCCAACATGCAAGGACATGTGATTGCAATTGACACATGAATTCGATTTGCTGTACTAGAGTAGCTTTTGGTGACAAAAAGTGGACTGTATATGCTATGACAACTAATGTTAGCCTGTTTCAGGTCTTTCCTGGGGCTTGGACTGCCATTTTGATATCTCTTGACAATGCCGGTATTTGGAATCTTCGTGCAGAGAACCTCAACTCTTGGTATCTGGGCCAAGAAGTTTACGTGCACGTTGTAAACCCCGAGAAAGACAGCAATGAAAATACTTTGCCTGACAATGCAATTTTCTGTGGCTTACTTTCTTCCCTTCAAAAGTAAGAGTTCCTTTAAAGAAAGCGACTTTAGCTGTTTCACAATTTACAAGCAGTTAGCATGTCTACTATGCATAAACAAAATTGCAAATTGCAATAGCAAAATACTTGAGCTAAGAAAAGATCAAATCCTCAAAATTTCACCAAGATTTGTTTTTTAATTGAAAAAAGGATGTCATTGAAATATATTTCAGTTATAGCGTATTAATAGTAACACCAGTGCTTGTTTCTGTTCTGCAGGGATCAATCTCACAAATTCCAGTTCTCTGTGGGATCACCATTTTGCAGTAATTCTATAATTTTGTTGTTCATGCTATTTCTAGCATTACTTGAAAGTTTATTTGGTATGTGGGGTGTTGAAATTTAAATCAATTAAAACGAAGAAAGTAATTGTTTGTAATATGTCACTAGCCATTTAAAGATTTATAGAGGTTTTTTGGTTGGAAAGGAATTTTTGTGTATGTACAACCTGTTGGAGAAATTTGCTGCACCGATGTATTCATAATTGTAAACTAGAATCCTACGTACAAGTTCTTCTTTTCCTTGTATTATAATTTTACCAGAAGGGATGTTCCTACCCAACTGATTTTGGTATGGGAAAGATCGCAAAATTAGGTGAAAAAAATGACTTTTTCATTATTATTGTTATTTTTCTTGTGGTGTGTTTGTCTTTGTCTTCAATTCTCAACAATCTATTATCTATCCTGAAGGATATGGTTTTGATGACCATCTAGCTATATTAAATTGAGTTTGAATTCCACTAACAATGTGAAGGCTTTCTGTCTATGAAACTTTGAGTACACGTGTCTATAAAATTTTGAGTAATTTAATTGTTTATTTTTTATGTGTCTTAAATTATTAAGATTTGACATTATTTTTTATTAACAATTGTAATATATTTTTTTTCAAGTAAAAAAATTATTTTATATTTTTTTATATATAATGGTCTTTCTTTAATGTTTTTTAAATTTATTATTTTGAATTAATAGATAATATTTTTTAATTTCCATACGAATAATTATTTATATTAAATTTGACGTTAAATGTTTATATTTAAAAAAAATAAGTAAAGACAATTTTAACATTATAAAAATAAATCACCTATCAATTCTTATTATTTCAATTACTCAATCAAGTATTCTTATAATTTATTTACTTAATTTTTTGTTTCCCTTAAACCAAATCTCCACTTTCCATATTTTCTCTCAATTTTTTTTCTTTTCATCCTTTTACTTTCCCTGTATTAAACCAATTAAAGTGTAAAATATGATTTTTGTATCCCCTATATTATTATTCTTCAATTATAATAAAATATGAGATAAATAGTTATTATGATGTGAAGTTATAATTTAATAATTAGATTTACAGAATTTATTTTTCAAAATTTTGTTTGATAATGTAATATAATATTAAGTAGAAATTACTCAAGTAATCATTCTTGATAATATAATATTTCTCTTCGAAATTTGTTCATAATTAGATATTAATTATTTTGTATAACAATATCTTAAAATTTAATTTATGGAATTATATTGTGTTGTATTTTATTTATTATTATATTATAAAAATTGTAAATTTGACTTGGATTTAAGAAATTATGTTAAAAATAAATAATATAATTTTATTTTTTTAATATAGATTGATTAAACGGGTTAATTAATAATTATTAATTAATTTATTCTATTTCTACGGGTTACATGCATAGTATTATTAATTTTTTTTTTCTCTTTCAAAGTTGCCATAAGAGATAGGTTAAAAAAAAACTTAAATATAAAATATTTTTGTTAACACTAACAAATTTTTTTGTCACCTCCTGCAGTTGTTGTTGTGCGCGGCTCTCACAGCGAAAAAACCCGAAGCAGAAACACTGTCGTTTTCATGGCTTCAGTGTTTAAGTTGCGAAGTCGTTTCCTCTGCACGTCCTCGAAATGGAGGGTGAAGCAGGTGACAACCTCCAACTTCGAAGAGTCCCTACGAGAGATAAAGACACACATCGCCGCCTCCGATTTCGTGGCCGTATCCATGGCGAAGACCGGCTCTCCCTCGCCACCGTCTTGGCTCCGCCCTCTCCCCTTCGACACCGCCCAGACCGCCTACTCCAAGGCCCGACGCGCCGCCCACCGCTTCCAGCTCCTCCACTTCGCCGTCTGCCCCTTCTCCGTCACCCGCTCCGACAAACTCCTCGCTCATCCGTCAGTTCCCAATACCTTTCCTTCTTTTTCTTTCTTGGAAAATACTGGGTTACGATTTTTTCAAAAGATAAATGTTGAAAATGTGCAGTTATAATTTCGTGCTGTTTCCGCGAGACGAATTGAAGACGGGGATGCCTGCTTACAGCTTTTCGTGCCAGACGTCGCTTCTCGCCTCCATGGCTCGCCGGGGCTTTGATTTCAATGCTTGCGTCTATAATGGTGAGTTTTTTTTGCTTTTGTGTGTTCACGTGCTCGTTTTTGGGCGCGCAAAATGGGTAAATTCTATCCCGTTTACTTGATGGTTTGAAAATAAGGACAAAACCTAAAACATGTTCCTTAAGTACTTCTGGTGCTGTTCTCCTATCAAAATATAATTTTAGGCTGAGTTTGTTTGAACGCACAAAGTAAAATTAAATTGAGTTTCTCTATTTTATAAAAGTTCTCTTATGACTCTTCAAACTTAGTTTGTCAAACAAACGCCCAGTTTGGTGGTATGCTTGTTTTCTCTCACAGTACTTTAGCACATTTGAGGAGTGCTAGTAACATATCCTTTTAACACATTATTTCTAACCTACACTTTACGATTGAAATTTGTTGGAAACAACAAAATCAGGAGGTAGTTATTAAATATGGGACCCACTAGAATTTATAGTTTCCAATAATTTTCAGCCAATTATAAGGGTGTGTTTAAAGCTTTGTTGGGTAGAGAAGAAAGAATAAGAGAGTGAAAAGAGAAGAGAAATAGATGAGAAATGAGTAGAAAAAGATGTTTAGTTGGAAAGATGAGAAGAAAGAATCCATAATTTTATTTATTACTATTAGTATTATTTTTTTAATTATTTATTCTTATTCTTATTATTATATTATAATGATAAAAAGAACAACTCTTTTTTTGAAAGATAGACCCATATAAAATTATGGTCTACAAAACAATTTTATATACTCATTTTAGTTACATAATCGAATATGTTATGAGTTGTCAATTCCCACTTGTTTCTTCTCTCTTTTACGTGGAAAGAAGACTGCTGGACCCATCCCTTCCTTCTCTTTCCGTCGCAGATCCTTCCAGTCAAACCACAGCAGCTTCCTCCCTTTCACTTGCATTCCTTCCTCCCCCCTCATTAGCTCTAACAAACGAAGCATAAAAGAGTGTGTTGTTAGTATTTCTGTTGCACATTTATATTTGGCGCAACACCAAATTTTTGCAAAATAAAATCCATTCAAACTTAAGTTTGCAAACTTTAATCTAAACATGTACTTATCTGTTTACTTTTAATGCAAATATTTATTAAATGAACTACAGAGGTGAAACTCAACTTTGATTGGAAAGCAACATAAGCACATAAGGAAATACTCTTGAATGGGAGAAAGAAAGAAAAAGGTTTTTTCTGCCCTAAATATGAAGTAGTGTTTTGTTCATGGTTATAGTTAGTCACCTGAATAGATGGTCCCTTCAACTACATACTGGAATTTGTAATCTGTTTAGGGACTCTGTTATCGTTGTAAATGTGGAAGGAAAGGTTATGCTATGACATGTAAATTGAGGATTTATGGTTCTGTTACTTATTTTGGGATCTGGATTCCAGGCATATTGACATTCACATAGGCATGAATGGGCATTGTTACAATTCAAATCTTGGATGTGCACAAGTTTTTGATTACTGAGATAAAATGAGCTATTTCATCTTCATTAAAAGTTTTCAATTGATTGACTGAGAAACGTGTTTCTTAGAACATGAATATAGACTTCACTCAATCTTATAAAATTGGTTTGTAAGGTGAGGTTGTACCTTACTTATATATTATAATTTGATCATATCTCTAGTTGATATAGGACTTCAATACACTCTCTCATATCGAGAATATGGGTGATTTTTAGATTTCAACATACCCCCCATGAGTTTTGTAAGGTTGAGTGAGACCCATATCCACTTTCTAAGAGTGTCAAAATCTCTTAGCGTTGGAAAATCTGAATCCCTTATTTTGGTATCCTAATGAGCTAAGACTGAGGGTGAGCCTTAGCAAGAATAAATTTGCTTCTTTGTAGCTTAGAGGTCATTGTTTCTAATCCTCTTGTGGGGCTATGGCTGAGTAATTTACACTTGCTGCGCCTCCTTTGGTGTTGGTGTGCCACCTGCACTAGTTTGCCCTTTATGAAATAACCTATGAATTTTGATTTGTATGACAGGCATATCATATCTATCAAGAGCTCAAGAGTCAGTAGCTAAAATTCGTCTTGGAACTGCATTCCCTTCTCTTTATGTGATGAAATCTTCTTCACCCCGTACTGTTGCTGATACAGTTTTTGTTGAGAGGGTTAAATCACGGATTAATCATTGGAGAAAGACTTGTAAAAGCTCTGGCACAAGCACAAGCAGAGACGGTGAGAAATCTTTAGCAGATTTTTGTGCAATAAGGAATTCCTTGTGTCTTTCTTTGGTTCTTATAATCTCATTTTATGCAGAAGAACTTATCAACTCTTTTAGGAATATTATCCTGGGTAGTGAACAGTTCAGATCAAGACCTTGCATGACTATTGATGTTTGCAGTGACCATCAAGTGCAGCTAATTCTCGAGGTATAATGAACTAATGAAATTTTAAAGTTCTAATTTGATTGATACAAACTTGATCACTCACCTCCCTATTGGTATATGACTTAAATGATTCTGTTCTTTTTTCCTATGTTTCTTGACCGTTTGTTTGTAGATGTTGGTAGACTACTCAGATGATCTTCTTCCTTTGCCGATCCCCACAGACAGTGGGACCATACTTGCTGTTCGAATTGTTTTGGTAAATTCGAAAGAAGATAAGGATTTATTGGAGGTAATGAGAAATGAGAAATGAGAAATGTCTACTCTTTTTGCTTGCCTCCTAAATCATGGTTTTACACTGCAGAGAGAGCTTCAAAATTTTGAAGAGGAGGAGAGCAAGAAAATTCGTGGATTTCGAGAGGTTATTGAGTCAATTTCTGCTTCCCAGAAACCTGTTATTTGCTACAACTGCCTTAATGGTGTATCTCTTAAATGGAAATTCTCAACTTAGTTGTAGTATTGATCTGGTCTACTTTCTTCGTGTTGTTAACTTTTCATTGACTTATGCAGATTGTGTGCTAATTCATTCAAAATTCATTGCACCACTTCCAGCAGATGTAGATGAATTTGTGAGCTCCCTGCATTCAGTTTTTCCCAATGTACTTGACATAAATTATTTGATGAAGAAATATGGAACCATGAGAAAAGTGCCCAACATTTCAAGTGCTATATCCTATTTGAATAATCATTTCTTTGCACCAGTTGATTTGGAAATTCCTGACCAAGGTATCTCCAGTTCTTGATCTTCACAACCTTTTAGTCTCGTGCAAAATTCAAAATCATGCTTATTAGAATGTTTCATACTCATTCATTTTGTCTAGGTTATTATGTGCAAAGCCTCATGAGCATGCTTATTAGATGGTTTCATACTTTACAAAACTGAATGCTTAGCTTATGGCTTGTTTATCTTTTCATTTTATAATTACAAACTGCCACTTTTGTTTTCAATCTGTTTCTTGTTCTCAAATATTTGTACAAGAACTATTAGAAAATAACTTTTCTTTTGTTTTCTGTGTATAAATCTTTCAAAACAGAAACAGATTAAAAAGTATAAGGTGACAGTTTTATAATTAACATAAAATGAAAATAGGAAATGAATCCAAAAGTAAGTCGGCTCTTAGGGGGTGATTGTTATTATTTGTTTCTTGTTTAATTATTCAACTGTCACCTTTTTTTCATTTTCTATTGATGTAAAGTTGCTTTACTTTAATTCACATTAGAAAATTCATGTTTTTCTATCTTTTATTTTTCATATTAGGAATTAGCTGATGTGGCATTAGGCTGGTGGGAAAAGTTTGTTGCACCTTTTCATGCATTGCCTGGGGCTCAGGAGAATATACGCAAATTATTTATAACAAATTTTCTGTCTACTCTCTATTTTTTCGATCAAAACCTACTGTGTAATGAGTTTTATTCATGAACTAATTCTCCTATTAATTAGATCAAGGAAATTTTAGCAACCACCTCCCTAGATCCAAAATTCCATTTCAATTCTTATCATCCTCCTGTAGATCCACCATGGTGAACACCACATGAAGTCAACAAACTGTATGGAATCCAATGTGGATATGTAGGTGAAGCTCAATGAAGTTATGATGTGCCTTTCAGAGCTCCAAACCATGTTTAGCAACCATTTAACAGTTAACAAATTGATGGTTCAATTTCTTCTCAGTTGGAAATACCACAACCTGATCATAGGGAAGGATTTCAATGGAGTCTAGGTGTTCCTCATCGCTTTGCAAATTCAGCAAAACATTTACTCTACTAGGATCTCGAAGATAGACTTCCCCAAGTTTGATGGTTCAAAGATCAAGGAATGGTTGTGCAAGTGTTAGCAATTTTTTTTTCCTTGGATAACACTCCCCCAGAATCTAAGGTATGATCTTGAATCCATTTAGAGGGAACTGCTTTACAGGGAAACCTAAATTATATCTTGAAATTCAATATGTACCCCACTTGGCCCTAATACATAGCTGATATTACTATGAGGTCTGATGAAACCTATGACGATCCTCTATCTAATTTGATTCAAGTGAAACAATAAGGCAAGGCACAAGATTACATTGAAGCTTTTAAACTGGCTCCAACACAAGTGATCCTACCCCCTAAATAGTCACCATGTATATTCTTGGCTAGTTTTGAGCCCCACACTCAGATGCATATGAGGATGTTCAACTGCTCCATAGCTCATGCTGCTAAATTAGCCAAGCTACATGAATATGCTATAAAACTACTATGACTGGCCCCCAATTTAATAACAAATCCAATTATACCTTCTCCAAACCAACTTATGGTAACATTTCCAATTCCCAAAAATGAGCAATTAATCCTTATTCTCCCACGTAAGGCTATTAGAACTTACACTATAGTTGAGATGGCAGACAGGAGAGCCAAGGTCTAAGCATGTTTTGTGATGAACAATTAACACCTGGACATCAACTTAAACATAGGAAATCCCACTGTTATTGATAGAAGTGGATAATGATGATGATTCTATGCATGAGGAATTGGAAGTAGTAGAAGAGAATGGGGTCGTGTTTGTTCACTCCTCACTTAGAGAAAAACCTTAGTTGTGATCTAGTTTTAAGAGTGCAATGGTTAAATAGGTCCTATCATATGGTATTTTTTGGTTTTTGTGGTTATAGAATATATTTTAGAAATATAAGAGATTTAATAATATTTTATTCATGTACTCTATATATAGAGCAAAAATGTAACCATATTTATCAAATATTAACAATATTTCAATCTTAACTTCCTAAATCTAAAACAATAATACTAAAAATATTCTAAAAATTAATTTCAATAATAGATAATTAGACAGATATTTTTAACACTCCTCTTTGCTCTATTATCTATTAATTTGAATTTCAAATTTGATTTTCCTTTTCTTTATGCTTGTTTTCTTCCACCCTTTGCACGTGTAATTTTTGTCATTCTCTTTCTTGTATGAGACCACATTTTCATTTAACTCAACATTCTTCTTTAGTATATTCATTCTTTTATCAACTTCATCTTTTTTATTTCTTGTGGACTTCATGAGAGTAGCATTGAACCTTTGATGGATGTCAGAAGGTGGTTCTTCATCTATATCTTGATTCTTCTCCTGTACATGAAACTTCTTCAAGACACATGCATCTTCATGCTCTTCTTTTGATTTTGATCCTTCTTTCATATCTTCTTCATTCGTAGCAAAACTTTTTTCCTTCATATGAACTTTGAATACTTTTAAGTTATTTGCATCTTTAATCACACAAAGTTTGTGTTCAAAAGACACCTTATAATCTTTCTCTTATTATTAAGCAATACTTAACAAATTTTGATTAATTTCAGGAACATATAAGACATCAAAATTAATTAGAGACTTGAATGACTTTTAATTGTAATTGTTTTAATACCTTTCATAACAAGTTCTTTATTCCTAATTCTTACTTTAGAAACGATGGATTCATTAAGTTCTTTGAAAAACATTTTATCATGAGTCATGTGGTTTGTACAACCATTATCTATAAGCCAACCTTTTGTGAATGTGTTGGTTGTACAACATGATGTTACAAAGAGATGTTCCTCTTCTTGCTCATCCTTTGTAACCTTGACAAGTTCTTGTTTGATGTTGAGACTTGCATATCTTTTTTACTACATCTATGGCATTTCACCTTTGGCTTCCACTAACACTTGTTGTGTGGGTAATTATTTTCCTTGCAATAGGGACTGGGCAAAAAAACACATATATTTTTGTTTTGATTGTAATTATTACCTTTGTAGTTCTTGAATTTGGAAAGTACCTTCGATTGAAGTACCTTTCGACAATAAGATCTTCTCTCATCATTCTTTGTTGTTCTTAAGCCTGCAAAACATGTAACACTTCTGTCAAAGTAATCTTAGACAAATTCTCTGTATTTTCCAAAGAAGCAATAGATGCTTCATGTCTCTCTGACACCTGTACTAGTAGTATTTTCTCAACTAATTTGGAATCAGGAACTCCTTACCGAACAACTTTATCTTGTTGGTAATACCCAATCCTTATTAGAATTATAGAGAAGAGAGAAAAGCAAAGAGAAGAGTTTAACAGTAAAGTGGCTAAGTATTATTATTTCACTGAATCAGAAATGAGTTTCAAAAAAAGCATATATAGGCTCATGAAAGAAGTTACAATAGAAAAGAATAACAAACTGTTTACAATCAAAATAATAACAAATAGTTAACAGAAAGTGTAATAGACTAATATCTAATTGGATAACTGAATATTTATATTTATATCTTTCATACCCTTTCAAACTCAAGGGGAAGGATGGTTACAGATAAAATCCTGCACATTGAGTTTGCTCCTAAGAAGTTCAAAACGATTAGGAGATAAAGGCTTTGTGAGAATATCCGCCCATGATCCAAGCTAGGAATACGAAAAACTTCAAGTTGTTTGGATAACACTTGATCACGAACACAAAAAACATCAATCTACATGTGCTTCGTTCTAGAGTGAAAAACAGGGTTGTGTGCTATGGCGACAACACTTTGATTGTCAAATAGCATGATAGTAGTGGAGGAAGGAATGTATAATTCTTTCAGAAGAGTTTGAATCCAAATAATTTTTGTTGAAGATTGAGCTATGATATTCAGCTTCAATGCTTGATCTGGTAGTGACAAGCTGCTTCCGAGACCACCAAGAAATGAGATTAGGACCCTGAAATATTGTACATCTAGAGGTGGGCTTCCTATCATCTATATCAAATGCCCAGTCAACATCACATAGGGATGTCGTAGAAAAAGGTTTTGTTACTGAGGCTGGTTTCATGTGAAGTTCATGAGAAAGAGTACCCTTAAGGCATTTTAACAGCTGTCCAATGAGTGTTTAAAGGTTTGGACATGAATTGACAGACTTTGTTTACAGCATAGCTGATTTCTGGTCTTGTAAAAGAAGCATATTGCAAGGCTCCAACTACGGATCTGTACAGAGTAGGATCTTGAAATAAATCTAATCCTGATTTAGATAGTTTGTAGGAGATGATACAGCTTGAGTTTCGACCATTTTTGTTTTATGCAAGAGGTCACGAATATATTTACTTTGAGTCATGAGGAGAGTCTTGTGATAAGGATAGCTGATTTCGATTCCTAGAAAGTAGTCAAGTTTACCAGTTGCGTTAGAGAAAAATTAGATTGCAATTTCTGAGTCGGCTGCTGAATAAGAGAAACAGAGGTGCCTATGATAATGATGTCATCAACATATACTAAACAATATGAGAGTCATGTTGGTAGGTGAATAATGAAGGATAACATTTGCTTGAATGAAAACCAAGCTGCTGCAAAAGAGTTGTTGTGAGTTTGTCAAACCACCGTTCAGGTGCTTGCTTTAGGTCATAAGTGTTTTTATTGAGTTTGCAAACTAGAGATTTGTCTAAGGCTTCAAATCTTGGAGGTTGTACCATAAACACTATTTCTTCAAGAGTACCAACTCAGTTATGTGTCTGTGTTTTCTTTCAACAACACCATTTTGGTGGTGAGTATGAGGACAAATAAGTCTGTTTGTAATGACATTAGTGGCTAGAATGAGGTAAAGGACCTGAATTCAACAACCCCCCATCAGTTTGAATACTTTTTATTTTGATATTAAACTGCAGTTCAACCATAGATTTGTAATTCTGAAAAAAACAGTACAAATGATAAAGGATAAAAGCCAAGTGAACCTTGAAAAGGCATCAACAAATGAAACATAGTACAAAGAACCATGGGTGGATGGAATGTGTGAAGGACCCCAAAGATCACTAAATATCAACTCAAGAGGTAAATTCTACATAGTTTCAGAGGGAAAGGAAGGGAGTCTGTGAGACTTCCCTACTCAACAAGCTGAACAAAAGGGAAAGGAAGGGAGTCTGTGAGACTTCCGTACTCAACAAGCTGGACAAAAATCCAAAATTTTATTAGATGGATGACCTAATCTACCATGCCACAAATTGCTAGAAACCGATAATTTGGTTACAGCAGAATTGTCATTAACAGTTGAACTAGAGGTAGTAGCGGTAAAGGATACAGGAGCTTTTAACATAGCTTGAGATGAACAATCTAGAAGTTTTAGATTAGGAAAGGAGTAGAGACCATTAATGCCAACGATGTCACGAAGTAGGACTTCATTGGTTGCCTGAGATTTTGTGAGGATAAAACTCAAAATAAACACTATTATCAAGAGCAAATTTACTAACACTTTGTAAGTTTTTTATAATTTTTTATAATTGAAGGTACATGCAATAGATTATGTAAGTAAAGAGAGAAATTAGGATTAGTAGTGGTCTTGAAACAAGAAGAACCAAAGCCATGAACTTTCAAACCTTCACCATTACCAATGTAAATCTGATCGGGCCCTTTAAAGTGACTAAGTTGATGTTTATCAGATGTGGAACCTGATTTGGCTGTTTCCCCTGGCCTCCTGCAACCACTTCCCATTCCTAACCGTGTCTGGGATGATATTTGCTTGGATTTCATTGAAGGTCTCCCACCTTCACATGACAAAAAGTACTTTTTGTTGATAGACTAGGTATGCTCACTTCCTTACCTTGTCACATCCTTATACTACATTGGATATTGCTCAATTTTCCTTGGACCATATCTTCAAATTTAATGATCTCCCTAGCTCTATTCAGAAAAAGCAACGCAAAATTTCCTAACAAATCTGCTCTCTACTCAGTTTTTTGGATCAAAATCTGATGTGTAAGGGGTTATATTGAATGAAGTCCCCTACTCATTTAGATCAAGGAATTTCCGGAGTCCAACTCACTAAATCCGAAGTTCCATTTCAATTGTGTCTTGTGTTCACTTTTTAATACATCTGTCACCTTGTTTCCAATTTGTTGTTTATTTTTAAAGATTTGTGCAGGAGACACTGAAAACAACTTTTTGTTGGTTTTTTCTGTTTCCTGTACAAATATTTGTATACACCAAACAAAATGAAATAAGGTGACAACTTAGTTGTTAAAAAATAATAATAGGAAACAAAAGTACAAGTAGCCCCCTCTGCTTGTCTATATTTAGGGAAGGCTGAGTTATGTTTTTATTTCTTTAAGAATTATTTTAGACCAAAAAATAGAAAAAGATTTCTTTATTTTCATCACTAGTAAGTCTTGCTTATTTATTTTTTTCATTTGTTGGTTTACAGCTACAGTAAAAGAAGACAAGATTGATGGACTTAATGCATTAAGACTAAGCTATTTATTTACGAAGCTCTGCTCTATACTGAAAATTTTCCCAAATGTTACTGAATCTGGTGATAAGCATTTGGCTCCAGAGCTTGAAGACTTCACCAATGTATTCCATCCATGCTCACCCCCTATCCAAGATTCATCTAATGCAGTTGGCGTATGGACCAATAATACAAGAAAAATCAGTTGTGAACATTTGGTTTTCTTATGGGGATTCAATCTTGGTATGACAGCTGGCATGATAAAGAGTTTACTTCGTTCATCACATAATATCTTTTCAGGAGATTTTGATGTTAAATTGGTGGATAAGAGCTGTGCCATTGTTGTTTTCTGGCAACCTGGAGTATCAAAACAATTTCTAGACATAATGAATAGTGAAGAAATAAGCGGAGACTTGAAGGAGTTGGTATCAGATGGCCTGAGGGTAGCCAGTTACGAGACCTACAACAAAGTATGTAGGCTAGGTCTGTGGGAGATGGATCTTGCGGAGTCACTAGAAAGAGCCTTGGAAAGTTCTTGCTGTGATAAAGAGAGTAATTGTGAGAGAAAATCTTCTGAAATTCATTGGTATAATGACAATGTAATTAACTTGGATGATCTTTAATGTTGTCATGTACACCTATTATTGAAATGTTATTGATTGCAAGGACACGATGTTATTTTGTAATGCTGAACTTGTCATTGAGCAAGATGCTCCATCAATCACGTATCAAGCTCGCAATCACAATCTTGTTAGATGTAAAATGTGATCAGTGTAATGTACAATGTGGCGCCATGAGGAGAGATGAGAAATATATTGGGGTAAATAATATTTTTATTCCTGAATGTATAAATCGTTCATAATTAATTTAGTTCATAAAAGAGAAAAATTTTAGTTCAGAAACAAATTCTTGAGTTTACATATTCAAATATCAGTCTTTATTTATCCAAATTATTATATACAAATGGAAGATAAAGAAGAAAATCATGAACAACCATGTTTGCCTCATACTCGCCCATGAATAATGCTGCTTCTCACTGACCCTCTTTTGTAACAAATTTCTATTTCAGGTTATTGGGATCAATGGATTCCAGGACCAACTCTGAATGTCACACCACAAACTGGAAAGTTGTTGTCAATGTCAAGAACGACCTTGATGAACCATCACTCTTCTAAAATGGTAATATAACTGGCAAGGATTATGTTGCGTAGTTAAATATGCAGGAATGGAATACGACAAAGGAAATACGCCTGGTAGAGTGGAGTTTCAATAACTAATTCTGCAATTCCAGCGAGGTGGAATTGGACGTGTTCCTGCAGGGGTTAAATACTCTAAGATGACCTTCATTCTTCACCTGTTCTTCCTTTAGTCCGAACAATTCCTTTCTTCTAGCAGCAATATCAATCTGACTGTTTTTATGTTCTCGGCAGGAATGCTCAAGTCAGTAAGGATAGAATAACTCAATAATAATATTGAACAGTAATTTAATAACGGACAATAATTTGATGAGTTATGTTAAAATTTGTTAATCTTCTTTTATCTTTTGATAATTTTTTATAGTAAGTAGATTAGCTAGTAATGCTCATTACTTTTGCTAATAGAACTTGTAACATTTGTTTGGTGTAGCATCATATCATATTGGCAGATTCTCTGATTTGGTCAGTCTAATAAAACTGGGTTGGCTTCCGCATAACAGGATGTATGAGTCACAAGTTAGAGATCATATAGGGAGCTTTTTCTAATTCCCTAAACTTCCAGAAAGATAGAAAGATAGAGTGCTTATTAATGGAATAGGTCCTATAGCTATGATGACAATCTTGTCCCAAATGGCATTTCGTACCAAATAATAAATGTGGAACCAGGTAAGGCAATACTTGTTTTTCTTTTGTTTTATTTGATTTATAAGCATGGGAGACGTAAGTGACAGTGACATACACGGCAAGTTGGCAACAATCTTCCTTCTCCTTAGAACTTTTCTTTTACAGAGAAGTCCGCTGGAATTTTTATATGTTTGAAACTATAATATAATAAAGCACTGCCTCTTGCTGATGATAGTGGCAAAACAATTTGGATTTGAAATATACAAATTTATCTTATACGAGATGATAAAGGTATGAGTAAAAGTTTTCAAAGATGAATAGTACAAGTATTCATCACACATTACCACACGGCCAAACCTCTATCCCTAGAACTTCGTCATCCTCCTCAATCTCATACAAAAACAATTCTCCAGTAAAATTATTTATAGGCCACGATATTTGCCTCGCAAACAGCCATGCCTATACATTCATTATCAATTAAACACTTTCCTAGTTTCATATTGAAAAGAGATGTGGTATTTCTCACATATCGATGATACTAATTACAACAATTCAAATTTTGGATTGATAAACAAATTAGGAAACTAATAGGGAATTGGATATTATATGGTGTGTAAGTCCACGTCAAGTAGTGTGCGACGTTTAGTAGAGTACTAAGTGTGGTTTTCCCCCTCCCTTAACTACTAACTTTTAAAGTTTGGTTTTTCAAGTGTTTGGTCTTTATCAAAGATGAATGCTAGCAACACTCTCATTCTAACTTTATTGGAAATCACAAATTTATTGGAACTTTCTATCCTTTGATCTAGATTCTATCTAGAGAGCATTAAAATATCAGTAATGCCTCTCCCTCATGCTTGCTGGATATATAATCTTTTTCTTAATTTGAAGTTTCATTTTCAGATGTTTCTTTTATTTATTTTATCACGCATGGCTAATCACTATATATGTGGTGCGTCGCTCTCCAGTATTGGTCAATGTTGTAAATCTTTGGGGAAGGTGAAAGGTGGGTTAAACTGATCGATGTCATGAGCTAAGAAAGAGGTTTTAGCTATCGTTTATAAACTTGAGTAATGGAGTATGGAAACAATATTAGTTTTTTTGCCGGAGTTATGAAAATTTGAGGTATCTTATTATCCAGTCATTTTTTGTTAGGCCTGAAACACACAGACCAAACTCTTGTCTGCTTGACTTGAGCAAATTGTTATCTGTGACAAGGCAAACTCCTTTATATCATAACTGTGTGTTTATACATAATTTCATGATCATCTGATCAAGAGGTCTTGAGACTAACTATGTTGTTTGTATGTTTTTTTATCCTACGAGTATTACTGAACGAGAATGTCTTGCTACCACTATCATTGTTGTCATTCTTCCAATTCTTTTTTGGATCATCTTATTATTCTATATTGGCGCATAACATTTATTACGCAACATTCCAAAATTTCCACCAAAAAAATGGTTTAATTCTGTCGCTCACGTTTAAACTCTCAAAAAAGAATTTGCAGATACATTAATGACTTTAAATCTAGATATCTAAGTAGTTTGTAAATAAGAGACAACTTAATTTTTTCTGTACTCATGTATCATCAACTGTTTATCATTCTGTCTGAAACAGGGAAAACATATCGCCTACGTGCTCATGATATTGGATTATACACAATTCAGCAAAACTACACAACCATGGATATTCGTGTTGGCCAGTCATATTCATTCTTGGTTACAACGGATCAAAATGCCAGCAGTCATTACTATATTGTTGCCAGTCCTAGGTTTGTTAATTCATCATGGGCTATAGCTACCGGAGTTGTCATTTTGCTCTACTCTAATTCTCTAGGTCCTGCTTCAGGCCCTCTTCCCAGTCTTTTGGGTGAAGATGATCCTTCATTTCAATAAATCAAGCAAGACCAATAAGGTTATTATTGGTACTTTGTTTCCTTTTGGAAACTTTTGCTTTCATAAATAATTGGATGGTGTGGCTCGCAGCACTACACAGGTATTACTGCCTTACTTCCTTATCCGCGGCATAATCTCTTACTCCTTGCATTTGCTCAGAAAATTATGTGAAATCTATGTTGGAATGGACCATTTCTTATATAACAAGGGGAACTAAGATAAAGAATAGAGATTGTTCAAAGATTCCACCAAGAAATTGCTACTCTAAATTTTTACTTTTGCTTAAAATTTGAATATTTAAAAATATATTGACTTTCTTCTTTATTGTCCTTATAAGAACAATTTACTGTGCTGTTTTTTTCTTACCCTCTCTTCAGCCAATTCACCAGAGCAATTTTTCTTTACTAAAATATGACCAGTTTCTTGTTAGTTGTTTCAACCTGCAAGGACATGTGATTGCATGTAAAGTGACACATGCATTTGATTTTCCCTGCTAGAGTAGCTTTTAGTGAAAAAAAATGGACTGTACCAGAACAACCTGTCTGCAGGTCCTTTCCTCGTGCTTGGACGGCCATTTTGGTATCGCTTGATAATGCCGGTATTTGGAACCTTCGAGCAAAGAACCTCATCTCTTGGTATCTGGGCTACAAGTTTATGTGCACGTTGTAGCCATGAAAATACTTTGTCTGACTATGGCTTACTTTCCTCCGTTTAAAAGTAAGAGTTTCTTTAAAGTCGTTTATCATAAGGTATTTGGATGAGAAATTTAGAGGAAAATTTAATTTTGTAGAGAATTTAAAATATTTTATGATAAAATATATTGTTTGAATATGAAATTTGGATATAAATTATAATTTTAAAAATTTAGGATAATAATTTAATTACTTCAAATTAGAGTTTTAAATTCTTTAAAAAAAAGAATAGTAAAAATTTACAGTTTTTTTTTAATTTTTTCTTTCTTTAATCTATGTTTCTTCTTTTTATTTTTTTTCTTTTACTTAATTTGAATTTAATCAAGTAAATTTGATTTAATTTGAATAATTCATCTTGAGGTGATCCAATTTGACCTAATCTATCTTAACTTAACTTAAGTCAACTTATTTGAACAATCTAATTTAAATAGTCTAATTTAATTTGTTTTAGTCTATTTCAATCTAGTTGGATTCGATTTAACCTAGTTCAAACAAATTTAATTTAATCTACCAAATCAATTTAATCCGACCCAACTCATCATAATTTATCTTAACCAAATCAATTTAATCCGACCTAACTCATCATAATTTATCTTAACTTAAGTAATACATGTATGTGAAGATCAAATTTTATAAGTTATGTCAAATTAACAAGTACAGTAATAATAATTTTTATATTTAAAAATAATTAAAATACATGTAAATAAAAGATTTAAATTAAATAAATTTGAATTATTTTAGCCAAATAAAATATTTAGAATATCAAAAAATTAAAAATGAGAAAAATTCAAATTCAATCTTTTTTTTGAATTTATTGAAAATTATAAAATTCTTTCCAAACACAATATTAATTCATTTGGAGACATCTTATATTCATCTTTTGTTTTTCATGTGGATTATTTTGTGAGGTAACGGGTTCTCTTTCTTAAGTAACCATGAATGTTTTGGAGTTTCATTTATACTCCATTATAGGGAAAATATATTTTATGGTAGTTTTTTTTCCTTTAGATTGTTGAAAATTTTGTAAAAATTTGTTCCATGTGAAACTTGTTCAGTTGTGATTTTGACTTTTTTGTCTTCAATTTTTCATGGGATGCTCCAAATATAAAAGACAATTATGCCAAAAATCTGTAAATCATTTATACCAAGAGTTATGCATGTGCAAACATATGATTTATTGAGAAAATACTTAATGAACTCTTACACAACTAAAGTTAGTATTGATGTTTTGGATAATATCTTAAGACTCAATTATTAGAATTTTGTGAAATTAGTCTAGATTGAAAAAAAGATACACAATATAATAACATTTGTGATAAACACTTTTTTAAATTAGTTTAAGTTGAGGATCATCTGTTAATCATAATGTGTTTCTTTTATTTTGAAAAGTTAATTAAATATAATATATGTTTTTCTTAATTTCATTCCTTGTTAATTTTTTTTTAAATAGAAAATGTTTTCTCAAATTAGAAATACAGCTTTTTGAGAAGTTAATTACAATATTTTATAAAATCATTTATTATTTTTAAAAATTCAATTTTTTTAGGTTAGAGTTTGGAGTTGCTCTATTAAATTTTAGAAATTCATTTTAGAAGAAAATTTTAATAAATATAATTTGATAGTAATTCAATATATTTTTAAAATTGATAATTAAACAAATTTATAAATTATTAAAAATTAAGGAATCAAAGTAAAGTAGCATAAAAAAAATTTAGGAATCAAAATTACAAATAATTAAAATTAAAAACTAAAATTATGAAAAAAATAGAAATTAAAATTTTGAATTTTGTAAAATATGAGAACCGAAATTATAATTAAGTATTTTTGTTTATATCATTATTTTCACTTTACAATATGTATTGTTTTTAAGTGTATAAATATTACATTGGTAATAAAATGATTTTAATATCTTATTTTTACATTAAATTGAGTATAAATTATTGAAAATTCATTACTATTTATTATTAACATCTCGATCACTTAATTTGAGTATAAATTATTGAAAATTCATTACTATTTGTTTCACTTTAACATCTCGATCACTAAATTTACTTCCAATAAAAAAAGAAAATATTTCATTATTAATTTTTGCAATAAATTAAAAATATAAAAAAAAATTATTAATACATTTACAAATAACTGTATATAAAAATATATTTATTTATTTATTTCTTACAAGTGCTATTGTTATTATTTCTTGTCCACTGCGATCAACCAAACCAAATTTGCCATTTCTGGAAGTTGAAAAAACTCACTCAACACCATGATACCTTCACTCTCTACATTTCTTCAGAACCCAAATCCGATCCTCCTTCACTGCCACAACTTCACCCTCCCTTCCATTCGTTCCTTGAAAAACAAAACTGCGCCCAGTAATGGTCGATTCTCTGTTTCTTGTTCTTCTTCTTATCACACATACGACGTCGTCATAGTGGGGGCTGGAGTCATTGGCTTAACCATCGCTCGCCACTTCCTCCTTTCTTCCGACCTTTCAGTCGCCCTAGTCGATAAGGCTGTTCCTTGTTCTGGTGCCACTGGCGCAGGTAGTAAATTTCAATTAATAGGTAAATTCAGTATAAAAAAATAATTAAAGCTGCTTCAATTTGAAATCAGTTTTGTACCTGGAATCAATTTCTCATTGTGAGACTTAACATCTGAATATTTACCCATCTTGTTATTTGGTATTTCAATGTGATTTTAGATAGTCCATTATGAAACCAAATATGAGTTTATAGTCCAACATGAATCCAAACAAGCAGTTATCTCTTTTGTTTTTTGTGGGGCGACTGGGTAAGGCTACCTGGTATTTCAATGTGATTTCAGATAGTCCATTATGAATCCAACTATGCATTAAAGTGTGAGTTTTTTTTTATTTTTTTATTCTTTTGTATAGCCGAACTAGTAAATACAGTTTTATGTTGAATTTTGGTTAACTGTACGCTCTGTTCCCTTTTGTTTTGGAATTTGAGCTGGTTGTTTCTAGGGCAGGGACATCTATGGATGATAAACAAAACCCCTGGGAGTGCTACATGGGATCTTTCATGGAGGAGCCATCAGCTCTGGACAACACTGGCACAGAGCCTGGAAGAGCAAGGCTTGGATCCTGTGGTGGAGTTGGGTTGGAAAAAATCTGGTACAATACCTCTATCTTTCTACAAACTTCTCTGTTTGTGCTGCAATTTGTAAGAGAGTCATGCCAATGTAGCTTATCCAATTTGAAGCTGCTTATATAATTTGCATCTTTTAATCGTGAGGCATTGGTTCAGAAGTTGCATTGTAGGAGTTGGGTCAGCAAAACGAAGTTTCTGGTTTGGTTAAAAGGTTTAATTATATTTTTAGTGACTCAAATTTGGGATAATTCTGGTTTTGGTCCCCAAATTTAAAAAATCTGTTTTTAATCCTTCAAAATTGAAAATAAATATGGTTTTAATCCCTAAACACTAAATTTGAGAAATTAAAAATGAAGTTTTCTTAAATTTTAAGGACTTAAAAACATAATTAAACCTTCTTATTATTATGAATTTCCAATTGTTTAATCATGGTATATAGAACCTGCCCAACAAATGAAAAACATGTTTAACCAGTGTTATCAAATATCACTGTCTTTTTACTAATTATAAATTTCCAATTGTTTAACCTTCTTACTAATTGAATCACATAACGAAAAATATTAGAAACTCAAAAATCATTTAAAAAATATATCAAATATCATAATAGGGTTATGGCAGGGAAGTATTGCAGATAAAAGGAAATACAATAAATACATATAAAAAATATAATAAATACATATGAATAAGAAAAATACATAAAGATAATTGAAATGCAAAAATTAATTAGAGACAACCGTATAAGTTCAAAAAAACATAAAGATAAATGTTCTAAGTATTTAATTATCTAACTCTTACTCAATCCTAACATAATTATCATTAAATGTTATCTAATGGGGCATTTTCCTCCTCCTATTAAAGTTAAATAATTCTTCAATTTCTTCATGCTTAGAATTAAAGTTATCAAATTCCAATTGTTCACTTGGAATAAATTCTATGAAAGTGTTTAAATATCTCACCAGGAGTTATGGTTTTACTTGATTCTTTGGCAAAGCCATCACCAAATAGTCCATTTCCACTTTTATAAATGGCAATTCAGTTAAAAAATTTTCATGCACATCTTTACTTGACACTAACCTCATGATGTAAGCATACAACTCATTGATAACCTCTAAATCATGTTTCATTTCTGAGTTAGAATAATAGAACACTAGGTTCAAAAAGTGGTCAACTGCATGCAATGGATGATGAAGTTGACAAGTTCATCTATTATCAATGATTATAAATACATCCTTGTATTTACTTTCATTATTATTGAAAGACTTCAGAAATAGAGCCTGTAGCTGTTTTTATTTCCCCATCTACAAGATGAAATACACGGACAAGAGGAGGCATGATTTTAAGAGTAAAAAGAACATGACTCCAAAATGAAGGCATAAGAACAATTTTTAAAGCTTCCGTCCCCTTGGCTTCTTTAGACAACTTATTCTTGTTCCATTCATCAGAAGTGAACATCTTTCTTAAACTTCCTTTCTTTTGATGAAGCCTTTCTAATGATAAATACGATGTAGCAAATTTTGTAACTGCATGTCTTACCAATTCCCTCTTATTTTTGAAATGTTTTAACAAACTTAAGGTACTAGAATGACTATAGAAAGCCAACAAGACTAATTCCTCTTTGAATTGTCTTCTTTATTAAAGGAAGCTTTCCAATGTCTTATAGCATCAAGTTTATGCAATGGGCAGTACAAAGAGTCCAATATAGATTAGGTTTTTTCTCCTCCAATATCTTACTAGCTAATACATAATTGCTTCCATTATTTGTGATCACTTGAACAACATTCTCTTCTCCAATATCGTCCTAAGGGTATCCATCATCTCAAATAATTTTTCTCCAGTCTTCACAAATTTAGAATCATCAATAAACTTCACAAACATTGTCCCTATAGGAGAGTTCACCAAAAAAGTAATCAAGGTTCGTTGCTTCCAATTAATCCATGCATCTAACATAATAGAGCAACCATGTTTGGTCCATTGTGGTTTATGATCTTTCAGCAACCCTTCAGTATATTACATCTCTTTATTAAGGAGTGGAACACTAATTTCATTGTAGGCAGGAATTGGTAAATTTGGATCATAAGTTCCAATAACATCAATCATATATTGAAGACTCTTTAATGTAACAAGATTGAATGATAAACCTGTTTGGTACAAAAAACGAACAATATATATTGATGAATTGATACCTTTAAATTTTTGTCACATGCCTTTTCTATACTAATTTGTCTCAATTTTTCCTTTATTTTCTCTTCTTTAATGCAAGAGCAGTATTCCTTCAAAAAATATCCATTGGTCCTTTTTCACTAGCATTCTTTCTCCCTTTATCATTACTAGCGGTTGAAAATTCAACTTTATCTTCACTCTCATTATCACCAGTAACAACATTATTTGCAAAGTTTATTAAAGTAACTGCCTTCTCTTTAAATAATTTTCAAAGTTCTTCTCTTACAACTTTGGAGCTTTGGAATAAGGTACAACATTGTCCTTTACCATTAGATGTTTTTTTAGCTCTAGTAACTCTCTCTTTCATAATTTCCCACAATAATTACAGAATGTGATGTTTAAGTTTGATTTATCTAATGGATGAGAATATTTCCAACCTATGTCAATTCTATTAGAAGTTCTTAAATTACCTTCAGTTGTCATTAAAATTGTTTTGAAACTATATCACTTCTATCTGGCTAGACAAAATATTTATATAAAATGAACTATTATTGAGTAGAAAAAAAGAAAAACCAAACATTAAACTATTTCCTTTCCACCCAATGCCCATTACCTAACTTACTGTAATATTAGGAAGTGGTTTCACAATGACGGAATGGTGGTGGAAGGTGGTAGGCCGCGGCAGTGGTGGTGATGACAGATGAAATGTCAACAACAGCTAATGGAGTTTCACCGTGATGTCTGTGCAATGGCGTAGCAAGATCATCGTGATTGCAGTAGCTGCAATGGTGGATGGAGTCGTGCAATCTGTTATGTAGTAACTATGCTTGAGTGCGAGATAGATGTCACACGAAGGAGCAAGAAAGTGCGTGGGGGAGGGTTGAAGGTTGCGGTTGTGGCAACAGTGGACTAAAGGTTGCAACAGCAGGAATCGATGGAGGCCTAACATTAAGTAGGTTTAGATTATTGTTACCTTGGGTGTTGGGTCAGGTCATATCATCTTATGACCCATCACCTTTTTTATAAAAAAAAAAGTTAAGTGTGTTGTGCTATTGGGTTTGGCTTCATTTTAAAAGAGCCTAACCGAGAGGCACAATGTACCTGCTAGGTTTAGGTATAAGAAGCAATTGCCGTTAGTTTCTTTTGCTTCTTCTACTCACTACTCACTTTGTACAGTCATCGCTTGCAGACCGTTATTTGTGCCTCAAACTCCTCGACGCACGATTTCATCATGACCAAAGTGGCTACAATGCGCTGCCATGAAAAATCCAAGTCGCCATTGCCTTCCCATGACCGCTATGACGTCCATAACCAATTTTCAGTAACACCGGTAGAAAGTATTTTGATGACTAGTTTTTGTTTGATAGCATGCATATATCATGGCACCACCCTTGTGAAATTTATGCTGAGAACTTGTTCAAGGTCATTCCCTCTTCAATCCAGAAGATTGTCTGATTATAAGGCTATAGGGAGGACTTGCACCTGGTGCATCTTTAGCTTCTACACTCTGGAGCCATGCTGCTACATATATTAATATTTTTCAGAAAGCACTTTTTTTATGTCAGAGAGCATCATATAGAAAGAGAAACACTAAGTTGTTTGTAAGAAGAGACAACTTTCTGTAGATCATGATTTGTTACATCATTCTATTTTCTATATTTGAAATGTAGAGTTGCATATGTGTTTCTCTGTTATGGGTTATGAGATTATCCTGAAGCAGTTAAGGCATGTCTGAATTATACAGTCTGCAATAAGTGTTGTGTGCAGTAATATGTAGGAGACGTGGAATTGATATAGTCATGCTAGGCCTCTTTTCCCTAGTGGTCAGAGCTTTGATGTGACATCTTTTGATCTACAGGAAGCCTATTAATTGGTAGAAGTGATGCAGAATCTGACGTGTTAAAAGTGAGGGTGAAACAATTTTGTGAGGCTGGGTTGAAAGCAGAGTACCTGAGTAGCAGTGTTTTGTTTAAAGAGGAACCTGATCTGTTGGTGGACCAAGACAGTGCAGCTGCATTTCTACCAGAAGACTTCCAATTAGATGCTCATCGGACTGTAGAATTTATTGAAAAGGTTCTGTATTCTTGCTTCTTTTTTCTTTGCTTATGTACTACTTGCAATGCAACTTACATAATTATCAATGTTTACATTTTTTTTGCATATATTTTACTTGCAATTGCAACTTGTAAATAATTATCTATGTGTACATTATTCTTTCAATAAAGACTTGCCACAGTGCTTCTACATGACTTCAGACTTACAATTGCAAATTTATTGTTGCTGTGTAGAGTAGACTAACAGGATTTTTGCATCAAAAGGAAGATATACAGAATTTTATAATGACCCAGTGAAATGTTTTATCAGGTTTAATTTTGTCCTTTGCCTTTGCACTGACTGTGGCACTTAAAACAATGGTAGAGGAACAAATTTTATTGACTGATTAAATGCCTTTTCTCATTTTGTTCTCAGGTCAGATGGCAATGGGGAGGTCAAAGCTGTTCAGACTTCCAAGAACACATTATACAGCAAGAAAGCAGTTATAGTTGCAGCTGGTTGTTGGACTGGTTGTTTGATAGAGGACTTGTTTAGAAATTGGGGAATGGAACTACATGTACCAGTAAGACCCAGAAAGGTGAGTTATACAGCTTGAAGATGGCCCCAATCTTTGCATATATAGGGATTCATTCACTGTTTTTTCAAATACTTTCATTTACCATGATGCACTCCGGTACGTTTTACTTTTGTAATTTGAATTGAAGTTGTGCAACAGTTTCTTAGGAAAATTTTCTTTCTTGATCTCATAGTCTCTTCTCAAATCAAGTTCTAACTTAAAAAAAAGGAGATATTTTACTAACCACTGAGGTTGTGCGTTGCAACACTGTAGTATTTTTTGAAAGGACTCCAATTTCCCTCTCTTAAAAACCATCGTTTTCATTTCTTGCTTGAAACTCTGAAGGAATGTGAATTATAGTTTTGAATTTTTGTATAATTCAACATTGTTAGTAAAATGGGTACATGGGGCCTATTACTAAAGTGTACTCTAGAAGTATTAAGAAGATAAGAAACCCAAATGACCCACAAGTCAGTTAGCTGAGACATGGTTACAGGGATTAGTTAGGAGGAGTTAATGGGTATAAATAGCAATGTATATACTGCAGTAACAGTTTTTGGAAACTCATTGTGAGGAGACTGCTGAGACTCTTGAATCCTGTGTAATCAATAAAGAATAACAATTCTCTTTTTCTCTCTCTACCTCTGTATTCTTGTGCAAATTTCCTTAATTCTTGGTTCCAGTTGTATCAAACATCAACAAAAACCTTATTATATTAGGTGAGATTGACTACATTGATCACATGACAACATTCTACTTATACATTATAGATTCAAAAATATTACTAACCATGAGATCAATCTTTACCAACTCTTCCAAAGTCCTTCTTAACCTCCCTCTCCTCTTCACCAGGCCAAAAAACATTGAATTTACTCTTATCAAATGGTGCTTCCCTTCTTTGTCTATGACCAAACCACCTAAATCTACTCTTTTTCATCTTTCCCTCTATCGCAGCTACACCAATTACTTCTTGTATACAATAATTTTGTGATAAGGACCCATTCCCAAACGGGCCAGCTGAGCCTGTGACCCATGAAGGGAAATCTATTCCAAAACAGCTACTCGTATACTCGCGAAGGAAGAGAGGAAAGTACTGATGTGGCATGAGAAACGGGGGAAGGCAGGTAGAGGAGAGAGAAAGATAATAAAATGTGATTCTGTTATATAAGAATTATGGGTGAGGAGTGCAGTGGGGAATTGTTTTTGGTAGAAGAAACGTTTGTTTCTTTCTAAGGAGCGTGTGGCTCTGGACAGTAGAGAATCTTTCTCTTGCTATAATATTTCTCTTGCAATTAATACAGAAATACAGATAACTTTTCTCCCTTTTATCGTTCCTTTTCTTACTAAGTGGTTAGAAACTGTATTATTTTGTATCTTGTCTTTTCTGTAGGTCCACATATCCATCTTGACATTCTCATCTTTCCCACTTCGATCATTTTCTCTTCTTGTCCCTTTAAAACCCAACATTTCGCTATACCATAGAATATAGCCAAACATATAATAGTACGATAAAACTTTATATTAAGTTTGTTGGTACTTTGCAGTCACAAATATCCTTGGATGCCTTTCTCCATTAACCATCCTGCTTGTACCCTATGTATGATATCCTTATAAATTTCCCTATTCTTTTGTAGTACTGATCCAGATATTTATACTTAGAAACATGTGGCATGACATTTTCTCGCATTTTCTTACTTCCACATCACAACCCTCTCGTCTCTTGCTAAAATAACAGTGCATATATCTGTCTTACTCCTACCTAAGAGAAACCCTTTGTTTCTAAAGTCCGTCGCTGAAGTTCAAGTTGAGAGTTAACTGCTTCCCTTGGTTCCTCAATCAAAAATATATCATCTGAAAAAAAGCATGCAAGAAGGAATAGGCTTTTTATGTCCTTTGTAAGCTCATTCATAGTAAAATTAAATAGTTAAGGTTGTCTAATTTTTAAATTTCAGGACCTATTCTTTACTTTTATCTTTCAAGTTAGTCCAGTGTGCTGCTTCCATTTTAATCTTCATAATTTAGAATAAATTTGGTTCAGTCCCTCTAAATTTGGCGTTTGTAATGAATTAGCAACATCCTGTATACTTTTGAGCATGTTTTGTTGATTACAATACCAATTTTTATGGCTTCTTGTTTCTTCACCTCTAGTGGGAGGAGGTGAGGAAGGAGAAAGGGGAGCCATGTGAAAATGTTGCTTGAAGGTCCTTCATATGTACATGTCTGGAAAATTAACTATATAACCAAGGATATTCACATGCCATAAGAGTGTAACATAAGAGAATGGACATGAAGTATGTATGTCTCTCTAAATTTATATGCCACTACATAGAGGCGAGGCCCATGTTCATAACGATGCTCCCTGTGCAAAGACTTCCACCTTTCGTGATGCTTTATGAAAATGTGTAAAAACATGTGGGATAAGTAAATTTTTTTTCTTTGTTTCGATATCAAAACAACCAAACTTTGGATATCCAAATGATATAAACTGTCTACAATATTTACATACTAATAAACATATTTAATACCTTAAAGTTGGTTTTCCTTGTGGCCATCAAATCATAAACCATCCTTTGGCATCTTGGGGCAACAATGCTGATAAACCACACTCTGTTGCACATGATGATGATGACATGACAGTTAAAATTACCGTGGGAATATTAAGGCCCCTGCATTCATACGCAAAGACTATTTATCATGCATGCAAGGTAACTCTGTAATGACAGGCCGCAAATGAGTCACCTAGACAATGTGACAAGTCAGTGAGCAGTAACGATAAGTGTGTATGCAACTGCATGATTATCATGCAAATAAATAATGTTGGAACAATGCAAGAACACCTGTAGAAACTAGCAGGATGCGTTGACCAAGTATATTCAGTGTCACCACTTTGCTTAGGAAGTGATTTAAATTCATTGTGAAACTTTTGTCAACCATACATATAAGCATGCATAAATGACTAGAAAATGATATAATCTCAGCGTACGTCATTTTATATCTATAATGGTAAAGCATGAATATTATATATAGAAAATTTATATCATGTTGCCCTAAGCTTTGTGATTAATATATAATTTTTGAATGAAATTCCACGAGAACCCAAGTGACCAAGGGCTCCACTAGGCTAACTTTATTTTCCATCTGTTAACTAGTTACATTACGTCACAGTTGTGACCATATTGTGGGTTCTTATTTGGAAATTCTCTCGCACATATATATGCATCACCTCATTCCCACTTATTCTTGTGCACGCAGACAAACACATCGAAGATTCAGAATTCTGTTTTGACTAATACACAGCAAGGGGGTGTTTGCAATTTCTAAGACTAGTCTAAGATGGCATCAGATACACAAATATCTCCTAAAACAAACTAGTTTTAAATTGAGCAGTAGCTTGGTTTAAAACTAATTACAATATTAAATTCATTTTACAATTGGTGAATTTTCAAATGTTGTGATTATCTAATTTGAAAATGATAGATACAAGAATTATAAGAAAACTCAGAGACACTGTCCAGTATTGAAAATGATTTAGGTGCTTCTCCGATGTGTCTTTTCTCTGTTGTGTTCAGAGTTCAGTCCATGTGATAGTCCATCATCCTTGGAATGAACTGTTGCATCATTCTTCTTGGTGACAACACTGTTTGGCTTTTCTTGTATCTCTTCCATTTTTGGATAGTTTGCTTAGTATTGAACAGGGTTTCTGTTGGGCCCTACTTTTGTAAGATTATAGTTTTTTCTTTAAAGCTAAGTGTGGTTTAGTATGAATAAGTCATGCAATGTGTTTCAACTGACTCTTTCCTTTTGTGCATGTGGTGATTTTTCCTTCCTTGCTAGGCTTCTTGACATGTGATAATCCTGTTTGGGGAGGAACAATGAAGCTAGTTATTTATTGTTGACCACATGCTCATGCATACATAACAGAGTCATATCTTTAGTAAATTCCTTTCAAATGCATCAAATTGTTTCCGGTGATCAGTTTATTTTATTGATTCCTATATTACTTTTCTATTTTCTTCTGTTTGATGTGAAGGGTCACCTACTTGTGCTTCAAAATTTCAATTTCCTTGCATTGAATCATGGCTTAATGGAGGCAAATTATCTTAACCATCCACCAATTTCTGGTCTAGAATCATCAGATCATGAAAAGAACTTATCTGTTTCAATGGCAGCAAGTATAGATGCGGCAGGGAATCTTCTTCTTGGTAAATTTCTTTTCCATGTCCCATGTAAATAATATCTTTGCAATGGAGAAGCTCATATTGATAATCTATAACTCGTGTCAGATTTCATCTTAAAATCAATTGACATAAAAGCGAAGTAGTACAATAAATAAATATATAAGATGCATTTTAAGAATTGAGACAGATTAGGATTTCTTTAACACTTTCTCTCCGTATATGCTTATCAAACCAAGGGGTCTATCAAAATAAACAGCAATTAAGGTAAGTTATAGGTTTAAATAATATATCATATTTTAATTTAAAATCAATTAATATCAAGCAAATATATACTTATCAAACCAGGGTTCTATCAAAATAAACAGCAATTAAGATAAGTTATAGATTTAAATAATATATCAGATTTTAATTTAAAATCAATTAATATTAAGCGAATGGTTTAATAAATACATAAACTTCATTTTAAGAATTGAGGCATTTGTGGCTTTTAAGTTCTAATATAATATATATATATATATATATATATATATATATATATATTATCTTTCTTTTTTTTATGTAAGAGTAAACTACTAGCCTTCAGGTTACAATTAAGGTAACCTCAAAGAGGCCGCATGTTAAGGTGGACTAAGGGTGACCACAATTAAGATAGCTTTTCAACATGAACCTCTAAACAAACTTCGAAAACTGAATGCTCCAATCCATCATGAGTTATTCTAAAAACAAAGCCCAACAGTTTTCATATATAACTTTCTAGTTTTGATGAAATAGATCCAGTTTTGCTATTGATTCAAATTCTTCTATATTGTTTTAGAATTTTAACATTTTTTTGCTCCTTGTTATCCACCATCAAGGGAGTAGCCGCGAATTTGTTGGTTTCGACACAGACTTGGATGAGTCTGTTGTGAGTTACATCTGGAAACGAGCCGGAGAATTCTTTCCCAAATTGAAAACGCTTTCCCTTTCAGATCTAAGTGCAAGTAGAAAAGTCAGAATAGGACTACGACCATACAGTTAGTCACAATATCTCTTTGCTATCTTATGCAGCTATTTATATTTTATTTAGATTTTCAAAATCTATGTACTCAACATATTATATTTGACTTGCATAATGTTTACTCTGTCAGTGCCTGATGGGAAGCCAGTGATTGGACCTGTGCCTGGCTTGTCAAATGTATACCTTGCAGCTGGACATGAAGGGGTTGGGCTTACATTGGTGAGTTCTCACTTCTCTGATACTTCATATCTTTCGGCAGTTGCTATCTGTATCCCAACAATTTCTTCCTGCACTAATCCGAAATGTTTCATTTTTCCTTTCGGGTTTGCCAATCTGGAAATATTGGCCAATTCCGAATGTAAAACTACATTTCAGATTTGTCGAAAGATAAAGTTGTAAGGAAGTGATTTTTTAGGTGCAGAAAACATCTGTCATTTTTCATTATAAAAGAATAGCATTACCTTATATTAGTATGGTACTTTGCATGCAATCTGAAATGTGAACAAAGATTTAGATTGTTTTCTGATTATAGAGAAATTTGCAGGCTTTGGGGACTGCTGAAATGATTGTTGAGATGGTGTTGGGATATACAGGAAAAGTTGATAGCGCTCCTTTTGCTGTGCAGCAAGCTCTTGATTAAAATTTACACAACTCTTGCTTGAGAACTAAAAGAAATTAGCTCAAATTTTATATGTACAAGTTATTAAAATTCATGATTAAATAAAGTTTAATAGAATGCTGCATAACCTTCAAAATATATATATATATATATATATATATATATATATAATGACTAGATTAATAAGGAAAAATATTTGTGATTTATAATAAGTTTTTTTCTTAAAAAAATTCAATATTCTCTGTTATTATTTGAAAGAATTTATAATAAAATTATATTAAATATTATATGTAAATTTACATAAAAATTTATAAAATTAAATGAGATTTATAATAATTTTTCTTATAAAAATTTCAAAATTTAATGTTAATATTTGAAGGAAATTATAGTAAAATTATATTAAATATGATATAAAATTATAATTAAATTTTTCTTCCAACTATTAGTATAATATAATTAATATATTATTTCATAATATTATGTTAATTTAATCAAAATTAAATCATTCTAATTTAAAATAATTAAATATATTATTTCATAAATAAATAAATAAATTTATATGTTATTAATAATATATTATTTATATTTGTACAAAATTATATTATTAAAATATTTGAAGAATATTAATGATTATTTTTTTATAATGATTGTATTTTTTAAAACTTCTAAAAATAAAAGATGGTGAAGGAAAAAGACAAAAGTGATATTAATAATCATAATAGTGAGAAATATTTTATAAAAAGTGAGTAATGGAAAGAAATATTTGATAAAAAGTGAGTAAAAGAGAGAAAACTTTTGGTATATCTTTTACATAATATAGTTCTTAATTAAAATAAAATCTTAGTCAAAATATTTTATTATATATTATCTTATCATAACTTTCTTTTTAAATATTATTTTTTATGTAATATGAGTGACAATTAAGAATATTTATAATTTTTATTAATAAAAAGAAATTAAGATAAAATAATCAAAAGTGAGTTAAGATATTTGTAATTAAACTAACATACAGTATTAACAATGAAAATAATTAATTAAAATATAGTAGAATTTTTTAAGAGTTTTTTTAAAGGAAAATTGAATTTTAGTCTAAAAGGTAAACTAGTATAATTTGAATTTTTTTTCTTTTATCTCACTATATTGTCTTTTATATACTTATATAAAAAATATCTTAAACTCTATAATTTCTCTTTTAAGTTAATCTATTCTTAATATTGTACCTGATTTATGAATAAAAAATACAATTATATTTAAGTTTGTAGGAAATATTTTGATAACTTATTTTTGTTTGATACATTCACGTAAAATGACACCATTCTTCTCTTCAAATGTATGTTTGGAAGAAGTTTAAAGTCATTCCCTCTTTAATCTAAAAGATTGTCGGTTTAAAAGGATTTTTTTTTTCCATAATTTTGATTGACATCTTTTAATTTATAGGAATCTTATTAATTGATAAATATTTAAAAAGTTTTGTATTTTTTTTCTTAATATAATCTTCTATTTTCATATTATAAGTAAGGTAAGAAAGCGAATTAAAATATAGAGGTATTTTACTGTAAATTTAATTAAATATGACTCAAGTAAGATTTTGCAATCTGTATCATGATTGATTGACTTATTTAAGTATGTATATTTTTTAAAATTACTAAAAAGAGTAAATTAAATGTGTTAATTCACTAAAATTAGTAGGTTAAATGAAATGACTTATTAAAATATCTCTCTTTGTGGATTCATACTAATAGGAAATATAATAAATTAAGTTATAAAAGATTAAAAGAAAAATAGATCTCAAGTGAATTTATTACTGATCTGCCGTTTAATCTGTGAATTGAATAAGGTAAATTAATTTAGATTTATAATTCAAATTTTCAAAAGTAAATTCTATCAAATTTAAGTTAACATGTGATCAGTCGAGTTGATTCACATATTAATACTCTTATTTATAATAATATCAATATTTACATTTTTTATATATATCTTAACTAAATAATTATGAATGAGTAAATTATTGTTTTAATTAAAGATTTGTTAGAGTGTTGTTATATGATTTTATATTACAATTATAAGAGTTAAATTTATTTTAGTTTGATTCAATTTTTATTTGAAAAATAAATAAAACATTACCAAATTATTTTACAAGTTAGTATAGACAATTTTTTCAAATTTTTATTATAAAATTTTAAAATATTTTTTATAAAATTTAGATAAAGAAATGTGTTATAAAATATTACATAATTATTATAATATTTATAAATAAATTTTATAATTTTATATTTAAAAATTAATAAATAAATTTATTATTATATTAAGTATAAATATAATATAATTAAACTGTAAAATCATTTTTAAAATACATATTTATATATTTATTAATTATTATTTAATTTTATGTTTAATATAATAAGTAATTTAGTTTGAAATTGGTTTTTTTTATTTAAATTCAAATTAAACCATACAATTTAAAAAAAATCTAAAAAGAAACATTATTTATTTTTAATTATTTTTATCAATTCAATTTTAAATACTTCACTACTAAACAAGGGGATGAGAACAAAATTTGTTGATTAAATTTTGTGGACCTCTTAACAAATATCAAATAACAAATCCACTGTATCATGCTAATGTTGTTTTATTAATTAGCTACATCGACTAGTACCCATGTGCCAAAAATATTTAAAATTTATCAAAGTATTGAATTTTATATAAAATAATTATAATTATATGGTTTTCAAAATAATTCAATAATATATAATCCAAATATATCTATAATACAAATATATACTATTATAAATGTTTATTTTCAATTTTACATTACATCAATACAAATAAAAAATAATATTAATGTTAACTATATTATTTTCTAGATTTAATTACTCTTTAATCTTATTATTTATTTATTTCATTCAACTTACTCTCATTATTATAAATTTTTCAATCCAATCTTTCAAATTTTTAAACCTAATTATGTTAGACTTTTTTATTTAATTAATAGTAAAATCATTAATAAAATAAACATTGATAATTTTAATTTACGTAAAATATAATTTATAATTAACATAACAAATTTGTAAAGATAATCACGTCAATTTCAATAAAAGAATCATATAATTGAAATAAAATTCTAAAAGTTGATTGAAGAACTTAAATAAACTAGAAGATCAAATAAAAATAATAATAATAAGACTTAAATTTTTTTTTCAAAAGAAGATTATTTTAATTTTATTATAAAAAAATAGTTAAAATAAATTTTATTATTTATTATTTTTTTACAATAATTCTTTGATTACATATTTTTAATTTAGAAATTTATTAGTCTAAAAATAAAATTAATTTAGAATATATTAAATAAATATAATTTTATATTTAAATTGAAAAAATTTTAAAATTTTCGTATCATCTAAAAAATTAAGTAGGTTTAAATTTTTTTCATTAATCAATACTGAATATCGAGTATAAATTTATTTTATATACAAATTTAAATTAATAAATAATTTTAAATTTTAAACATTTGCGATCAAATTCTAAATATTTATTTAATTGCACTATCTTTAAAATAATAATAAATTAAATATAAAAAAATACTAAAAATATAAAAATACAGAAACACAATTATCTCTTATGATTATAAAAAAAATATAATATTTTATCTTAAACATGCCATTATTATTATTATTATTAGAATAATAAAAGAAATAAATAATTTTTGTAAAAAAAATACATTATTTGAACATATATAATTTTTCTTATTACTTTTAATATATGCTGTATTCTTTGAAACATTAGAGTTAAAAAGAATTGTTCAATACAAGTAGGAATGAAATGATGTCACACGAGATTTGATAACATGAAATATATTTGTTAATAGAAAATATAAGAGTGACACATTAGTTACTTATAGTGTTTTTACTAGCTGAAAAATTATTTAATTTTACTATTAATTAATTAATTAATTAATGATTAATAAATATATATATATATATATATATATATATTCAATAATATTAATATGTAGCATTTTTTTAAAATACTACTTCAAATAATGATTCTTTAAAAAAAAAAAAGTTAATTTACAACTTTTATTTTTTTATATTTATTTATTTATTTATTATTTTTAATGTTTATTAATTTTAATTTTTTACACAAATTTTTTTATTTATTATTATTTAATAATTAAATAATATAATTTTTTTTTTTTGAAAAAAATAAAATTAAAAAAATCGTGTTATCAAGTATGATTTAATTTTTTTTTAAATAAAAAATTATATTATTAAACATGATTTTACTTTTTTAAAAATAATTTATTAAAATTGAAGTTATGGTTATTTTTTTTTAAATTTATTTTAAATTATTAAAATTTTAAGATTTATGTGTTAAAAAAAAATTAATAATTAATATATTTAATTATTATTTATAAAAATTGTTATGATTATATAAAATATTTATTTTGAATTTATTTTATATTATTTCATTTTTAATTAAGTTATTTATTTTGAATCTATTTTTTCAAAATATTTTTAATAATAAATTAAATAAATAAATTATAATTAAAAATGATAAATTAATAAAATTTAAATTTTAATGAATAAATACAAAAATAGAGATAAATTTAAAAAAAAATTAAAAAATAAAATCGTAAAACATGAAATTATATTTAATAACACAATTTTTTTTTTTAAATTTTTTTTTTTTAAATAAAATAATGTTTGATAATACGATTTTAATATATTTTAAAAAAATTTAAAAACTGCAAAATCGTAAATACGATTTCTATATAGTCGTATTTTAAAAATATAATTTATCCTAAAAAATAAAAATACATCAACTTTAACCTTTAACCTTTTAAATAGAAATATCCTTTTAGTTACAAATATTTCTCTTCTTCATCTTTACAGTATAAAGATTTAACGTGCAACGTGCAGACTGAGGCACACTTCTGGAATAAAAAATAGGAAAATAAAAAAATGGAGATCGGCAATCGAAAAGCGAAACAGACAGAGAGCATCATTGACTGTGGGAATAACAAAGTTGTTGTTGCTTTGAACGAGGTTGTAGCGGAAAGCTGAAAGCCAAGAACAAGACCTTCCATTGAAGAGTTTCCACCTGCAATAGACTGATTAACACAGTGATGGCTTCAGACTCTGACATTGTTCACGCATATGACGTTGTGATTGTGGGAGCTGGCATCATTGGGTTGACCATCGCTCGCCACTTCCTCATCTTTTCCGACCTCTCCGTCGCCATACTTGATAAGGATGTCCCTTGTTCTGGTGCCACTGGTGCAGGTATATTTCTCACTCTCATAACCAATCTCTTTCATCTCTCTTCTTCCTCTCTCATCACACATTAATATCTTTAATCCAATTTTAGATTTCACTCCAAATATGGCATGACAACAACATATGCATTCTTTGTGTGAAAACAACAAATTTAGACAAAAATATGTCTGAGTTTGACTGTAGTTAAATGTCACTGCCAAACATACACAAAATAAAATTTTCATTTTTTGAAATTGTAAAGGAGTCAAATGGTACTAAATTCACTCAAAGCGTGGTTGGGTATGGGTGAGATCACAATTTATTTTTCTTAATAAAAAATTACTTGAGTAAAAAATATTTATAAAAGATATATATAGATAATGTTTAAGTTAAAGCTTAGATGATCAAATGAAGTGTTTTTATAATTTTTTTCTTAAGTAACTGATTACTACTTATATATACATTAAGATACTTTATTTTTTTTACACATTTATGTTATATAAGAAGGAGATTTTTTTTAGATATAATTTGACTAAATAATACTATTTTTTATTGATGATATTTATATATATATAAATTTTTCACATATATTCGTTAGGTGTTTGTTGATTCTGAATTTTTTTGGTTATATAATTATTGTTTATTTTAGATACTTGAAAATGAATTATTTGAGATAAAGCTTATAGAAGGCCTAACAATAAACTTTATTTAATATATTTTTTAAATTATTGAAAAATTAATTCTTACGCAATTTTTTTTATATTAATTTTTTAAAACTAGCATGTAATAATTTATCATTGTTCCATCGAATTTCATAAAAAAAATTCCTGTGATATAACTCATAACTAATCCTTACGTTATAATTATTGGGTTAAAAAATTTCTTTTTTCTTTTACAATAATGTAAATTACAACTAATTCTACCAATGGGTAAAATAACAGTGACCAGATTCCTCACTGGGTGGATTTACTACATAGGCCATGACTAGAAAAGCCCAGAATAGGCTTTCATACTTAGCTCCCATACTTTTATTTCCTATACTTCATATTTAAGTATTATGTATTTAACCTTCACAAAATAGTTATAAAATATTAAATAACTACATGGTAGATAAATAATATAAAAATATAGAAATTTTGTACCATGATGAACTAAAAGTAGAAATTAATTTTCTTATAAATGATCTCAAGAAATAGATGAGATTGCTACTATTTCTATTTATAGATAATAGGAAGTAATTTATATAGAAAATGGTTTATAATTAAATTTTTTTTTATTAATGCGAAAGATCGTATGTTCCTAATTTGAATTTATAATACTGTAACTATATATGTATTATATTAAGACATTTTATGTATGTCTAAGATATTTATTTACCTTCATGTACCATGTATTTTCAAAATGATGATTATTATATCTATGCTTCTTTCTTGATATATTTGAGCTGGTTTTAGGACAGGGAAATCTGTGGATGATACACAAAACCCCTGGGAGTGCTACATGGGATCTTACGTGGAGGAGCCATCAACTTTGGAAGATGCTCGCACAGAGCCTAGAAGAGCAAGGCTTGGATCCTACTGTGGAGTTGGGCTGGAAAAAATGTGGTATAATTGCTTTATCTTTCTATAAATTTCTTTGTTTCTACTGCAATTTTGAAGGGAATCATGCAAATGTATCTCAGAATTTGAAGCTGCATATAAATTTGAATCTTTAATAGTGAAGCATCAGTGCAGTGTGTGTCTGGTTTTATTATAATTATGATTTTTCACTCTATATGCAATTGCTCAGTCACAGTACCCCTACAAAAGGAACACATAAGTATATTAGTTTTGTCGGGAGTATTTTAGGTGTCTTCTTTTTGTTTGATAGCATGCATGGATGGCACACGCTTTCTGTGAAGTGTAGGGAACATTGTTCAAAGCCATTCCCTCTTCAATCCAAAAGATCATTTAGCCATAGGGAGGGCTTGCACCTTGGTGCATCTTTAGCTTCTATCTCTTGGCACCATGATGCTACATATCTTAACACTTTTCTGAAACCACTTTTTTTACATCAGAGAACAACATATAGAAAGAAAACCACTAATTTGTATGTAAGAAGAGAGATAACATTCTGTAGATCATGCTGATTTCCAAAGAAATGTAGATCTCCCTGTATATATATTTATCATTGTGAGCTCGAGATGTGCTAATTGGTTGCTATGGATTATCCTGAAGCAGTTAAGATGTGCCTGTTGAACCTTAGTCTTCAATAAGTATCATATGCAGTAATATACATGAGGCATTGATATTTATAATCATAAAAATCTAGGCCTCTTTTCCCGGTGATCATAACAATGGTGTGACATATCTTTTGACCTACAGGGAGCCTATTAATTGGTAGAACTGATGAAGAATTAGACATGTTAAAAAGGAGGGTAAAACAACTACGCGAAGCTGGGTTGAAAGCAGAGTACCTAAGTAGCATTGATTTGAGTAAAGAGGAACCTGATCTGTTGGTGGACAAAGATAGTGCAGCTGCATTTGTACAAGATGACTGCCAATTGGATGCTCGTCGTACTGTTGCATACATTGAAAAGGTTTATATTCTTGGTTCATTTCTCTTTATATATCTTTTACTTGCAACTTGTAAATAATTATTAATATGTACATTTTTCTTTCAACCATACACTTGCCACAAAGCTGGAATATGACTTCAGACTTACAGTTGCAAATTTATTGTCTTTGTTAGACTAACAAGAGTTTTGCAGCAAAAGGAAGATATACAGAATTTTACAATGACCCAGTAAAATGTGTTATCAGGTTTAAGTTTTTCCTTTTCTTTGTGTAGCACTAACTCTGGCACTGAAAGCAGTGATAGGGAACCAAACTTTGTTGACTGCTTTCTCTCATTTTGTGGTCAGGTCAGATATCAATGGGGAGGTCAAAGCTGTCCAGACTTCCAACAACACAATATACAGCAAGAAAGCAGTTATAGTTGCAGCTGGTTGTTGGACTGGTTCTTTGATGCAAGACTTGTTTAGAAATTGGGAAATGGATTTACATGTTCCGGTTAAACCCAGAAAGGTGTGTTTATATACCGATGGAATTCTTCATCATACACTCTGGTATTTTTTAGTTTGTGAATTGAATTGATGATGTTATAGTTTTTGGACTCTTCTTTGCTATACACTTTGGTTTGTGGGTGGTAAGAGTGGACGGCTATAAAGATAAAGAAATTTTGGCTGTCTCTTGGTCTCTTCTTAAAACAAGTTCTAACATAACAAGAAAGGAGAACTTTAGAAATCACTTTGGTGTGTGCTTGGGAACATTGTAATATTTTTCCTTAAGTACCCAAAATTTTCTCTCTTATGAATAACAATCCATTGTGTTTCTTGCTTGAAACTAAAGGAAAGTGATGCATTTGCATTAGTGTCTAATATTTCCTTTCATTTCAAAAAGCTTATGACCTATTTTTTAATTTAGCTTTCAGTTTAGAGCCTCAATTTTTGGGTCTACTGCTTCCATTTTAGCTTTTCGGAATGTTTAGATAAACTTCTCTATTAGCACTTCTCCAAAATGAAAATAAGGAAAATGAAATAAGTAGGATGATTTGTAGAAGTTCTCTCATTAGCTTCTTCAAAATCAAATATAACTAATTTTAATTTATGGAGAAATTTATTTATTTATGTTTATCTATTAGAAACAAGTTACTCGTACAGGCCCTTTAGAAATCTTAAAATAAATTTGGTTCACTCCCTAAGTTTGTATCTTGAGTCAATTACTTTAAAATGGGCAGAATGATTTTAAGTTGATCAAGTTATTTTGTTGTTAGGTTGATTCCTATACTCCTTTTATACATTCTTCTGTTTGCTGTGAAGGGTCATCTACTTGTACTTGAGAATTTCAACTCCCTTCAATTGAATCATGGCTTGATGGAGGCAGGTTATCTCAACCATCCAACCATTTCTGGTATAGAATCCTCCGACCCTGAACGAAACTTTTCAGTTTCGATGGTAGCAAATATAGATGCAGCAGGGAATCTTCTACTTGGTAAACTTCCTTTCCATGACCCACAAATAATATCTGCAAAGGGAAGTTTATATGCTAATCCATAATTGCATGTGTTGCTTTTAAATAATCTTTTTATTTGAAAGGATTTCTTATCTGTTGAAGATATGATTAAATTGAATGTAAATAAAGATATAAGATATATTTTCTTGATGCTAATGCTTCTTTATTGGTTTGTTTCACATTTTCCTTTTGCTTCTTCAAACCAAAATCTTATCTACTATCAAGGGAGTAGCCGTGAATTTGTTGGTTTCAACACCGAGTTGGATGAGTCTGTGGTAAGTTACATATGGAAGAGAGCTGGAGAATACTTTCCCAAATTGAATACTCTTTCCCTTTCAGATCTAAGTGCAAGTAGAAAAGTGAGAACAGGATTACGGCCTTACAGTGAGTCACATTATCTCTTTGCTATCTTATGCAGATGAACTATTAATATTTTATTTTACATTCCCAAAATCTATGTACATACAGAACATATTATATTTGATTTGCATAATCTTTACTTTGTCAGTGCCTGATGGGAAGCCAGTGATAGGGCCTGTGCCTGGCTTGTCAAGTGTGTTCCTTGCAGCTGGACACGAAGGGTGTGGACTTTCAATGGTCAGTTATCACTTCTCAGTTAAATTAACTTATAACTTGATTTTTGCAGAAGTTATTTTATATTAACTTGTCTAAAATTTGTTTCTCAATTCAAATATAACGTTGATTTTAGTTTATAACAAAATTGAGTTTATTCTTTTTTTTCTTTAGAATCTCTCCATATATATCTTATGTAGTGACAATGTAAAGTTGTTTTATAATGTCAAACAATCAAAGATAATTGTTGATATGAAGATTAAAACAGTTATTGTGAAATGCATTAATCTTATGATTAATTAACACTGCAAAAGCACTTTTCTCCTTTATTTAATAGACTATCTTTTATTATTATAAAAAATAGCACTATAACATAGCCTGTGATCACACTAAAATGGTAGTTAATTAGCATGTACTCTGAATAAATATTAGCCTGTGATCACACTAAAATGGTAGTTAATTAACATGCACTCTGAATAAATATTTAGATAATTTTCTTCTGATTATGGAGAAATTGTTGCAGGCTTTGGGGACTGCGGAAATGATCTTTGAGATGGTTCTGGGACATCCAGGAAAAGTTGATAGTGCTCCTTTTGCTGTGCATAAAGTTCTTGGTTAAAATTTGCAGAACTTATAATTATTATGGCCTAGAATGTGAAGGAACAAGGCCACTTGGAATTCTTTTACATCATTTCTGAGTGAGTTATGTTCCTAGTGAAGTCATTATTTCTAGTGAGTTTTCATTATATTTCACAACTGTGGATATCAGAACTTTCTTTTATTTTCTGATATTGACCCTTGTTTAAAAGGAAATAAGAACAATATGAAAGAGAATCCAGAGTAGGATTAGGCTAAATATACTTTTTGATCTTTTAAGTTATATTTTATATTTCGTTTATTCCTTTAAATTTTACAAAACTTATTTTAGTATTTCAAATTTTTAAAACAGTTCATTTTGGTCAATTTTATTCATAAAGCTAAAGAAAAACACTAATAGAATTTGATATGGCTGTTATGTGTATATTTATGCTGCTGAATTGTTCTACTAGTTCTATATTGGCAATATTATTTTAAGAAAAGAAGAAAATAATGTTATTGTGGATGTGAGTTATGTGTGATCTTCTTCCTCAAATTGACTAATTAAAATGAATGTTATTAGTTGAGATTATTACGTTGAAGATCTAAGTTTCTAATACTTCTAGTGTTTCTTGCAAGTTTTGTCTCTCCTATTCATAAATTGTGCAGCTATATCGTTTATTTCAATCTTCTTATTTATGTACAGATTTTACATATGCTTATGCTTGTTTAGCAGCATATTATGTCTGATAAATGTTTGAATCTATCAGGGTTACTATTTGTTGCATGATCTATTATTGTTACAGTAAATGCATTTGATTATGTAATTAATCTATTATTCTTATCTTCTGTTTATAGATTAGATATTAAATTTGATTCTTTTCTTGCTTTTCCAAACTACAGATAGTACTTTCAATTCAACCCCTTCTTATCTTTTCCCTGTCTTACATTTATGGATCAAAATTGGAAGATTTTGTTTTTTCTGATCCATTATAATCCAAAATAAAATTTATCCATGTTATGTTCAGTGATCAAGTTTTCTATTATTACAAATAATTTAAAGATAGTAGGAGTGACAAAGCAATCCATTAATCCATTATTCATCCCTAAGAAAGTTTGTCCAATTCATCCATTAAAAAATATAAAAAATGAATCAGATTAAATCCATTTATTTAATTTTGTGGATAATTAATGATTTATCTATTGTTTCTCAGAATCAAATAGGTCCTTATATCAATATATTAGAATTAATCCAACGGATTTTTTAATAATTAAATATTTCATAAAATTTACCTTTTTAAAAAGTTTTGAAAATATTTATTTTATTAATTTAATTTTAATTTTTTATAAAATATTTTTAAATTTAAAAGAAATATATTATTTTATGAATGGATTGAATATCCATCCAAAAAAAGAATATTAATTGATGAATTTGGTTTAATTTTTATTAAATAGATAAGATTGGATTAAATTTTTTAATAAATAAAAATTAGTTAATAATTTTTTTATCTAATTTATTAAAACTAGAAATAAAAATCCATCGAGTTTATTCACCATTTAAGTAAAGATACAAAATATGAGCTTCTCACTATGTCATAATTGATGTAGGAGGTGAGATTAGGATAAATATAAAGATTAAAAAGAAATTATTAAAATTTAAAAATAAATAAAATTTATTATTATTTTGAATCTTATAAATGATCATAATTTATAATCAAATTATTTTGTTAAAGTTTCTGTTATATGGATTTAAAATGTTAAAATTATTTATTAACCTTTGGTAATCAATCAAACTTACAAAAGTTATATATAATTAATAATTTAAATTTTGAGATGCATTAACAAATATTTTATTTTCTTGTCACCATTTTTCATATTATCTTTATTTCTTTTTATCATTTTTATTTTTCTTATCATGGTGAGGTTTCAAAATGTTTTCGCCTTTAAGTAAACGAATTATGTGCTAGGCAAACCCTAAAAAATATATCTAAAGTTTGTCTCCTTATATATAGAGATGTATTTTTTTTTTTAAATGTAACAATTATTTTTTTAACTATATGAAAAAAAATTATTCTCCAATGCGTGTTCGTAACTATTGTTTAAAAAAAATATTTGAATTAATTATTTTTTAAAATATAATTAATAGGTATTTTCATAAAAAAAATATATCGTTAACAAATATACCAATTACTTTTTAAAGTTACATATAAAATTGATAATTGTCATTTATAATTTTAATTTTTTTAAAAATATATTTAACATTTTATATTTAAATAAATTTTTTATATAATTTTTATCATTTTAAAAATACAAATACTTTATATAAATATTGATAAAGATATATTTATTGACTTTTGATAAATAAAATATTCTATGTGAATGTTGAGATAGTTTGTTACTAAATTATATATGCGATCTCATTAAACTAAAATGTATGTGTAGTTCATTATGGTTACAATTATGTATGCGGATATAAAATTCAAATATATTTTTCTATGAATATAGTTGATAAAAAGATAAATAAAATGTAATTAAAGGTAATTTTTATTTAAAATTGCACTCAAATAATATCAGAATAATTTGATTTTAAGTTCAATAAATTAATTATTTATATTTAATTTTTCTATTTAAAGTTAAAGTATATAAAACCTCATTTTGGTGAGAAAAGTGTTTTTTTTTTCAAATAGTTTTAATACTTATATTGATGTATGCGCTAGCATCTAGTTATAATCGATGGATATAGTGATAGCATGTGCTTAATTCAGCTTTATTATTACTTTTTATTTTTATATATAAATATATGCTTTTTCGTTTTAAAACTATACAACCTCTATCAAGTGCTTCATTCTGCTTTATTATTTTTAAACTATATAACTTAGCATGTGCCTCCATTATGCCGTTAGGACACTTTAATTATTTTTTGTTAAAATAAAATAAATAAGATTAAATAAAAGTAACTAAGCACTAACATTCAATAGAGGTGTATGTATAAAAGAATAAGTATGGTGTTGATTATTAACACATATTAACATACTATAAATATTTTAATGATTTTTTAAAGTATAGGTTAAAATCATTTTAATAACCAGAACCTTTATAAACACTTCAATCATGTTAGCTAATCATATATTTTTTCAAAGACTTCATCAAATTTTATTAAAGACTTCAACCTTTATATTTATTAAATCTTTTTCTTATCTCTTTTTATATTATAACTTCATTTTGAGTTCTAAACTCTTCCTATATATATAGCAGAAGCTATCATCCTACATAACATAACATAATTCATCAACTACGACAATGGTTTTTCTCTCTCAACCCAAAACTTTCCTTGCCTTATTCTTCTTTTCATTCTTCAGCATCAGTGCTCATGCTGTTGTTCCTCAGAATGAGACTTTCAAATTTGTGAACTCAGGTGAACTTGGAGAATTCATTGTTGAGTATGGTGCTGATTACAGGATGATAAGCATATTCAACTCTCCTTTCCAAGTTGGTTTCTACAACACCACCCCAAATGCCTTCACTTTAGCTTTGCGTGTGGGGCTTCAACGCTCAGAGCAGCTATTTCGTTGGGTGTGGGAGGCCAATAGAGGCAACCCAGTTGGAGAAAATGCCACTTTTTCACTTGAGACTGATGGGAACCTTGTGTTAGCAGATGCTGATGGTAGAATTGCTTGGCAAACCAACACTGCTAATAAGGGTGTTGTGGCCTTTAGGTTGCTTCCAAATGGTAACATGGTCCTCCTTGATGCTCAAGGTAAGTTCGTTTGGCAAAGTTTTGATCACCCTACAGATACCCTTTTGGTTGGTCAGTATCTTAGGGCAAAAGGCCCATCCAAGTTGGTTAGTAGGCTTTCAGAGAAGGAAAATGTAGATGGACCTTATAGCTTGGTTTTGGAGCCTAAAGGTAAAGGCTTGAGATTGTACTACAAGAGCAAGAATTCTCCTAAACCAAGTGTATATTGGTTTTTGTACGGATAAGGTGTTGGTAACCTTTCGGTTACTCTTAAACCACCTTAATTATGAATAATTTAAGCATAACGACATTGGGAGCTCTTATTTAGACCGTGAGCCTCCCGGCCTCAGGCGTAACTCAAGCATTAACACTAGAAAGCCTCTGGCCTAGAGTCGGAAAGCTCTCGGCCAAGTGTTATGGTTAACCTAACCATGTCAATCAAGCATAATCAGGTGTTTAAAGAAGAGTTAACTCTTAACTCTGGCCTATGGCTTCGGCCCAGTTTACGAGGCTATAAATAGGTGATAAATGATGAGGTAGGATGACTTTGAATACTGTTTTTACTATAGAGAATATTCTGCTTGAGTACTTACTGACTTGAGCGTCGGAGTGTAATCAACAGATACACTCTCATCCGGTGGACGAGAAACTCTCGGCGGAAAGAAGGAAAGGTCACGGCTGAACAGGAGAGGAAGATTAGTACGAAGATCCATTGTTGCTGTCGGTCCTTACGTTAAACTTTCGGCAGGAACATTTTGGCGCCCACCGTGGGGCCGAGTAAGCAACTTGGAATGGCATTCACAAGGAATATGGCAAGTAGGGAGGAGTTTAGGAGGGAGGCGGAGGAACCGGAAAGGGAAGTGTTGGTAGAGGAAGAACTTGTGAATAGGGGAAGGGAAGAGGTTGTTGAGGAAGGAATATCAATGTTGGCAGAACTAAGAAGGGAACTGAGTGAGTTCAAAAAGAGAAGTGCGGAGGAGATGGAGGGGTTAAGGAGGGAGAATGAGAGAATGAAAAGAAGGTTAGAGGAGAAGGAAGATGCCTCCTTGCACCCTGAGGTGCAGGGGCACTCCCAGCCAACATGGAAGCCCCCTTCAGTCATGATCCAAGAAGTACCCAGTCAAAGAGGAGGGACATACAATAGCATGGTCCCAGCCTCCATGGCAGCAGGGGGAAGTAGGAGGCATCCTTTCGTGGATGGAATAATGGAGGCTCCCCTCCCGGCCCATTGGAGAAATCTGACTCTAGACAGATATGATGGAACCACTGACCCTGATGAGCACATAGATGTTTATGTCACTCAAGTGAGCTTGTACACCACTAATGACGCGGTCTTCTGTAGGGTGTTCCCCACGTCGTTGAAGGGGGCAGCCCTTAGCTGGTTCACACGTCTTCCGGCCAACTCAATTGACTGCTTTGATACATTGGTAGCAAAGTTTGGAACACAATTTGCCACAAGTAGGCCTCACCACCTTTCATCCATAGCTTTGGTGAACATAAGACAGGAGAAGGGGGAATCGTTAAGGGCGTTTATGGAGAGGTTCGGAGGAGTAGCCCTGAAGATAAGAGATCTCAATCCGGAAGTGGCATTACACCACATGGTCACCGCTCTGAGGCCGGGACCCTTCTCGGACAGTTTGTGCAAAAAACCAGCAGTTGATCTTGATGAACTTCGCAACAGGGCGTCAAAGTTTATGCAGTTGGAAGAACTCAGAGAATTTCGCGCACAAACTCGACCCGAAGGTCCAGAAAGACCGGCAAAGAGGAGAGAAGGCGAGAGGGACAAGGGGAAGAGAGCACATGTGCCGAAAGCAAGAGAGTCGCGTCCTCCTCGCTACTCACATTACACCCCGTTGAATGTGGATAGGGTTAAGGCATTGGAGGAGGCACTGAATGCTGATCTGCTTCAAACACCCAAGAATGTTCCTACCCCTCCCAACGCAGATTTCAGCAAACGTTGCAGATACCACAGAAACCATGGCCATTCCACTGAGAAATGTGTCACACTCAAAGATAAAATAGAAGAGCTGGTGCAGGCAGGGCACCTCCAAAGGTTGGTGAAGAGGAGGGATGGACGAGAAGGACAGCAGTGGGGAGGTATGGAGGGTCAAGCAGGTCCAATTATAACTCAGGTTATAACCAGAGGCAATAAGGAAGAGGGCAGGAGGTAAAGGAGGAAGAAAGAAATAATCAACCTTTGAGGGGAGTGATAAATACCATTGCAGGAGGCTTTGCAGGAGGGGGAGCATCTAACTCGGCAAGGAAAAGGCACCTAAGGAACATCCACTCGGTCAACATGGCCGACAGGAACAAATCAACGAAAATGCCACCCATCACCTTCACTGACGCTGACTTTAAGGGGATAGATCCGCAGCAGGACGATCCAATGGTGATCACAGTGGAAGCTGCCAACTTTGCTGTTAAGAAAACGTTGGTAGATCAGGGAAGCTTAGTGGACATACTATACTGGAAGACTTTCCAAAAAATGGAGCTCTCGGAGGATGTCTTGCAGTCATACAGTGACCAAGTAGTAGGGTTCTCGGGAGAAAGGGTAAATACTAAAGGTTTTGTAGACCTGTATACCAGGTTTGGAGAAGGAGGACTTTGCAAAGTGATAAAAGTGAGGTTTGTTATAATTGATGCTTGCACATCTTATAAACATGTTGCTGGGAAGACCCTCACTTAACAAGCTGGGAGCCATAGTATCCACACCTCACTTGGCAATGAAGTTCCCAACAATTAAAGGAGAAGTGGTCACTATACATGGTGACCAAAAAACAGCAAGGGAATGCTACGTGGCTAGCCTAAGAGCACCTCAGGTCTGGAAGAGGGAAAAGGAAGAGAAAAGGCCGAGAATGGAACATGAAAAACCGAGAAGAGAGCAGGAGAGGCCGAGAAGGGAGGACATAGTTGCCATGACAAGTTTGGATCCTCGGATGAATGAAGATCCGAGGGTCCAACCCAAAGAAGAAACGGTGACTATATGTATTAGGGAGCCTCACCAAGTGACATACATAGGGTCCACTGCTGATCAAGAAGAGAGGGAAGCTATTCCCGGCATCCTAAGAAGGAATGTAGATGCATTCGCTTGGGCCGCAGCTGACATGCCAGGAATAGACCCAAGAGTAATCACCCACAAGCTGTCGGTGTATAAGGAGGCAAAACCAATGGCCCAAAAAAGGAGAAAGATGGGGGAGGAAAGGAGGAAAGCAGTAAGCGAGGAAGTTGAAAAATTGTTGAAGGCAGGATTCATCAAGAAGGCCAAGTACACAACTTGGCTAGCCAATGTAGTAATGGTGAAAAAGGCAAATGGAAAGTGGCGGATGTGTACAGATTACACGAATCTAAACAAAGCATGTCCGAAAGATACCTACCCCTTGCCTAGTATTGACAGGTTGGTAGATGGAGCTGCAGGGCATAGAATGCTGAGCTTCCTGGACGCCTACTCGGGATACAACCAGATATTGATGCATCCGGATGAAGCAAAAAAAACAGCCTTCATCACAGATGAATGTAACTTTTACTACAAGGTAATGCCTTTCAGATTGAAAAATGCAGGAGCTACCTACCAGAGGCTCATGGACAAAATGTTTAAAGGGCTAATAGGGAGAAGCATGGAGGTTTATGTAGATGACATGGTGGTTAAGTCGGACTCCTGTGAAAACCACATCAAAGATTTGGACAAGATATTATCGATCCTGCGAAGGTATGAGATGAAGTTAAATCCTGAAAAATGCGTTTTTGGTGTACAGGGAGGGAAATTCCTGGGCTTTATGCTGACTAGCAGGGGGATTGAGGCAAACTCAGACAAGTGCCAAGCAATTATTGACATGAGGAGTCCTAGCAACTTGAAGGAGGTGCAGAGGTTGGTAGGACAACTGACGGCACTATCTCGGTTCACCCCAATCATGACCGAGAAGGTGCGCCCAATTGTGAGGCTGCTCAAGAAGGCCGCCAAGTTCAGGTGGGACGAGAAGTGTCAGTCTAAGTTTGAAGAGATCAAGACCTTTCTCACTTCTCCACCCATCCTTCAAAAACCAAGAAAGGACAGCGACCTTATCATGTACCTGTCGGTTTCTGACAATACACTCAGCTCAGTATTAGTACAAGATGTGGAGGGAGAGACAAGACCCATCTACTACATCAGCCGAATGCTGCAAGATGCCGAGACGCGCTATCAGCTGTTGGATAAGGTGGCCTTGGCAGTAGTAACAACTGCAAGACGCCTTCGCCAATATTTTCAGAGTCATAAGATAGTTGTTCGGACCGACTACCCCATAGCCAAGATACTTAGAAAACCGGAGCTATCCAGAAGGATGATCGCTTGGACCGTAGAGCTGTCGGAATTCGACATAACTTATGAAAAAAGGGGACCTATCAAAGCTTAGTGTCTCGCAGATTTTGTGGGGGAACTACAGGGGGAGGTAGTCAAAGAAGAAGAAGATGGATGGTGGATGTTGTGGGTGGATGGATCATCCAACAAGCAAGGAAGTGGAGCAGGAGTGGTGTTGGAAGGGCCGGGAGGTATCAAAGTAGAGCAGTCCTTGATCTTCCAGTTCAAAGCCTCAAACAACCAGGCTGAATATGAGGCATTAATAGCTGGACTGGCATTGGCAAAGGAGTGTGGAGCTGAAAAGATCAATTGCCATACAGATTCTCAGCTCGTAACTAGCCATTTGGAGGGGGAGTTTCAAGTAAAGGATCCCTTAATGCTAAAATATTATCACCACACCTTGGGGAAGTTGGAAGGATTCTAGGCTACCAAGATAGGTCACATCCCAAGAGCCGAAAACGCCAGAGCCGACACCCTTTCGAAGCTGGCCACATCTAAGAGGGGACAACATCATCAGACGGTCATCCGGCACACCTTGAACCACCCGTCCGTTGAGCTGGAGGACTGCCAACAAGTAGAAACCTTGAATACCTGGATGACACCTTATCATCAATTTTTGGAACAAGGTATATGTCCTCCCAGGGAAAAGGAGGCCACTTTATTCAGGAAGAGGGCTTCCCGGTTCGTATTAATAGGAGGAGAGTTGTTTAAGAGAAGTTTTAATGGCCCTTTGTTGAAATGTTTCAGCCCTGATCAAACCACCTATGTGTTGGAAGAGTTACATAGAGGGATTTGCGGATCTCATTCTGGGGGCAGGTCCATGGCAGCTAAAGTGTTGAGGGCAGGTTTTTATTGGCCCACAATCCGGGAGGATTGCGCTCAATACGTCCGAAAATGTAAGGAGTGTCAAATGAATGGGGATCTCATACACTTGGTACCCGAAAAACTCCATCATGTTACATCACCTTGGCCATTTGCAACGTGGGGAATGGACATTGTGGGACTTTTTCCTTTGGCTAAGGGACAGTGTAAGTTTTTGTTAGTGGCTGTGGATTATTTTACTAAGTGGATAGAAGCAGAGCCCCTGGCCAAAATAACGGCAACCCAAGTGCAGAAATTTGTGTGGAAAAACATAGTGTGTAGATTTGGCATCCCCCATACCATTATCACCGACAATGGCAAGCAATTCATTGACAAAGAACTAGGAGCCTTCTACGAAGGCCTAGGCATTCGACATGCCACCAGTGCAGTAGAGCACCCACAAGCCAATGGACAGGCCGAAAGCGCCAACAAAGTAATACTTCACGAGCTCAAGAAAAGGCTGGGAGCAACTAAAGGGAGATGGACAGAGGAATTGCTAGAAGTATTGTGGGCGTACAGATGCACCCCACAGTCATCTACTGGAGAGACCCCTTACAGCCTTACCTATGGAGTAGACGCCATGCTCCCAGTCGAAGTAGGGGAAGTCAGTCCGAGAAGGAAATTCATTAATATGGAAGGAAACGAAGAAGCCATGAGGGTGGAGTTGGAGCTGTTATCAGAGTTGAGGGACAAAGCTCTTCTTCGGTGGGAAGCTTGTCGGTTAAGAGCAGCTAGGAAATTCAACTCCAGAGTAAAGCCGAGAGCCTTCCTAGAAGGAGATCTGGTGCTTAGGGTAAAAAGCGCAACTAGGAGGAATCCAACAGATGGCAAGTTCGCAAGCAACTGGGAAGGTCCATTTAAAGTGGTTAAGGCACTAGGAAATGGAGCTTATCATCTCCAAGACTTGAATGGAAAACCAATACCAAGGGCTTGGAATGCACAGCTGTTGAAATTTTATTATAGCTGAAATCATGTAATCACTTTTCGGTAATGAAAGAAGTTTTTCACATATGAATGGTTGCAAATCTAACTTAGAGGAAGCTTCACTTAACCATAGGTGATCCCTCTCGGATAGCTAAGAAGAAGCTTCACTTAACCATTAGTGATCCTTCTTAGCTGAAAATTAACAAAGAGGAAGCTTCACTTAATCATTAGTGATCCCTCTTGGCCAACAAAGAGAAAGCTTCACTTAATCATTAGTGATCCCTCTCGGCCAACAAAGAGAAAGCTTCACTTAATCATTAGTGATCCCTCTCGGCCAACAAAGAGAAAGCTTCACTTAATCATTAGTGATTAAGGGGGGAACTCTCCCATGAGTAGGCTCCCCTCGGCCTTAAAAGAACTTTGCTAAACCGTTAATGAACCTCTCGGCCAACTAAAAAAGGGAAGTTTTATTCCATCTCGAGTAAACCTTCCCAGCCTCAAGAGCATCAATCGCTCTTCCCGACCATTCAATAATTAACAAACCCTCTCGGCTTCAGGGAAACCTCAACCGTGAGCGTACCTCCCGACAATTTACAAATTTATTCTTGACTCGTTACATTTGATTATTAAACGACTCTCGGCATAGCGCAACGATATCAAAATAAGATGCAATAGCAATAAGACAAAAGCATGAAATGAAAGATAATTATATTCATCAAAATGTTAGGCTCCCAGGGAGCTACAAAGGTCATAATTGGACTGGGTCCTTAAGGATTACAAAATGATTAATTTAAAAAAAAAAAGCTAGAAAATAAAACTAAGCATCAGTTGGATTAGGAGGAGGAGTTGAGCTCTTCTCGGCCTCGGCAGCGCCTCCCGGTGCATCCCCTTCAGAAGCTGCTCGGGTCGCCGTTTCCTTTTTAATGTCTTCAAGGGCCATTAACTGACCCTTATAAACATCACTACCAACATCAAAGCAACCTAGGTCCCAAGGTTCCTCCCGGCTATGGAAATAAGAGGCCTGGCGAACAGCCTTGTCGAAACCTAAGTCATGCTCGCGAAGAATAAGGTATTTCAACCTATCACACTCCTTTTCCAGAGCAGCTTTAGCCGAAAGGGCCCTAGACAAATTCTTGTCTAAACCTTTAACATCGTCTCGGAGCCTCTTCTCGGTTTTACTCACCAAGGAAAACTTGTCTTCCCAAGCCTTATTGCTCTCCTCCAAAGCAAGTGCCTTCTCTTCTGACTTAGCAGCCTTAGCTTTCAACTCTTGTATCTCCGTATTCAGCTTCGTGTTAGTTTCTAAGGCTTCTTTGAGGGAGGCACCTATCTCTCCTAGCTCATGCTTCAATTTGGCACACTCTGCCATCTGACGGCGACCCAAGAGGAAGGTACGTGCATGCATTTCTATAAATGAAGTACCAACTTCTTCTAAGGGAGCGCTTTCAAAAATCTCCTTCTCGGCTGAAGATAAACTAAAGGTTACCCTTTTATTGATTTGGAGATCATTACCCAAAAATCGAGAAGGAGCAGCAGATGTTCCAGCCGGTGGAGCGCAGGCTTCTGGTTGGACTAATACCCTTGGCGACGTAGTCAATTTAACCCTTTTCTGGGAAGGCTCTTCTCGGCTGGACTTCCGGGAAGTATTTGAACCCTTCCTTTTATGCTTTCTTTTGTCAGCAGGAATAGGATGATGGCCCCCCGAATCCTCCACCGAGATGGTCTCGGCAGCCATCTTGGCTTCTTCG